>CM060951.1:103405776-103783276 GCA_030765055.1 Mantis religiosa | reverse complement strand
ATTACAAGGATGTTACACTTCCCGAAGATATCTAAGTTTTGCTTGTAATTCACACTTAACAAACTGTGCTGTCAGCCCAGCACAAAAAGGCAAGCTAGGGGAATGTGTAGCGTAATCACTTTTGCACTGTGTTTATGCTGGCCTTCCGAGTATGACAAGGATTTATTTGTTTAAAATACGCAAGCGCTGTCACATACCTCACCCATACATGATACCTATCAGTGCAGTTACTTCAACAACTATTAGAATTAACAACCTGGGTGGCTCATATGTACTCTCATACACTCATTTCCTAGTAAACAGATCCACTACCAGAGCAGATAAACAGTTGAAACCCCTCTCATCTTCTTGTGCTGGCTAGACAGTACGGATGAACTTATAATAATCCGATGGTAATGCAGTCTAAACTGTCATTTTTAAAAGCATTTTGCCGCAACTTACGTTCGACAAAACTTCTGCAATATAGTGTTTTTTATTTGGGGTCTTTGTCCTCCTGTAAGATAACACACTTCCTATTAAACCAGGTCCCTTCGTATGTCTGGAAGGTTCTACTCCCCTCCCAATTTGTCGTTAATGTTTACAAGATCCCTGATGGAGCGACGAACGAAGCACCTCTAAAGCACCAAGGAATCTCCTCCATTCATAGCACTTGACTTGATTCATAGTGAAATCATATGCTCCCCTGCACAACGACGAAAACTGAAACAAATTGATCTGTAAATTGGACATTTTTTTACACTTCAAATACCCAATTCCTGTTTTATTTTGCCCAGGCTCGGTATTATTTGCATATATTTCTATCCATGTTGCATTATCACGATATATCACCCATAATTATCCACTAATGTGCAAAAGAACACTACAGCGTTTAGCTGAGAAAATAAATCCTAGAGTCGATAAGGAAGGTGGATTATAAACAATTTTGAACTACATACTGTGGAAAATAGGTATTGCGATGGAAAGAGACGGTAAGAATCACATACTTCCAATATGGCCCTCACGTGTACTTGGAAATGTATAAACATGCAATGAATATTTCCAAAAGTTGTAAGACTACCACACTACTGTTTATTCGATGTTTCTTGAAGTATCGAGGCATATGATTACTTAACCATGTAAAACATAATTTGGATTGAGAGATAGTTCTTCAAAAGCTTTGCCTGGTTTGCATAAGCAGTACCTGACACAATGAGATTTGGTATTAATCAGATATTTTTGTTTTTGAGTTTCTTTATGCAAATAACAGACACACACTGATGTAACTTTAGTAAAACTGCTTTCTTTTTTTGTAAGGGGTTCATGGACCTCTAAAGCATATCATTGCGATATATTGTATCGAATTGTTACTTCCTCCTCGAGAATATAAAAAGTAACCATTGCAATATATATGATGATATCAGAATTGCTATCGATAACATTTTAAAACTTGTTCATAAAATTCCAATACTTACAACACTATCAGATTTGCTATGCCATGAAATGTTGATGGTAACGGCTCATAATACTTTCACATTCTTGAACTGAACTGAGTGCATAATTGTGGAATGAGTGTTGATCTTCCTGAAACTGGAGACCTTTTATCGCTGAATTACCGTCTTTAAAACAATAAAAATACCTTCTTTGGCAGTTTGTCCAATGGAATTCTGCCTCAATAAAGACAGAAAAGTGCCTTGAGACGGTTCTCCCCTGCTGAACTCCACATCTTCAAAATTATGTCTGTAATCTCAAACGTAACATTCTGTACCCAGATGATAAACGATAAACAAACACCATAGTATTACCACAGTAAAAAAAATCGGATTTATGAAACAGCCCAAAAATACAAACATGTACGTACCTACCCTAAAGTTCAATCCCTAACTAATATAAGAAACAAAAGATTGGACTAAACATTTATGTTCAACTTGAATGCGATTCCTATTACAAAAACTTAATAACATTATAGTTTCACCTCAGGTATAGAGATAGGTATTACAAACGGAGGGTATCTGATCTACTGCACTTACTATACCTGGCAGGGGGGGGTGAGGGAGGGTATACCAAAGGTGGCCAGATGTGTTGTCAAAAAGCCAGCACATTAGTGTTCTTTCCCACAACCACGAACTAAGTCGAACAAATCGTTCCACACCAGGGGAAAAAACGGTACTGTCCTAAAAGCACATCCAGCACTGATACCGAAATTATGGATTCAGTAAATTAAGAATCATAATAGATTAGATATAAACATTGGATATAAACAGGATGTTTGTTGGGTTAGCAGTTCACTGGAGGGAAGACATCGTCGCGGGCGGTCCATCTGGTCGACACTTGGGTAAAGTGGCTTTCTTAGATCCTTCCTCAGTAACTGATGGCCGTAACAAAAGATACAAAAGTCCACTTGTAACAAAAGGTCAACTTGAGTAAGGGTATGCTGGTGTGAATAACAGTTTTCTTGAAGGATACACACACAGCTGGACTGTCTGTCCAGGAGAGCAGACGTGACCCGAGGAGGAACGTATCTGTCCCTGCGTAAATCACAAATTAAGTGTTATCACATAGTATACGTTTCACATACGGTAACGCCAGACATTAATATAGATTGGTGTACTTTGGTCGGCAACTTCGTGATTTATGTGATTATAAAACCGGTCATTAAACAAGTCTTAAACTTGGATTCCAGTGTCGTCATTGTCATCCTTACTCCTATATACTCAAGCAGACCCTGAGAGAAAACTCTTGCTCGAAGCTGAGGCTAGATCGCAAATTGCTTGAAATTTGCATAACGCTAAAGCGGCGACAGCACATAAACGTAACCCATGGTGTAACAATCCAAAATGGACCTGATCCTGCCAACCCGCCTGCCAGCCTCACGCCCACACACGCAAGGCAAAGGTAGGTGATCATGCAACCGATACGGGAAGGATATGTGGACAGAATCTCGGCAGCCTCAACCGGAAAGTTGGCTTTCTAGACCAGGGTTCGCTGCCTAGCGGGGCTCCTCAGTTTCCAAACGATATTGACTGGACACCGGTCCTACACTCGGGACTTAAAATCCGCACCCCCAGGGGTGGGATCGATCTCGGGCGCATTCCGGACACAGGAGACCGAAGTTCTAGCCCACCACGCGACGGCACAGGATATTCAGCATAAGCAGCGCACTATCGTTCAATGCGCCTAACTTTGCAACTCCAGAAGAAATGAGGGACAGGATAAAAGCTATTCCCAGAAACATTAGACATACACTTTATTTTTTGTTATAAATAGGTACTTTAAAACGTATTTTCATAAAAAGCGTAGACCTATTTTTAAAAAGATCCAACGTTAATATATACCTATCTTCACATAAGAGTAATTTGGGATGGGAATTTTCTCGAAAATTTTCGAGTATTTCCTCTGGAGGATAGTGAATTTTAATACCAAGTTTTGTTTTTAAAGGTATGCTGCTCAAATACACACACACACACACACACACACACACACACACACACACACACACACACACACACACACACACACACATATATATATATATACACGCACGCGCGCACGCACATTCACTCACACTCACCGTATACATAAGGATCGTTTTTCTAAAATGATTTTGTTTAAGGTCCAGGGACCTCAAAACATGTATTCCCAGTGAAATCTGAACATTGAATTATTAAGTGGAATTCAGTACTTCATCTGCTTTCTGTTAAGTAAGCAGCAGAAAAATTAAACATTCAAACAGAGAATATTTCGCAAATGGTTTACAGTGATAAAATTTTTCATTTAGCTAAATTATATATTCCGCATACCTCCCGCAGTGAGGTTTTGTGTCTCTTATGCCTTCACGGTTAAAGAAAACTTCAAGAGAATAAAGGAATTTCAGAGCCCATTTGTAAAAATTTTAAAATGTACATTTCATTCATCTTACCAGTGTCTCATAGATGATAATTATTTTAATACAAAATCATACAAATGGAAGTTTTCATATTAAAAAGCTTTGAATGGGGGAATGTATGAAAATTTGGGTATTGCATTCTTCAAAGCTGCCCGAAGTAAGTATGAAACTTGTACTTATCCCATATTATATTTTCCGAAAATGCTTTCTTTTCAGTTCTTTGGAAGACTTGTGTTTCAAACCATTACTACCAGCCGAACCTGCTAATAAATATGTGGGGAAATGCCCCCAGAGAGACCATTAGGGTACATCGCTCAACCCCTTTTCAATAAGTTTTGTAATAAAATTTTCAAGAATAAGGAAGAGGACAGAGAATGCATTTAAGACCCAGGAAATTCCCTAACCCTTCCCCTACCAATAACTAAGCCAAGATCAGGCGGCGCATGCGCAACTCATGTACCGAAGCAATTGGATGTGGAAGGCCGTCCGAGGGGACGCCTTGAAGTGGGGGAATGAGATGCAATAAATCGGTGCATCTTTCGCACTCCAATCACTATAACAAGCAGTTGTCCTTCTAAACGCCTTATCCAGGTTCGATTTCTTCTCCCACCATAGATCTGTTCGTAATTAGTTAAAAGAATTGCGCCAAATAACCGAAAGGGTTCGCATGATAGGTAAATAAAGTACCTAGAGGGGGGACTGCAGCCAGTGTGCAGTGGAAGTTGGTAGAGATCACACGTGTCTACCAGTGTCAGTTTTAGTGTTATACACGTGGAGCAACAACTACCAGCCAAGCTGTCTGTCCGTGCAGCATTAGCCAGGTCAGTGTCAAAAGTTTTGTAACACAAACAGGTTCCATTGACTTGTGAAATATGCGTGTGTTGCTGCTATGTGTGACTCACATGGCTTTCTGTGCAAATGGTTCAGTTTCGGAATTATCCATAAAGCGTTAGTTTGTATTAAGAATATTCTGTAAGTGTTTCTGCTGTAAAATTGTCCGGCTGTGAGAGGCTTTCCTGAAATTGAAGAATGTTTAAAACAACAATGTATTGTGAACTGTTTTTCTTTTACTTTTTATTTATTTATTTATTTATTTTTGTGAACGCTTGGTTTTTGTAACCGTAAAATGGATCATTAGCTTTTGTTGAAAATCATCACTTCAGTAAACGTCAAAAGTTAGATTTTCTCGGTTTAATTTTTCTCTGGGTATTTTAGTAAATTCCATAATGAAGTAAATATTACTTCATCAAAATTAAGGTTGTTGGTCAATTTATTTTCATAATAATTTTACTGCAAATTAATTTTAATACGTGATGTAGCCCTCTCCCCAAAAAAGGCTACATCTGCGACATTTCTAGAATAAAACGTTTGAGCTGCTTATTTAACCCTAAAGAAATAAAAAAGTACATTTACAAAAACAGAATATTGTACTAAAATATTTAAATATTTTTTCGGACTGTTTCAAAAGTAGGTATACATTTAAATTTGGTGAGTGTATTTTCATTGCTATAAATTTTTAGGCAAACATCTTTAACGTCAAATTCACACTGGGATATTTAAGACAATTTAAGTTCTCGAGTTAATATTACTCAAATCTACTTTATGGGAAACTGTAAGTTCCTATAAGTCGTTAAATTGTTTGTCGGTTTTAGTTTATTTCATGCTTAGAAAGTAACTTAATTGCTCGCGTTTCTCAACCTTGCTAAGCCATTTTAAAACTAGAAATTGGATTAAAATTGTTCGTTTTTGAAAAGCCTAGCTTTGTTTCTGATTACATATCATAAATATTACAAGCATTCATAACCGCTTTAGAAATAAAGATTTTAAAATCTGATTAAAGTTTAATTAAAAAGCTTCCATCAGCCTTTTTTTTTTTTTCAAGTGAGTGCCCTAAATTATAATGTTTGAAACATTTGTACTGAAATAAAAACATAAAATTTCTAATAATTTCAAAGCATTGTATAAAATGCTGAAGCTGAGAGTGTAAGCGCCTCTAAAGTCTACGTCTAGGCTTATTTGTGCATTTTCTGCATTTTGAGGTTGTTTGCGCCCGAATTTCTGGATGAAAATTAACTTCATTGTTCAAAATTGTAGTATGCATTGAACAATTTATTAAAATAAATGTCTCATACATTTATATTTACTCTTTTTATCCCAGGTTTGTATTTAATTATTTCATCTGAAGACAACTTGGTAAACAGCATTGGGAAAAAGTGTCATAAATACCAAATTTTACATTTAAATAAGACATCTTAGGAGTAAATGGGGGAGAAATAATTTCAAGAAGTTCAACAATTACTCGGTAAACTCTTCTGTTTTTAATGTCCCATAAAATCGCGTATAAATTTCCATAAAATAAAATTACTTCATAAGGCCAGTGCTCTGTGGTCTTAAACATCATATATGTGTAAATTATGCCTGTGGAATGTTTATAACTGAAAAACGTATAATATAAAATATCCCTTTTAAACTAAACTTCTAGACCTTTTCCCCTCCTTTAACTGCAGTGGTCATATCGGCGACCGTTCTCCTTTAGAACATATCGATGGTGTTAACTCGTATTCGTTGGGTTTCAGTCATTCACACTCTCATTCATACTTCCAGACTCTTGAGGAAGAAGGGGAACCATCTTGGTTAGAGAAAAATCCCCACCCCCAGCCGGAAATTGAACCCGGGACCCCTTGCATAGCAGGCAGGTGCTCTACCGACTGAGCTATGGGACCAGCCAGCTTTTAAACTTACTTCAATAGATTAGTTCAATAACTTAGTAAAGTTCAATTGTCTAAGCTTAAAAATGTTAAGTTTATAGTCTGCAATATACCCAAAAAGAGTTATGCTCATGTCGCCAAGGTTTCCGTCAGAAGCACATCTCATAAAAAATATTGCTTTCGTATTGAGAAGTCTTTGCATTATTAATTATAATTTTTCCTTGTCTGCTCAGTTAACTAGTTTTGAGAGAGCCTTTTAATTATGAAGCTATTATCACCCATTGATCCCATTTCTTTCTTATGGTAAACCCTAAGGTGCATCAAATTTGGGGTGGTTTGCAACATATGAAACTGCTACGAATGGTAATGAATAACTGAAATCGCAAGACTGTTACACATTAATAGTAGTAGTAGTAGTAGTAGTAATAATAATAATAATAATAATAATAATAATAATAATAATAATAATAATAATAATAATAATAATAATAATAATAATAATAATAATAATAATAATAATAATAATAATAATTACTCAATCTAGAAATAATTGGATATGGCGTTAAAGGCAAAAAATGGGTATTAAATTGTTTCTGGTACTCATATTTGAAAGGTGTCAAAGAATAATAACTTGCTATTGATGGGCGAAGATAGCAAAACAAGATAAGGTGTGTACCTTTCAAATACAAACAAAAGTTTACTGTCTAAAACGTGCAAAAACACTATAAATACAGTTCTAAACAACCAAAGTATTAGCTGATTTTTTTCTCTTCAAAATTCACTGTATTAGTTGTCCTAAATCTTTATTGTGTTTTAAAACTATAAATGAATAAAACTACAGTGAAAAGTGGTTAGTTATTAAATTGCAAAATTGACAACGCGAATGTTCAAAAGTTGCCGCCCAGAATGTAGTAGCGACATCTGTGGTAGCGTGGGTGGAATACAAAACAGTTGAACGAACTTGCCGCCACTAGAACTTCCTAAGTTCTAGAAGTTTCCGTAGAAGAGCGTTGTCCGGTTTATATAACAATCCGGTCTTAAGACAACATTAGCATTGCGCACTTTGCTGAGGTCAGTTCTCAACCTGGTATCTGCAGCATTAAATCTTGTACCTCGTTCTTGACATAGATGTCGCTCCAATTTAGCTTGAATTTTTTATGTTAGACTTTACAGATAACATTCAGTCAGTCAAATGTAATATTATGTAATAGATATCTTGTATACAAAGATAACAGCTATTGGCCTTCTAAACAAATCCTTATAAACTTGTTATTGTTCATCATGAATAAATTTAAATCTGATGTAGAGTTTAAAATAAAATCTGTGATACTCCATTCTGGTGTTTTAAGTTCCCTGTATCAGTATGTGCATTGCAGAGTCTATGAATTTAAATATTCCTTTTATTATTCAATACATCGTTAATTTCGAGATACACTGATAATTAAGCGATAAAAAGAAAAAGTTTAAGTTAAATTAATAAACTAAGGAAAACTTAGTAACAACAATGTTAACTAATTGTTGGTATCCAACATAAATTTAACGGCTATCCAGTTATTCACATTCCTCTTCCCATATGTATCTTCGCAAATACACCTCTGCCAGTGATATTTTTGCACTTCTACTCTATAACTATAATCGAATAACTGAATCTCTTAATGTATTTAACTGAACTTGTTTTACTTTTATTTACTTTTATTTACACTAACTGTTATTTTCATATACTTATAATAATTTATTATTGTTAAAGAGAAATTGCGTTTTGTTAATTATTATTCATCTAACAATGTCATTCAGCTCTAATAATTTGTAATTTATTTCTCATCTTTTCTTTTACAACATCGAATGGAAATACAAAATCAAGATTACAATTATAAAATCCATACTGAAAAACGTAATTTATTCCTAAATCCTGAAAATCCTATCATGTTTCCCACCATTGAATAATAATTCGGACCCTGTACACCTAACCCTAGGTTTTTGTGTATTGGAGGCCCTCTACTCCTTTTTACAGATTTTGCCATTTCACCTATCCCACTGTAGATTTTTCTCTTAATTGTTCTTAGCCATCTCTCTTTAACTTTCCCTAAATAATTCCCTATATTTCTCCTGTTCTTTTCCCCTTTTACTGACAGAATTTTTCTAATTACTACTTCACCCCCCAAATTGTCCCATTCACGTAGCCAAGCCTGCTCTCTCCATATGACTACAATTTAATATACAATGGAAATCTGCATTCTCTTCTCCACAAAATGGACATTTATCTAGCTCCCTCTCTTGACCTATACCTTTCAAGTTTCTCACTTCTGTTCTCGACCAAGCAAAACCTTCTCGCCCTAACTTACTACATATATCTATATATCCTTCCTCCACCAAGTTGTTTTTATTTCTCTATATAATCTCAGTGAGCTTTTGTCACTTGTATTGGCGAAAATGTAGCTTTAATAAGCTCCTTCGCGTTTCTTTCATTTTAATATACTAATTTAAAACACCTACGGAACTTGCAGATGCTATAGATTATTCATATAAAGGCTTTTCTGTCCAACTAATTGTATATTTTACATAAAAATGTTGAGATAAGATTAGTTGCCGTCAAAAAGTTATGCATGCTTTCTACAATATCATTAAACAAAAGAATGGGCACTTAATTTCTCTACTTACAACTGAAGATATTTGTGCAAAAAAAAAAAACACATTTTTTTTGTCGCGTTAATATTTAGGATCTCCCCATTAATTTATCACTTGTCTGTTACTATTTTGGCATACGCGTTATGTTTAAAAATATCTCGTTCAGTTAAACAATTAATTTTTGAAAAAAAAAAGTTTCTAATTTGGATCACACTTTACATTTACAAGGTGGAAGAGCTTGAGTGTACATTTTTTCTGAGCCTCGTGGTTTATATTTTGAGTGTTAATTTCAGATTTTATAATTTATTTTTGGGGTACGAAGTCACACAGAATTAAGTTTATTTGCACGCTGCGAGAATAGGATTCCACGCAGCTACCCAAAATGCTTGTCAAAAGTACCCTCGTGCAGCATTCCATTGTTATTTTACTCCTGGATACTGATTTCTGTGGAAAAAAATGTATATTCATTGGTTTACTTTTTTAGAAAAGTACAATGTAAAACATAAGCATAATACTTCTAATGCTCGGAGGGAGGGAATTTCTCACGAAGTGAAGTTGACCCTGAAGTTGATGAAAAATAAGTGAGCTTTTCTTGCAGCAGCAATAATATCAGCTTACATTGTACAAAGCGAAATGTATAAAATTGATTTAATATGCCATTATGAACTGTAAAACTTCCACATAATCATTTAACTAACTTATTAGGGAATAGTAGACAAAGATTAATAATTGGTGTATACAAATACATAGAAACTATAATATTATTAAACAAAACTGAACTAAACTAGTATTAGTGGTAAAAGAGATCAGGTTAAGTTAAAATACAGTTCATAACCAAATTCTTGAGCAATTGATACTCGTTTATAAAAGAAGAAATAACTTTAAAGTAATATTGACAATAACAAATAATAAGCACGTACAAGTAGTTCAACAAAAGGAATTTAAAGTATACAAAGTCATTTTTATGAAAGAACTTCTTTTCCTATAATGCTTTCATTCATGTTTTGTTTATTTATTTAAAAATGTTGTAGTACTGCAAATCTAGATATTACTGGTATTTTATCGAATCAATTGATTATATAATGTTGGACTTCGATTGCGTTGAAGGCTGCTGTTGAGGTTAAACAGTTGGGTTCAAAATTCTGTTTTTATAAGAATAAAATGGGAATTATTCCGATTTTGGTGTATACAATTTACTGCATATTATAATACATTTAGTGGATTTTGAGTACAAGAACATAAGTGCTATGAGACAAATCTATGTCAGAATTAGGTACAAAATGTCAAACTTAAAAGTGATGGCAGACTACGAATTTGACAAACGCCTATACTTAAAATGGACTTTTTATATAGTCAGATCACGCGAAAATATTAAATTAAAATTTGAATTCTAGCGTGAACCACGGCACGAATATTTGATACGGCATACATAATTTCATTTAATTAAAGTTGAAACATCTTAATAGACACTTAAAGCCGAACTAAAAGACTGACATTAAACAGCAGTGAACTTTAAGGGTGAAAGTAAAATGGTTTCATGACCTCTAGTTCAATGTTACCAAGTGACAGGATGGGTTCGAATTGTACATATCTAGTAGCATAACTTTGTTCTCTTTTCTTTACTAATTTGTGTTAGAATATCGGTATTGCTGAATAAAATATTAAATGAAATCATAATTCAGATGTTTAAGTTCAGTCGAAAAGAATTCATTGCAACAAATGGTTACACAGGCTATCCCTTCAGCGGAGGATCACGCATTTTTTCGGGTGTAAACATTTTAGTACAGCTTTCTTCGGAAGAGAAGTAAAGCCGGTGTCCCGTGTCGTAGATTTACGACACATAAAAGAATCTGAAATCTTAAAGAGGCTCTTAAGGAAGAATAAGCCGCCTTTCACGCCCAATATAGAATGGGTCGTTGCGAACCATAGCAGTTAGAGAGCATCAATAAATTAAAAAAAAAAAAAAAAAAGATCAACAGCCCAGTTTAAAAATCACTAAGGATATAAAATATATTACAGCACTGGGTATAGTGCAATATATCAAATAAGGTGCAGAGAATTCGTCTTCATTCTGAATGAACTTTTTGCTACTACTAAATCGTAAAAGATGTAAGCTTTGACAAAAAATAAATAGATCTCGGTAAGTGATACCATTTACGTTAATTAAACTGTTTGTGGCATTAAGCTTTCCCGAGATCTTTTATCATAAGTTTGAATTATACTTACACTTCTCGCTATCGCTCTCTCTCTCTCTCTCTCTCTCTCTCTCTCTCTCTCTCTCTCTCTCTCTCTCTCTCTCTCTCTCTCTCTCTCTCTCTCTCTCTCTCTCTCTCTCTCTCTCTCTCTCTCTCTCTCTCTCTCTCTCTCTCTCTCTCTCTCTTCCTGTCTTCACTGTCTTCTAAAGAGAGCGGATATTCAAGGCCATCACACAACGACCCGTTCTTAAAACATTTGACTATCGCTTAAGACTTTTGACTTATTTCCTGTGTATACCTACCAAGTAACACGTGGTAAAGTCGTTTCTGCAAATTATGTCTATTAACAATGAAGTTAATAGAAAAATAAGCCTTTTTATTAGGATAGTTAAGAAAAGATTGGGTAAAGAAAATCGTCAGAATGTAACACGTTAGTTCCTGAACTGTAATACAGATCCCAAAGCCCTTCACTTCAGGGATTGCAATAAGCTGCTCTAAGTCACAAGGTCTGTGAGAAATATTTACTTTTTCTCTTCAGATGGAATATCTGGAATGGCTGATTGTGTCAGATTTTATTTTAAAAATTAAAATAAATCTTAGTTTAAACCACTTTTGGTACACTAAATTGTTTCGAATACTTTATACTTTAGATGTGCAAAGTCTTGTAGTTCGCATAACTAAAGACCCAAAAGCATCCGAACCGACTGCGTCTGTTTTGCCTGTCCGCACCCTCGGCGTTCGTTACCGTCTGAATAGAAAGGTGCGGACGAAATGATGTAGCATTTTAAAACTACTTTCCCATGTCTATTAAAGGAGATGCTGAAACTGGCCACCGCCGTTGTCCATGCATGTCTGGCAGAACTTTAAGTTTAATTTACTTTCTCGTATAGTTTGAAAAATTTAAGGCATGGTGCGAATCTTTCTGTAAAGATTAAATTCACAGGAAACGTATTTGAGATAATAACAGTAGGCTTATCCCTACCTTTCACAGCTATTAAGGTGTGTGAAATTTCACAATAATGCATTAACAGTGCTTTAGAGAAAAATCACGATATGCGTCACAGTATACAAAAATATTCTATTACTGCCTGCTCAGCTGAACGATGCGCAAGAAATCACTTCTTTTCTCTTTTTATGTATAACCTGTTCCTTAAAGAGCCACATGTTGATGAAGCCACATGCTTCACTTATTTTGTTTCTGTTGATTGTGACCAGCCTTGGAGGTTCTACTGTACCGTTCACCTTAGGTTTTATTTGCTTTTTGTTGACTCGTGTACTTCGAGGATCGTAGAAAGCTCTGCAATATTAATTTTCCACCACTCAATTTCAATATTATGTGTAAAAGCTTTATTTAAATTGGCTTAATGTTTATTTTTTATAAGTGTGTGTGTGTGTGTGTGGGAAATTATTGTCACTTCGTTTAATTTGAAGTATTAATTTATAACTTTTTTCTTACTTTATTGGTCAGACCCTACTATTACAGAGTTAACATTTATCCAAAGTAATTAATTGATGGAAATAAGAGGTTTATTTTCAGATAAATTTTAATAACAGTAATAATAACTGAATGTACTAAAGCTGAATTTAGTTATAGGGGGGAAAACTGTAAAGGCAGCTGTGGCAGCAGGGAACAGTTAATAAATGGGAGTGTTCTGAACAATTTTTGTGATACTCCAACCAATTAATCCGCTTGCTTATATCTTCAACTACATTAAGGTTAATCCAAGCAGCTTAAAACTCATTAAACTAAAAGCTGTAAAATGATTTATCATTAGTGATATATCGCTACTTTGGTTTTAACTAATGAGAACTAATTCAGAATACATTAATACTAGATTAGCCTCAAATGAAATATTCTTAGATTAAAATAAATGTTTATTAATAGTTGTGATTTAATCCTCGATCAATATGAAGGTAGATGAAAACAAAAGATTATAGAGAAACTTGGTTAGTAAAGAGTGCATTGTCAACCATAATTTACATCTAATTTACCTATTCATCTTTTCAAAAGTTTGATTTAATAAAAGTATGCAATTTTAAATGAGTCGAAGGTCTTATATTACTTTTAAATGCTATACGAATATCGTTTGTTTCCGACGGATGTAAACTACTAGTCAAAAATAGCATGCAATTGGCAGCATCCCATACGGGTAAACAGCCTAAATATAACCTTCATATTGTGACAGACCACTTTTGTCACTTTCAATGCGCACAATATGTTTCGTATCTCAAATCAACATATTGTTATTAGTTTAAGAAAGAAAAACACTGCAACCAGTTCACCTCAAATGCAGCATTTCTACCGTTAGAAGAGTTGAAAAAGGAAAGAGAGAAAAGTATCTTGATGCGTCATTAACCGAATTGCCAGTTATAATTATCATTTCCATGTGCATATAGAAAATCATATTTTTTATTTTTCTGCAATTTGTGCATGTAGAGAAATCTAGTTGAGAGCTCTGCATGAATGTGGCTGTATGATTTAAACAAAATTGTCATTCCTTTTACTGTTTCAAAACTAGTTCTGCTGATTTTGAAAATACCACTGAGGTATAAAAATTTAAATCAAAATTGTGATTACTTAGTAGCCTAGGTTAGGTCTGAATATGATGAAATATTTCTATGATAAATGCTTATAGAACTTAAGAATTTGTCTCCCTTCAAAACTAAATAATTGGCTATACGATAAGATAATATAAAACTGGAGTCAACCTTTTATCTCTCAGTACTGGATATGTAGAGGTATTTATTCTTCGATGAAACGAGTTTTCCAAACATGAATTTTAAACTACTATTTTCAGTAAATTCTCTTATCATTATTATTTGTAAAACTTCAAGGAATTATCTGGAAACTAAGCAATAGATGTTTCTAATATAATATGTACGAGTATGTACGTTTTGTTTTGTATACATTTGAGGCTGCGAGTAAAAATAATGATGTTTCACGGAAAATATTCATTTTATTTTAGAAATTTATAAACCAGTTTCAAACTCGGTACTTACAAATCATTGGCATCGTAAAATATATTTTAGTCTAATCATTTTCTCATCTTTATATATGTTATAGATACTAAAATTATTTTTAAAAATGTACAAATTGTCTTTTCCGATAACCTGACCAGTTCTCTTCACTCTTCTTGATCTTTATATAACTAAATAACAGACAGATACAGATATATTTCAGAAAAAGAAAAGATAGATGTCATAAAATGATACAAAATTTGGAATTTTTTACAATTTTCAAGCTTTACTGTGACATCTATGAAACAGTTGTGGTTATTATTATCATGATCATCATCATTCACGGATGAGCTAGATTTAAAATAAGATACAGTGATTGTGCTCTATATTCAATTTATTTCAAAATTTAATTAAAGCAATGAATGTTTGGATATGGAATTAATCTGCTTCTAGAAATGTCGTGAGGTTTTTTAAAATGTGTAGATTAGACTTAAATGGAGTAATTAAGCTCTCTATGTATGAACTAATATGAACTTCTAAGAAAGGCTATCTTGATTTTATCAAAGTTAGAACAGCCACCATTTCCACAGCCTCTCTAAAGAAAGGACCGAACTCCGTCTCTGCAGCACTGAGCTACATATGATATAAACTATGACATCTGATTTTAATATCGGTACGTTATTTGTTTTGTTCCAGGTGAAGCGCAATGTTTCCAGTTGACCAGAGTATCTGGAAGTGCATTTCCTTATGGACTACGTGAATGCCTTCTAAGAACCCGTTTACCGTCATGTACGCTAAGCAGATATGGAAGATATGGCAGTGGGGAATAGGCAGAACGGTGAGTTCCACTTTCAATACTATTTTTAATGGGTTGACCAATATGGCTATTTTTTAATGAAAGTTTTGTGTGCAAAATATGGTTTCACACTGCGTTTTACGTTATTTGATAGAGAATTATGTGTTGTCAAAATACGGTGTAGAACTTTTGTATGGGTTGGATTGGATTTGCTACGAAGGTAATTCGACACTGCGACCTAACTAGATCTATTATGTCTATGTCCCACGTGGGGCATCCCCGGGAAGAAGGATAAGGCGAGAGGGGACAGAGAGCGGTGGTCCCAAGGAGTCACGGCGGCGCCGACACTACTACCCTATAAGAGGCCATCAGATGAGAGATGATGTGAAATGATAATGGAGATGAAATTTGTGGATGTAATTAACCTATCCAGCATTTTTAGCCCGCCTTGGTATCGTGGTGGTAGCATGTCTGCCTCACGTTCAAGAGGTCCCGAGTTCGAATCTTGGTCAGGGTGAGTTACCTGGATAAGGTTTTTCCAGGGTTTTCTCTTATCCTGTAAGACGAATGGCGGGTAACTCTAAGCTCTATGGACCCCGGGATCATTTGAGCATCATTTCATCCATTCCATTCATCGCCCGATATGACTTAACGTTGGAGGACGTAAATTACAAAAACAAAAAAAAACAAAAACAAAAAAAAATCGAGCATTCACCTGGCGACCCGGGAACCCCCCCCCCCCAAGAAAATGAATGGATCAGGTGTCAGCCACGGGAATCGAGCCCTGATTTTCCGAATGCGGGCTACAGACGAAACCGCCTGGGCCATGCCGCTCAGTTTATAGTACTCGTGTATTGGATAGGTAGTCAGAATGAAAAATTTAGAAAAATTCAGTGTCATAGCCGGGATTTGAACCACGGATTTCCCGATCTCCGGTTGCTCTTAACCATTGAGCTACTATGGCCAACATGCCATCATGACATTAAATTCTCCAAATGACTCGTATTATCCAGGTAAACCACTAAGGACTCTCATATACAATGGGATACACACCTTTTGTGGTGACTTACTATGCTGTAAGTACTTAAGTCCCAGGCTTTATAGTTATCACTATTAATTAAATTGATGGAAATTAATTGTTCTTCCACTCTAAGCATCTAAATCATCGCCTACTCACGGCTAGTGTGGAAGAACTGTTAATTTCCTTATACCTAGTTTATTGTTTGCAGCTTTGGCTATTCAATTAAAACCAAAAATACAAGAGTTGAAACTATTCTTTGTTGTCAGCTTGATACTCCATATTATTGACCTGAAAAGAGCAATCAGTATTTCAGCATACACAAGCTAATTGTGGCTACACTATCTCGTAGAGCACATAATTCTCCATTGAATAACAAAATCTGTTGCCAAAACATTTTATATTACACACAAAACTTTCACTTCGAAAAATGTGAGGACATATGGACCAATCCAGTGAAAATGACATTTTGCATGCAGTAGTTGTATTCATTTTCAGCAATACCTCATTTTTGCACTGAGTCATCACTTGCTTTCTCCACCTCCGTAACACTCAAGAAGGTCGTTAATAATTGGCTACCACAAGTAGTTCATCGCTCTCCGACTTGCGTGCTGCTGCTGATTTTGGGATGTGAGAACCCGTTATTTTGTATAACGGTTGTAACGATTAGCATGCTAACACTGCTTGGTTTTTATTATTCCTCTTAATTTGGGACAATTTGTTTCAATTGTCTTTCTTATTCGTTTGCTGATAAATTGTTTCCATTGTGTTGGCGATCTTCCCACTGGCCGATCTTCATCCATTCTATTAGCGGATCGCTGTGAATTCCTATAAATTTGTGGCAGGTGAAACTGAGAAATGGAGATATGTTAATTCCTACAAATTCGTTGAATGGTAAACCTGTTTATTTAGTAACAGGTGGTCAGTTACTCACCCCGACCCTCTCACAGTCAATTGTCAATAGACTGCCGGGACCTAACTTGCAGTTAGTGACCATTCTCAATGACAGAGAACTGTCAACAGTCAATTGTCACGCCTACATCACTATGAAAGTTTATAGTAATTTTTTTACTGTTAGTATTTTGATGATGGACCAAGATAACATTTTTAAGCACGCCAACCAATATTGTGGTTGCAAAGTCCCAAGTCTGTACAAAGTATAAGAGAAAAATATTATCTTGCAATTTTGAAATTATTTTAATTATGCTAACCCAACTTTTTGTAGGGCTTCATATATCTAAATTCTACTCACTTCGACTTTGTAGAATTCACATTCCCCGCTATTAACATGGTCTTTCAATTCTCTTTTCCTTCGATTTATCCATCTCGTAATATCTGTAATCCCACATGTACCTACTCTTTACTCCTTCTTGTTACTTTCTTTGCTACTACATACACCAATTAGAGGAAGCACTGTTTTCCACCGAAAATACACCTTTTGAGGCTCCTTGAATCAATAAGGGGAAAAAAAAAATCAGAAAAAAAGTGTGTGTGTCTATCTATAAATAGTTTTTTTTTCCGTTTCTATTTATAGACTCTCTAAGTGCTGTGGTTCTGAGCGGCGCACTCATTACTAGGTGCGAAGTGCACTTAATTTTGCTCAGAGATTTCTTTATCAGGCTTGAGGTCCTTTTACGAGCATAAACCTAAGATGCGGACCACCAGCTTTACTTACCTTTCGAAGAAAGCCATGCTAAGATTTTTACGCCAAAAGACTATCGCCCTCAATCGGGTTTGAACTTGCAACCCCGGGAACCAGAGACTAGCGGTTGCCCCTAAACCTTTTTCTTTTCCTCCTCCTCTTAGTATAGGACGTAATCCTGTTCATTTATGGTCTTCTACCCCTTATGCCATTTTAGGCGTCGGCTGAGGGAGCCACGACTATGGATCAGAGAGAGAAATCCAGGAATGGTTCCCCGGAATAAGAGTGAGGGCGAGGTTTATGAAAGGAAAGACGATAATGGAGCAGTTGGTAGAATGATGGCGGGGAAAACCGGAGGTTCCGTACAAAAACCCGTCACAGCGCCGTGTTGTCCACCACAAATTCACTTTGCGAACACCTGGGATTGAACCTTGGTGAAAGTCAGGTGGCCTAACCTCTTGACATGTCACGACCCTCATCCCTAAACCACGGAGGACAAGTGAAAAGTCGGTTAAATACCAAACCTGGCATTTAAGTTCAGCGTCTTCCAAAGATTCGACACGAAGATTTTTTTGAAACAAAGCCCCCTATCCCAAAACTATCTTCCACATAGAATTTGTTTTATTAAAAAATTGATATCCTAACAATTGCTCTAAGCATTTTGATTAAATTAACATATATTTAAAATATTTTATAAGAAATTAGATGTATGCCTTAAATTTTCTGGGATTGTGGCCTGTAAAGCCCTCTTCATTCTGCATGACTTTTGCATAGCTGGTACACCGTAAGAGATTAGATAAGATATTTTTAAAAATTGGAACTTATTAAAGCGTACGATTTGTACCTAATACAGCTTTTGTGGAGTCAACCATTTACAAAATATTCCTTCTTATTATTTTAAATTTTCAAAGACGCATAATTTTCTCAAAGTCGTTCTTTTGTCTTTCTTTTTCATCTCGACCACACAAAGAGAATGGAATTTCAAAGCCTTAAACAGATTTGTCTATTGGCAATTGTTTAAACACTACTGTATTGCCCTTGTCCTTGTACTTACAAGGAAATATGTAATAAAACAGTTTCTGAAAATGTTTATCTCATTTAATATGAAGTAGATAGAAGAATAGGTGTTTGGAAGTACATTAGTAGAGGAAATATGTGAATGTTATATATTATTTTCTTTGTTATCATAAAATGTATACCTTGTACCAGCAATTTGTTCTGTTTTCTGTGTGTTGGTGTTGTTTCCACTCCGTATAATAAATACCCCTGCGGCCGCCGATATGACCATAGTAGTTAAAGGTGGGGTATAAATGGAACAAGCAAAAAAAAAAAAAAAAAAAATAATAAAATAAAATAAAATAAATAAATACCCAAACTCCAGTTGAGGATAAAAGGTAGCCATAAAACAAGGCTAGCAATCTACTGGATTATGTTATCACTATCATCATCATTATTATCATCATTATTATTAATTATTATTGTTATTTCTACTACTATTGCTTATGGAGTTCATTGTTTATAGAATCGAACCCACAAGGTCCGGAATGTGGGTTATAGACGTTACTGCCTGAGACATCCCTCTCGGTCATAGAACATGGATTTTGAAAGACAACGATAGCACATCGCTTAAGCCTGCTATATTCTTCTTAGACCTACAACGGATAGTATAGCTGTATAATGCATATTTATTCGGATTTATACAAAAGATAGAAGAATTAGGCCGTAAGTTTAGATTTTAGAAAAGTAAGTAGAGAGATATCTGAACTGAATAAGCTGTTTCCATTGAATTGTTATGCAACTATCTTTGCTGAATTCTGGCTGGTATTGTTATGACTTTCATTAGAAAGGAGAAACATGGCAGTGGATCTGTTGCTTTAGTTTCCGCGGAAGATTTTTCTGCTGGCGCTTGTTGCTGAAAATGATATCTTTTGGCGTTCCACTTTCTTCTTCGTATCCATTTTCCGAAAACCAGAATATATGTGGGACATTCTTACGCATGATCTCCAAATTAATTTTCAATTACGATGTCATAATCCGAGTGTATAATTATCGTCCCAGCTGTGACAAACTGGAGCCAAGGGCAAGGTAAACATCAAAGTGCATTCCAGAGATTCCCAAACAAAAACAAAACCATTTAGCAACAATCCTTCAGAAGTTAAAATATAAGTTTATATTTATATAAGTTTTGCCTTATTTCTAGTAAATATGTGTCATAAGAGGAAAATAGGTGAGCTGTTAAAATTAAGGTCAAATAATTTCGCAAATTCGTATGGTAATCACTGTTTTTAATAGTCAATCGTCACTAAGAAAATTACACAGCACTATATTAAGTTCCTTTCATGGTTCATTTCGATACAAAACAACATAAATAACTACTTTTTTCAACAAGTCTTCTATCTATAAATCACCTGAATTCACATCTATGAAATTATCGATAAGGTGACTTCACAAACTGTAAAGAAGCCTATGATAGAAGAAACTTTTATGCATAATCCGAGGAATAAACGGAAATTAACGAAATATATTTAAAAAACAGAATTTATTTTGATTATATTGATCTTTAGATTTTAATAGGTGTGTGTATATTAAAAGATCATATTTAAAACCCTTAGAGTTAACTAGAAATAAAGAATAAACTGTCGCCATATGTTTAAGTGAATAATTATTAAGAATAGTTATAAAGCTATATAATAATAACAACAACACCAACAACAACAATAATAATAATAATAATAATAATAATAATAATAATAAATAATAATAATAATAATAATAATAATAATAATAATAATAATAATAATAATAATAATAATAATAATAATAATAATAATAATAATAATAATAATAATAATAATAATAATAATAATAATAATAATAATAATAATAATAATAATAATAATAATAATAATAATAATAATAATAATAATAATAATAATAATAATAATAATAATAATAATAATAATAATAATAATAATAATAATAATAATAATAATAATAATAATAATAATAATAATAATAATAATAATAATAATAATAATAATAATAATAATAATAATAATAATAATAATAATAATAATAATAATAATAATAATAATAATAATAATAATAATAATAATAATAATAATAATAATAATAATAATAATAATAATAACTTATTGGGATATCTCTGAAATAGTCAATGAAATATCCCATGTTTTGGAATTATAAGGTGAGACTTAGTTTTCATTTTGAACAATTATTGTTTATAATTTGAAGAATTAGATTAATGATCTATGAAAATAAAACTACCAGTTCCCATTAGGTTATGTATGCATATATTGAAACAGCTTAATCACAATGGTTTATAGTCAATGTATTGTCAGAAGTAAACTTTTAAAGTATTTAATATTTATTTCTCATCTTTCCTTTTACACCATCAAATGGAAATACAAAATCAAGATTACAATTATAAAATCCATACTGGAAAACGCCATACATTCCTAAATACTGAAAATCCTACCATGTTGCTTGCCACTGAATAATAATTCGGTCCCCATACACCTAACCCTAGGTTTTTGTGTATTGGAAGCTCTCTAATCTTTCTTACACTTTTGGCATTTCCCCTATCCTAATATACATTTTTCTCTTATTTGATCTTAATCATCTCTCTTTAACTTTCCCTAAATAATTCCCTATATTTCTCCTGTTCTTTTCCCCTTTTACGGACAAATTTTGTCTAATTACTACTTCGCCCCCCCCTCCCAAAATGTCCCATTTACGTAGCCAGACCTACTCTCTCCATATCTTTGACTACAATATAATATACAATTGAAATCTGCATTCTCTTCTCCACACAATGGACATTTATCTAGCTCTCTATCTTGACCTATACCTTTCAAGTTTCTCACTCCTGTTCTCGCCCAAGCAAAACCTTCTCGCCCTAACTTATTACATATGTCTATATATCCTTGCCTCCCCCAGGTTGTTTTTATTTCTCTATATAACCTTAGTGTGCTTTCGTCACTTGTACTGGCAAAAATGTTTTGTCTGTCAATATCTTCTAATCTTAGCTTAACTTCTTAACTTTCAAAGTAAGCATTTGTTACATATAATTCTGAATGTAAAAGCGTCCATTCTGTACACCGGCAGTTAAAGAGTGGTACCGGGTTTTATGCCCTTCGTGATGAAAGAAGAAACTGATATCTTAACCGAGGCAGGGGTGAGAATTCAATCTGGGGAAGAGTGCGGTGGAGTAAAGCTTTCTGAAGCTGTTTCCCGTCTAATGATACACATTTATTTTCTTAAATGGGAAATATTTATGTTAAAAGTGCAGTTGTAGTTTGTCTTTTAGAAGAAAAATAATAAACAGTAGCTAAATATTTCTTGTAATTTAGGGAAGGAGAAAGTTGCCACCTGCCCCTTCCCCATGTTATAGGATATCACCATCATGAACAAGCGGTAAGTACGTAAAGTACTCCTGTACTTCGGATAATGATACTGAGCACCGCAGGCCTCTTTCCTAATATCCCAGAGCTATTAATTCGGAATCTGATATCTGATGTATAATTGCTTTATGATTAACAATAAAAAGATATATTTTATAATAAAAAATAATACCCTCTGGCACAAAGCTACCTTGTCCCGGTCTAGTGAACTGGCAGAAAACCGGTTGTATGTTAATTTGGTGGCAAAATTCAACAGCTTCGCAGACAGCTCGCAGGAACCAAAGCTTTGCTGATAAAAAAGATAAATAAATACATTTCAGTGGATAAATAATATTTGAAACACAGCTGTGAAAAACTAAATATCCACTATTTCTTAAGACAAAACTGAAAAGTATATAGTGTATATGAAACACGAATCAAATACAGCATTTAAATGAGTTACGTTGGATTGTGTTTGAGATATTGTTTCAGTAACAAAATTTAAGTGCGTTTAATATGCTAATACAAATTGCCTCTTGTACCAAAGGAGTTCGTTTTTTTCTCTTTTAAAATTTTATTTAGAGCTTAAAAATTTTATGCAAACAATGATTTTAATGAGTCTACTAAATAGGAAAATTGTTCGTATTAGTGATATTGATCAGCCAAACAAGAACTATTTATAAGTAATGGGTTGAAAATTTTGATGTAATAAATATCTAAAATCTTAAGGTACCTATTCACAGGCTCCTGATGTATGAATGCTTCTTATAGATAAATTTTTCTAAATAGATTAAACGAGGGTTTTATGATTAGAGCTGGCCATAAGGGGGCTCGTTTTTAAGTTGTAACAAGTAAGATTTTGTTCCTAAAATGCTTTATCCAGATTATTCCAGAGATTGATTGCCGAAAACATTCGCACTTTAAAACTACTAGCAATCAACTGATGTGGAGAAACTTCTCACTTTAATATTCTCAAATATCAAATGTATACCTCTAAGTGTATGGAGGATATTCAAGATTTAATTTTTTTAGTTTATTTTCTTTTGATTAACATGTTAATATAACTAAAAATGCTCCTACTAATCTAATAGATAACCGAAATACATTATCATAATATAACTAATAAATATTTTAAAATATGCAATAAACCATACCTTTTTTTTATTTTGGCCGTTTGCTACGTGTTTTTTTAACATATCATAAATGTATTCGTTAAAGTGCCGTTTTGGCCTATTACCTTAAAATATCATCACATGATTTAAATAGGCGGAAAAATAACTCTGGGAAGTTATAAGCTCTGTGGCATTAATGAGGAAGTTAGAGTTGATAATTCTTCTTTGGCGCTTTTCTCCCTCTTGTAATCAAAATTCATGTTCATAGTTAAGATATGCTCCGTTATTTTTGTTGCAACTTTTTCAAGTAGAGACAGATTATCTGCAGTCACTGTATATTTGTGTATAAAGGGTTAAAATATAGGCACAAGTAATATTTGAAATCTGTAACTTTTTTCTTTTCCCCCTCGAAGCTAAAACATTACATATCAAGGTTTTGGCCGTCGGTCATGGGTCATGATTCTAGTTTTGCAGCCTATGTATTTGACTTTAAATACTTTCCCATACTTTCGTATATATCCATACGAAAATCAAAGACAAAACTGCGACCGCAGCTAACATCCCAAAGCTCACAGATAACCGATCGAGGGAAGAAAAAGTCAACGTACTCACAGGTGACAGCGCTCTGAAGGATATTAAGGACTTTCTTGCACATCTGCACATCCTTCGATCTGCGAGTCACATTGTAATTATTGTATCTTGGAAACAACCCTGGGCTTGCATGCTACATGTATATGGAACTTAGTAAGCTTTTTGCTTCAAGCAGACTCGTTCCCAATTTATTATCATTATCGTTAAGCTCTGCGTTACCAGGTAACACATCCTATATTTATTATTACCATGTTTGGAGGCTAATTAATAAACAAGGGATTGAAAAGAAAAACACTTTTTAAAAATGTTAGCTCTCGTATGCATTGTTGGGTGCTGTATGCAAGAGTGGTAGGTATAACAAAATTGGGACATTTTTTTTATAAACTTGTAAAGTGAAAAATATGAATCGAATACAACAAGGTAGAACAAGAATATACATATAAAAGCATACAATGATCATGGTATCACTGTTTCAAAAGTAAAGCTATACTAAATTAATGGACAATGAATGAAATTCCGATGTCCTTCAAAATATGGACAGCTCTTGGATTGATAAATGTATAAACTATTATTGTATGTGAATCACCTTTCAATGAAGACGAGACATACCCAATATATGCGTAGAAAAGTTCGACCAATATTGGAAATGAAATGAAAAACAAAAGTGAAACTTTATGAAATAACAGCTGTAACAACAATGCCTAGTGGGTGATTAAGAAAACGTAAACAAAATACAGTCATCTAAAATTAAAATTTTAAAATTAGTTAAAGGCAAAAAGGAAGAAGATTACAAGTGTGTTTAATAAATGACATAGTTTATAAATTGAAAAAGCATGTTTTGAGAGTGACAGAAAATAGATGCATGGAGCTTGATTAAAATTATCATCTAAAAGAAAGAAGAGACAGAAAACTATCGAAAATCTTGAGATGCATGAAGAGGAAATAAGTACCGCACTGTGTGAACATGAGATGTGTTCAGCGATAGTGCTGACATAAACGAATTTATTATAAACTAACTGAAACACACATCCCTAGAGTATACCCTGTACACATTGAAATACTTCTGTTTGTATTCATGAGAACTTTCTTCAGCAGAACCGTGAATGCAGCCCTGGAGCCAGATGAGCAACGAGATTGACTTTCTGCAATAATCATATAATCTCTACAAAGCTATACATTTTTGCCCTATCAGAATCCTCGTAGTTGCTGCGGAAAGATATCGCTCTTCATCTAATACTTAAAAACGGTGTGCTCAGTGACATTTTAAAAATAGAAAAGTTGACACAATGGAAATTACGAAAGAGAGAATTACAATGCATAGGTATCACGTGTTACCATTCCATATAACATATTGCTTATCCAGATGGCCTTGAGAAAGTGTTCTTTGCCGGTTACCTGCAAGAGTTGAATATGAAGTAAACTGGGCGGAAACCTGTTAGAACGTTAAAACATTTGTCACTTGACTAAGTGATTACTTACACATAGAAATACTGTAACCACGCTGGTTCAATTAACATTTTAGCTTGTTAATAAATGTAAACTGTCGGTATGAATGACCTCGCCATTTGCGGTAAACTTTAATGCGAGTATTTCCTCAAATGATAATTGATGCTGGTTCTTAACATTGCATGGAGCATCTTGGTCTATTTTCATTTTAGAATATGTTGCAAATCTAAAGCTATTCTAGCGAGGATATAATCAGATATGAGTTTCTTAAGCAGATTAACATCACTTGTAGCCCATCATGAAACAGAGAATGTTATGATAACAGTGACGATTAAAAATAATTATAAGCATATGCTAAGACTGTTTACTGAATACAGCCTTTAATAGGTAATATTAGTAAAATGAAATTAACATTTGTTTATTGAGTTTACTCAATCCATTATCACAACTTAACACAACCTCCTAAGTTATTTAAGAAAGTTTTCTTCGTTTATTTTACTGATAAGATATGCTTGTGCATTAGCCCCAATCATTTCCAAACAATTGCGAATCAGGTGGAATCATTTCATTTGGTGACTATTGCAGGTTATAAGGGACAGGGCATACGCCGTGTTTGGTTGAACCTGAGCCTGCTCTTGTATTGTATTGGTCAACAACAAATATGTTGAATATTAACAGAAGAATCAAGGAAACTTGGGGATAAAAATGTTAAAATGGCATAGTGTCTTTATTAGACCACGAATCTTCGATGTTTCAATTGGACACTCTTATCACCAGAACTACCATGGGCAATCCCTAAATCCAGCCACAAATCCTTCTCGCCTGAATTTCTATATTTCGTTAGCTTATATCTCAGAAATTAAAAATAAGGTAACTAAAAATTGTACTAATTCTTTTGGACTTGAGCTTTACTTTCCAACTATTAATGAGCGATTTATTGTTGAAATGGAACCATCACACAAGCTGTAGATCAGAACTAAATTAAAAATAAAGTAACTTCATTGCTGACATCTTAATAGTAACCATAATCACCGTTCTAAACCTATATGAATGTTAATTCTCTGTAAACAATATTATTATTCGTCACAGTTTTACTTGAATGCCTGAACGAAATAAGAACTCTAGTTTCAGTTTTGCTGAAATTTATGTAAGATAATGCAGAAATAGTAGAGGCGAATATAAAACTGTGTTAATACTTTACGGAATACTGAAAAACAAGGTACATTCATATTCATTGCGATCTCTTCAAATACAACAGTGCTCCATGCTACCTAGATTCTTCCGCCTACACAAGTACTAGACCATGCTAGCTGAATCCTTCAACCCGTCCAAGTTCGTAGCCGTACCAATAGTTTTGCTGATTAGATCCTTCAAACTATCCTATCTGTGTTCCCTGCCAAGTGTTTGACTGCCTGTCCAAGCACTATGCCTTGCCAAGTGTTCCTTATTGGTTAGATCTTTCTGTTTGTCCAAACTGTTTGCTACCATGTGTTTGGCTACTTGTCCAAGTGCTGTTTCCTACCAAGTGTTTGGCTGCCTGTCCAAGCACTATGCCTTACCAAGTGTTCCTTACTGGTTAGATCTTTCTGTTTGTCCAAACTGTTGCCCATGTGTTTGGCTACTTGTCCAAGTGCTGTTTCCTACCAAGTGTTTGGCTGCCTGTCCAAGCACTATGCCTTACCAAGTGTGTCCTACTGGACAGATCTTTTAGCCTTGCCAAAATTATATCCCCTCCGAAGTTTGGATGCCTATCCAAGCAATACTCCTTGTGATGTGTGTTTTCTACTGGACAGATCTTTCAGTAGGCCAATAATCTGCTAAGCGTTTGGCTGTCTGTGAAAGCACAATGCTTTGCAAGTGTTTCCTACTGAACAGTTCAGCCTACCAAATCTCTGTTCCCTGTCGAAGTTTGGCACCCTAAGTACGATACTATGTCTTACCAAGTGTTCTGTGCTAAATTCCGTCTCCTGGGAAGTATGTGACATGTCCAAACACTTTGTCTATGAAAGTGTTCCCTGCTAAACACTTGCTGCCAGTCCCTAAACACTGTGCTTTGCCAAGTGTTGTCTGATAGCCATTATAGTTTTTCAGTCTGTCCAAAGTATTTTCCCCACGCAGTGTTTGGTTTCGAAACTAAGCAGTGTACTTTACCAAGTGTTTCTTTAGCCTGTCTAAAATACTTGCCTTACCGAGTGTTTAGCTGCCTGTCCAGGCACTATGCCCTGAGAAGTGTTCCTTGCTACCTAAATCCTTGTCTGTCCGATCTCTGTACACTGATGCAGTATGCCTGAGAAACGTGTAACCGAACTGAATCGAATTATGGGCAAACGAGTACTTCATCATAAATTAAATTTTATAATAACAATTTCTCGAGGAATAGAGAGCCACAACTGAAATAAAGTTAGGTTGTGTTGTGATTCGAATATCCTTCTAACTTAAATTAGCGGATAAAATTACAGATTTGCACAAAGAATGTGAAAGCCATCTTGACTGGTTGTACCAAATATACGTAATAGGGTTTAAAAGTATTTATCCTTCTGGAAAACAATTCATTAGCAAAGTGACTTGTCGATAGGAAATGTCCATTAATCTAATCCAATGGCTAGTAAGCTCAGATGATAGCTCTGTAGGAAACTTTCAGAAGGTCCCACACTGTGTAAGTGGTATATGATAAATCGAAACTTCATCAAGATCCATAATTCTACTCAAATCTTATAAAATGCAGATGAAATAGCTCAGATAGATGATTATACAACTAGGGCGATTTTTTTTTTTTTACATTTAAACTAATTACTTGCTCAGAAAAGAGCTCACACACAGCTATTTCATGATCCCAATGAGTGCACTTTTTATTTGAAACAATAGCATAAAATTGATCCTTAGAAATGCTGCAAAACGGGCATTTTTGAGTGAATGTTAAATGGAAAAATTGTGGTCAATTTTATAAATTAAAGGTTAAAGCTAATTTTAGTTCCAAAAAGTAGAATGTGTGCTTTTTTAATGTTTTCTGTTCTTTTTCACAGTATCTTGTCTTATAAAGGTTGTTTCTTGTTTACTTTAACTAAAACACACAGTTTATATGTATATTGCAATCGAGAAGTGAATAACAAATGTCGAGAGAGAAAACAAAAGGAATATAACTGAGAAAAACAAGTAATATAGCTACAAGGTTAAATATATTGGCAGCATGATGCAAGTACAATGTAAATTGTGCAACTAGTCTTCTTTAAAAAAAATTAGTCTACAACTCAAAAACTTGTTACACATAAGGAAGTAAGTACCCAACTGGTTTGAAAACAGAAGGCTATCCTGTCGCATGACGCAGAAATTCAAAGCTAATGAATAACAATGTATAACATTAATTAAAATAATCTGATGTCGCATTGACATTACCTTCCCTACCCATTGTTTAAATTAGGTATTTCTGCAAAAGCTTTTCCTTGTTTTTTCTTCATGTTAATCGAGATAACAGAGTGGTTTTATTACACATTTCAAGAGGAGACAGTCCCCATGTCCGCGTTCACTTAAATATCTACCTTACTTGTTTCGAGGTGCAGTGGGTTGCGGGACGGAACGGATAGAAAAAGGAAAAAGTTAACAAAATGGAATAAATGAGAAAAAAGGCATAAAGGCATATTCAAATCTTTAAAAAGCGGTCGCTTTAAAATCTCACTGTTTACGTGACAAACAGGAACAGGCCGCCGATATAACCATAGAAGTTAAAAGCGGAACAAAGAAAAAAGACAGGAACAAACGAATGTCAACTTAGTACTTCAAAAGAGTATAAAGTATTTATTATAAGCACGCAACATTCATTTAGAATAAAGAGAACTTCACAGTATATTCGCCGAATATGCACGATTAGGATTTTATGTGTCATATAAATATCTTAAGATACTAAATATAAAAAAATCGCTAGATTTGCTTTTTAAATAACCACATATATAGAACAACTGCTGATAAAAGCGTACTTTGGAGAGGGAACGGATTTTGTTAAAAATCGTTGTCACACTCTTGAAACATGCTGAACTGAAATACGTTTGTTGTTTATGTAGTACTTTTGTTTCAATTATGTCGCTCGTGCTTAAGCGCGCGCGCGCGCGCACACACACACACACACACACACACACACACACACACACACACATACATACGTATCTTTTTCTAAAATAAATTACTGGTTTGTAATTCAGGGGACAAGGAAACGTGATTTTCCGATGAAACGTCGATATGGAATGTTTTGTTGAAATAGAATACTTCTACTTACTTAAGTAAATAAAGTAAATATTTATTTAATAATACTCATTTGTCATAAGACCAGAAATGTATTTATCAACACTTTTAATACTCTCCAGTAACTACTTTTGATAGTAGCTTTTACGTCACCAAACGTGAAACAAAACACCATATATTCAAAACTCCTGGGGCGTACAGTGAATGTGCGAGGTTTAAGGTCCCGTCGTAGTCATTTGAACTCATACTTCCCTGGTAACGATTCAACCCTCGGTTCTCCACGTAATAATCCACTGACTGCCTTCTCTCTGCACTCCATATTCCACTTATAATGTGATAAAAGAACTTATGTAATGCCTTACCAGGTGCAGTCGATTGCTTTAGAATGCGATGCAAAGACAGTCGTAATAGAGGAGACTTGAACAACGGAATGAGCATCATCCGAGTATCAGCAGAATCCTGCAAGAGAACTTGTGAATTTAGTTCATTTAATTTTCTTCTTAAGGTGTGCAAAGTTCCTGAAAAGCTGAAGACCCTGCACATCCTTATTTTAAAATTTGGAAATATGCCTTATCCTTTGAAGTGGTTGTTTTCATAAATTAAATATATTCTAATACTTCCGAGTTTATTCACAGTTTCCAGATATTTTCAACCTTTTTCTTTCGTATGCCTAAAATTAACTCTATAAAAGAGAATGCCACATTACAGAGATAAGTTTGACACCAAATAATCACACTTTTCATATAAGAAAATGTTTTAGATTGAAAAGTCTTGTATCTTTTAGTATCAGCTTTAGAAGCTCAAACGTTATATTAGTTTACCATTTGGAGACTTATGAGATCAACCGACAACACTTTCGCTCCGCGCCCAAGTTTCTGGTTTAACTTACTGAATATTATCGCTACAAGGTTACACACGTTTTGACTTCAGGGGTCACACATTCAGCTCTGCCAGGGTTACGAGTTTCAGCAGACCTTCGCTTGCTTTCAGAGATCGGAATTTGTTACTAAACAGTAACCATATAACCTTCAAGCGAGCATCCTTAGTGAGAAAGTGAAACGTTATTACATTCTGTTTCCTAGCGAACTTCGAAACTTGTTTCCTTGTTGTGCTTTTCAGTCTCTATTGTGAACGGAAATGTCACACCAATACAGTTATTTGACGAAGAATGCTGAAGGTAATAGTACCGCAACTGTCAGGAAATGAAAGCACTGTCCTTAAAAGTAGGATTATTGTAATCACTTAGATATGTTCACTAGTTACTTAGAGCATATGCCTTCGCCAAAGAGATCAGATGTTCATTATTCAGAAGGAAATCTCCAAGTTTGTAAACATAAGACGCTGGACCAAAATATTTACAAAGAATAATTGGCTTATAACATTTCATATGAACAATTTTCTCTACTTCAAGCTACATAAAATAATTTCGAGGTTCCTTGTATTGATATTTGATAGAAAACTTAGTTGGTCGTCGCATATGGCACAACTGAAAGCACGATGTGACCGATCTTTAAATATCTTGCGGAAGTGGAAAATCGTGGGGAGCGGATCGTACAGTTTTATTGCGATTTTATCGCGCACTCATCCGTTCCAATTCAGATTATGGTAGTATCGCTTATGGCTCAGCACGACCATCTGTGCTGAAGAGATTAGACACAGTCCATAATTGTGGCATACGTATAGCAGTTGGGGCATTTCCAACGAGCCGTGTTATAAGCCTGTATGCTGAATCTGCAGAACCTCCTCTGCAGTACAGGCGCAACATGTTATGAGCAAATTATGGCTGTGGACTTAATTGCATGCCTACACATCCATCGTTTACGCCGTTATTTAAGTTTAAGTGTTATAGGAACACTTCTATTAAATCAAAGCCACCTGGTTTTCGATTCCGGAAGCTCCTTAGACAGCTTGATACTGAAATGCCCAAGATGTATCCAAAGGGCGAGAGGACATACCCTACTTGGTGGTGCAGAGCGTCCCACGTTGATCTGGGCATGACTAAATATGATAAATCTACCATGTCTATGTCTAGTATCCGCACATGTTTTTTTTATCACGATATGAGGACCATTTTATAATTTATACTGATGGCTTCAAAATCTCAAATGGTGTTGGTTGTGCTTACATGTGTGGAACCGAACCGTATACTTTGGGATTCCACACCAGCACTTCCATTTTTACCGCAGAGCTTTATGCAATATACAAGTACGTCGACGAAAGTTGGGGAACTGCTTAATCCTGAGTGATTCCCTCAGGACACTTCAAAGCCTACGGCAGGTGTACAACTACCACCCTATTGTGCAGCGTATCCAGGATGCCCTCCACGTTTTACACGCTTCCGGAGTTAGCGTGGTGTGTGCATGGACCCCTGGTCACGTAGGCTTGCGGGGGAATGAAATGGCGGGTTCAGCAGCCAAGACGGCTACCATGAAGCCCAGGGTTCGAGTACCATCTGTGACATCGGAAGATTTTAAGGCCCTATTGCGGAGAGCTGTGCAAACCTGCTGGCAGGAAGAGTGGTCCGCTCTCCGCAGCAATAAACTTAGATCTGTGAAAGAACTTCCGATTTCCTGGGTTACCTCCTGTCGTTCATCTCGTCGCGAGGAGGTGAGTTTGACTCGGTTGCGTATTGGGCAGTGCTTTTTTACTCATAGTTTTCTTTTTAGAAAAGAGCCTGCTCCACTGTGTCCGTTTTGCAACGAATCGTTATCTGTCCGAGACGTGCTGCTAGTGTGTTTTTACCTAGCACACCTTAGGACGTCTCTGCAGCTGCGGGCCAGCTTTGCATAAATGCTAGCGAATGATAACAAGGCAGTGGAGAAGGTTTTTAGGTTCTTTTCAAGGTTAGATTTTAGAATTTAGCGAAGATAATTTTTTGCAGTTTTTATTTATACTTTTTGTGTTTCCTTTTTGTATTTTGTTATGTGCATGTATTGTTTGTAAGTTTATTTACACTTTTATTCAATTTTAGAAGCATTTATATCTGGCTTTTGCCATGAATAATTCTTTAAAGGGCGCTGATAACCTCTGCAGTTGAGCGCCCTTATACATACACATCAACATAATCAATAGAGATGTAAGGGCAGAAGATGAATGAAGTATAACAGTATACAGCTTAATATTTTCACTACTTAAACAATACTATTAACAATAATAATTTATATTAAAGGATGCTAAAATGAAAACAACAAAAATATGAAAGTTGTAATACAGATGTACTTCATGTACTGGCAAGGTAGCTTGAGAAATGTGTACAAAATTTGAAGTGGCCCAGTGACAATATACAAGGGTCGGCTGATAAGTCCCGGACCTCCCATTAAAAAATACATTTAATATAATTTTCCTTTATTTCTCAACACAGTCTCCAGAAAGGCTAATTCATTGGTCATATGTGTCCTAATTTAATTAAACCATTTCATGGTCCTCAAAATAGCTGCTTACCGCACCAATGACCTCCTCGTAACTGTGAAATCTTCGTCCTCCAAGAAATTGTTCGAGGTTCGGGAGCAGCTGGTAGTCACTGGGTGCTAGATCTGGCAAATTTGTGGATGTTCAAGCAATTCGAACATTAATTCGCACATTTTTCACATTGCAATGACTGAAAGATGGGCCAGAGCATTGTCAAATTATTTTCTTTGCAAAATGAGGTCTTTTGCTTTTTATCTCATCACTCAAATGTTGCAGCAAGCTTGCGCAGTAGTCACAGTGATAATTTTGCACTTTTCCAAGTAATCAATAAAACTAATTTACTGTGCATTCTAGAAAACACTCTCCATAACCTTGTTAGTTAATAAAATTGACTGCCTGTTTAGGAGTTGGTTCGTCTGGCCCAATCCACTTTATTGACTGCGATTTACTTTCTGAAGTGTAGTGATGTATCCAGGTTTCTTCCGTGGTAATAAGCAAAAATTCACTGGAATTTTTACGATAGAGTTCCAAATTCTTAACAGAAACAGTTTTCCTTTGTAACTTTTGATCAGATGTCAACAAACGCGGCACCTATCTTCCAGAGACCTTGTGAAAGCCCAAAAATTATTTGAAATATTATATTTTTCAGCCTCTGATATCCCAAACTACTTTAATCTGCTGTCTCCCAGTACTAAACGATGGATTTTTTCAATGATCTCTGGAGTTGTGACTTCCATAGGACGTCCAGAGCGAGGCTCATCACTAGCGCTCGTACGTCCCATTTTAAACTCTGCAACGCACCTTTAAATCACTGTCCATGAAGGGGAGAGTCTTAACCTCTACACTTTTCTTGTTTAAAATGCTGTCATTCAAAAACTAAAAAAGCTGCTGACAATTAACTACGCATACAAGTTAACCTAGAGTTAAACTATGTGATGCTATCTGTCAAACTGGCCCAGTGACGCCGTCTGTGTTAGAGGCCCGGGACTTATCAGCCAACCCTCATATGATTATGCAGTAATAAGTATATATTTCACTCATCAACATCTGTCAAATGTGTAAAACGAAATTGAATCCTTTAGTGACTACAATTATAATCGGTGAGAAATAATCTTGTGATTGACATTCGTGCTGCCTTGCAGCTGTTTTAGTACGCTGTTGCCATATTTACTCGATGTCGTTTGCAGCGGTGCCAATATGCACCAATATCAGCAAAGTTCTGAATGCAAGTGAGGTGACGTAGCAATAACGTCTGACTCGCTTTTTGAAAATCTTGAGTGCGATTCTTGTCGACGGACCACACTAACTAGGGATTTTTCTATGGCTTTTTCTGTCATTAGCGGAATGCTGGAGGCGGTTCTCTACTCCACGGATTCATTTCCCTTTCCTTTCTCGTTGCACTCCCTTGTCATCTTTTTTGTAGACAGGATGGCAGTTCCGGCGGATGTGGACGGATGTTGCAGATGTATGTACGGTTTGTAAATCTTCTTTCCTGGACTCCTAGAAATAGTTACTCATATGGCTAGGGTGTCTCCATCTCCCTGGATGGTGCTGAGGATTTTCGGTGGTACGTCGGGTGACAAACTTTCAGAGGCTTCTGTGCATCTCTGGCGCCATTCTTTAGTGGTCTGTGGTCCCCCTGCGTCTCATCGTTACTCCCTGGGATGGATAGCCCACAGTAGATCTCTGCTGAATCACAGTGCCAGAGGTGTTCCCCTCCGTACCTTCAATCACATCACATTACACCCTATCATGAAGTTCTGAATATATGACAACACTTAGAAAGATTAACTTTTACGGAATCATTGTGTGTAACACTTCGCTAAATGAAGTGCTTGCTAACAAATAATCAGACCAATACATGCATGTGAAATCGCGCGTAAATTTCCACTGAACCCATAGTTGTTACAGCGTGATAAGTGATGCCTCTGCCGGCAATACACTATCCATATACCATATTTTATACAAATTGAAACCTATATGTCGCGAGAGGTGGAACTGCCACTATAACAGAACAGGGAATATTGTGTTATCAGTAGATAAGCGATAACAACAGAATGATTAGGTCAAGAAAGCTCAATGACTTCAAACGTGGACAAGTCATTGGGTGTAACCATAGTAACAAATCCATTAGGGACATTTCAACACTTCTAAAGCTGCTCAAGTTGACTATTGGTGCTCTGGAAACGTGAGAGAACAACCATAATTAAACCAAGACCAGGTATCCTCATTTAATGACGAACAGGGATCCTCAAGCATTGAGGTGAACAATCGCAAGAAAGCAGTGGAAGGAATAACACATGAGTTACTACCGCAGTCCTACTACCACAATGACTGTGCCTGGGTAGTAAAATGGAATGGAGTACTACGGTAGACTGCTGCTCGTAAGCCAAATATTTCAGTAGTCGATGCTGAGCGACGCTTCAGGTGGTGTAAAGAGCATCGCCGTTGGGCGGTGGAGGCCTAGAAATGTTTAATCACGTTGTTCCCTCTGGCAATCTTATGGAAGGATGAGGGTGGCGTATGCCTGGAAAAGATACCCGCCATCATGTTTAGTGTCAACAGTGAAGTACGGAGGAGGTGGCCTTATGTAAGGGGCTGCTTTCCTGATTGGGAGTAGTCCATTATTGTGCTTAAGAAAAACGTAAATGTGGAATGATATGAACCCATTTTAGACCACTGTGTACTACAAATGGTAGAAGACCAATTCGCAGATGATTATTGTATCAGTATGATGGTGCACCTTGTCATAAAAATGCATGTGTGAAACAATAGCTTGAGGACAGTAAATTTCTGAAAGGATTGACCTGCCCCTACCTGAATCCCATGAGTTAGAATGCCAATTCCCCTCTAGATCCCAGCGTTCAACATCACTAACTTCTCTATTTTCGGTTCTTCAGAAAGAATTGACTGCCATTTCTCCACGGACATACAGAGACCTAATTGAAAGTATTCCCCGCAGAATTAAAGCTGTTATAAAGGCAGTGAAACGTGACATGAGTAAAGATTAAGTGTAATTTCAATGGTTGTCCAGATATTTTTTATAACATAGTGTATATTCTTACCATCTGATTGAACGGCACTTGACGAGCCCCTTAATAACGCACCGAATAAGTGATAATGATGGGGTAATCTGTCAACGATCATAGAATTAAGAATTTTTATATTTTCTAGAAGAAAGTAATACAACATATAAAGGATTACTGGAGCTTGTAAGTCCCGTTGGGCATTTAACTTATCTTGCTCTCAACATAGAAATATTTGAATAGCATTTATACAGAGAAAGATAGACATGGACAGAAAATAATAAAAGAATAAACACAACAAATGCTGCAGCCCTTGGATACCAAGGAAGCATTACACTTGTTTAAACGATGAGATTGATTTTTTACTACTTTATTGGCTATTGTTGAAGGAAGAAATAATATTTCTGCAAAACCATCAGGCAAACTCTTGTTTTTCATCTTTTATGTGTCAAAATATGATTAAAAAAGTAGTTTCTCCTATAAGCAGAACATAGATTAACATTACCATCTTACATATGAAATAAGGTCTTGATTAAATTTTTTATAGACACAACACAACCTTCACATGTTTCTAGTTGTGTAACAATATTGTCAACAGGAACTTCTCGTTATCATTCTCCTCTCTTGGTTCTTTAGCATTATCATCATCTGTTTCTTCAAGAAGGATTTAAAGCATTTATTCTTCAGTACATCAGTTTTCTATACATTATGGGAAAAAAAGAACTTCTGTTTCCCCCCTTACTTCTTTTAAGATGCTGCTGCTGTCGATAGGTTAGGCTATTGCATCTGAGTACTACTGCCGCAGTGTATATTCCTTCAACGTATCTATTTTATTAATAAATACTTGGAGTAAACCTCAGGTTAATTTTATACTCTTATATACATGACTCAATCGCACAGAAACGCCTAACTCCAAACTCCATATATACAGCGGAATTCGAAACCACTACAAATGACAAATACCAAACACACCAATAGGCTCGGCTTGCGGGACTGGCAAAATATTTCATTATGACATACCAAATACCTATAAGGCAATCAGGAATCCCCTGGAATGTATTGCCAAGTAACCGATCACTACAGGATCCTAAACACCATCAAGTCTTGGAAGTCCTACACACGAATTTGAATATTGTGATTTCAGAGGATTCAGAACATCGTAAACTTATATAAAACATAGATTTTAAAGTAAGTATTCTGTAATTCATATGCCATAATAAGTAACGGTTTTGGAACTTAAACAATAGGAAGGGAAACACTTTTGTTGAGGTCCATCTATGAACCGCACTAAAGGAATTCAGCTTTACTTACATCTATCGTCTGACATTTCTGAAGCTCAGAAGCAGGATGTATCAATCTCGTTGGTCAGACACTAGCAATATGCTGTTAGTGAGTTATTATGTAAGCGGAAGTGTTCCATTCAGTGAGAGTCGATTCATATTTAACTTTAGCCAATTAGAGATGTAATATCTTTCCCATATTAAGTAAATCACGTAATAGGAGGTGGCTCCACTTTACTGCTGTAGACACCTTAGTTGCGATGTCAGTCCAATTACAGAATGGACTATAATGTAAGGTGAGAAAACCATCGCATATGCTTTTTGTACCTGTGTCCCACATGGGGGCGCCTCGGGATGGAGCTTGAGGTGAGAAAAATGAGAAGACGGCCAATTCAGGAGTCACATAAGAGCAAAGAGTTCTGATTCAGTTCCAGATTTTAGCTCCCTGGCGGTATCTAGTTAGTACACCTTCACCCTCTGCAGGGTATCATATATCACTGGGAGACTCGAAAACTGAAGAACGGGGCGAAGACAAGATTCACAGAGAGCATCCATTTCCCTGGCATGCAGCAACGAGACACCTGTCGAGACATTGCAATCATGAAGTGAAATAAGAAGTGGAGGAAATTCAGGAAATGAAAGGTACCCTCACAGTATTCGTCTAGCGAAGAAAACCATCGATCAGGAACGTAAGATGGGGGTAATCGAACTCAAGCCTCCTGAATGGAGCTACACGCATCTCGCTCGATACGGAAGGAGGTAAATGAAAATAATTCATCATTCGAGTTTAAAAAGCTATTCGTACGACGTCGTACAACTAGTGTTACACAATCTGGGAGAGATGTAATAGACAATATTGTGGTTTATTGGCCATCAAACACTGCACTTTACTGAAATTTCAATAAAAAATGTACTAAAAGTAACTGAGATACACTGAACGAATTTTACAGTGCATAAACTTCCAATGATAGCTACGTTTGAAAGGGCACTATAAAAATGTAATTGTGGAGCTGAGTATCCAATTGCACCACCAATTGAGCAATCAATCATGACTTTTGCGAAAGATGGAGGGCTATCCCATATTATGACACCTCATATTTTTATTTCTTCGTATAGCATGGCAATAATTCTTTGCATAAAACAATTATTCTAGTAAATGTATGAACATAAACACCCCTTCAAAATGATTAAGAAATCCATTCATACCATAAATATGTTTGTGTTACCATAATAATTTACATAAGATCATAATCGTTAATGATGTGAACATATGCCTGTGTGTTTGTGTGTGTATATTTGTGCGATCCTTAATAGGTCTCTATAAATTTGCACGATTTCGACAAAATTTGGCACACACATTCTTTAGGATAACAGTAAAAATATTGTGGGTTGGTATCACAAAAACAATCCCCAGCAAGAGCATGTTGGCAAAGACCGAGGGGAGGCAATTTTGAGAATTAACAGCACAATAAGTTTGCTCAACAACAGAACTGTCTTCCACTCACATTACTTTTTCTATTCATTCTGAAATAAACTTTTTTAAAAACTTATTCTTGATGATCTTCGTGTGCAGGAGGTAAACATTTATAGAAATGGCTTTATTAGATATTTCTAGTAGGTAAATGCGAATAGGGAAATATACACATAGCAGACTTAAGTGATAGTGAAACCTTTTTGCTATGTAATGGCTTTGAAATGCCATCTCTTTGCACCAAGAGATAATGATTCTCCATTTCAGAAATTGTATGTTTTTAAATGTGAATCAAGCGTAAGGAGTATCCCAAAAATGATTCTATCCACAAAAATAATTATTGAATAAATTAGCGTTTTAACGAAAACTATATTTTTGAGAAGTAAAATTTTCTCTGTCTTCTATAGTTTTCCGTTATGGAAATGTCATCCAAAATAAAAAAAACAATTTAGAGGCTATACCTAAAAAATTCAAGATATACATTTCATCATTTTATTTCACTTTCTAATTTTCAGAACTTTTTCTGCATGCCTACCAGCATCAAGAACACTGAATTTGAGGAATACCTTGAAATAAAACTTTCATTATATGACCAGGGAGTTGTGATTCAGCAAAATATTACTTCAATTGAATAATTCTTTCATCGTGTTGTCGGCAGTTTTCCTGACTGCCGTGTTCATTATTCCCTTCCTCCTCTCATTAAGGTCACTGCCTCAAACGTCCGCATATCACTTCGTCAAGGCAAAGCTAGTAACAGTTGTTAGCTCTTAATGTATCCCCCTCATTATGAAGTCTTATTAGTATGTACAATTGTACGATGAGGCATTTACATTACTTCTTCGGCGATTACAAAATTCCTACACTAACATGTTTCAGCGATATGTTTTCCATAACTTTATTTAGAACGCCTCGAGAAAGCCATATGAGCAGATTGCACCTGCTTTCTTTCGCCTTTATGATTAAATTGTATATATAACTACCTATAATTTAATTATAAATATTATAATGGGCACGCTGCAAACTAAACAATTTAAATGTTCTCATTTAAAGTATGTTTTCCTAGAGATATATATTATTTATATAAACCTCTAGGAAAAACACAATGGAAAAATTGCTTCGAGACTTTCAATGTTGTTTCTAAATATGACACTGAAGCTACTGAAGCAGAATTATTCAATTATAATTTGTTATACTGCGGTGTAAGATACTTTTAATATTAGAATTTTAAAAAATTGCTAATATTGATATTCACGAGACACTTAAATTTCGCATGTCCCTTACACTAATTATATAAATATTCCTTTGTTTATTATACGTTCTTCATGATTAATTTTGTCCAAAACTGATTTTGAAATATTAATAGGCTTACATACTTATTGTATGTGGAGACAATATTCAGGTATGCATATCTAGTCGAAGTAACGAGTTCATGTAAAGAAAGAGAAAAGAATAATCGGAAACCTCAACTATGTTCCATCAGCTGACATTCATTTAAGAAAATGTCTAAAATGTACTACGTGAAATATATGTTAATAAGCTTCAAGCATCGATTCCAACTGTAGCCTCTTCTGTGTAACTTTAAAAAAAATTCAGGATATACGTTTGCTTCTTCAAAAATATCAAATCATATTTTAATCAATTTATAATTGAATCAGCATCATTTGTTTGTTTTCGAGAGAATAAGAGACATTAAAGGCTTTTCCATTTAAAGGGCAGTTTGAGAGTAGATAATTTCATGAAATTATTATGTTGCACCCTTAAAATATTTTGGACTTAAATATTAAATTTGGTGTTTATCTGACTTCACTTTTACAGTAATAATTTCCACAAAAGCAGGCAAACAGACAAATGGACATTTTTTAATAGCTGTTTCCAATTTATGGATCTCAAAATGTGTATAAAGCAGATAAGCGGTAAAGAATTTAGAATTAAGGGTCCAAATAACAAGTCTTATAAATGCTATAATTCTATTAAAATACATGTATTTCATAATTAATTTAGCGTGCAACTAAAATTCATTTTTCCTTGTAGTAAGTACATATATTTAGGTTATAGGTTTTCAAACTCCCTTAAATTAGTGCATATTCCCAGAGAAGTTGGTTAGTCAGTAAAACCATTAATCCTGCAAGCAGCCGTCGCACATATGTTCCTAACATTAAACAAAAGCAGGAAATGTCGCTAAATGCCTAGCTCATGTATCAAGTGCCTTCCTATAACATCCTTGGATTCGCCGTCCTTGCCAAGGCATGTTACATAAAAGATCCAGAGCAACTTCTACGTGTGTTTCTTTAATCTGGGCGGGCGCTACAAGCTGGACACAACAATCTTCGGAAGTACGTAAACTCCTGGCCATGGACTTGAAAAATATCCTTCACCGTGGAAACAACCAGAAGGTCAGGGAAGCTAGGAAGCATACGCCTGTTATCTTGAAACAAACTTGTAAATTCAGACCAGGACCTGAACAGGAAATGTGGTAAATAGATTAATTAAAAATTGAAATAAAAATTTAATAGGCATTCTTAGAATGAATACCGATATTTTCAAAGCTATCATTCAGTACAAAGAGGGATTAATATTTTTTGAGCAACACAACAGTTGTTATAATTACATATCTTGGAAATCCCCTTGGTAATGAGTCTTAGCTCGAAAATTCCCATATCTGCTGATACTAACTTGTATATTTCGCCTGTCCAGCTTGAAAGAGCCACAAAGTAGGTAACGATGACAGTAGTAGTAGTAGTAGTAGTAGTAGTAGTAGTAGTAGTAGTAGTAGTAGTAGTAGTAGTAGTAGTAGTAGTAGGAGGAGGAGGAGGAGGAGGAGGAGGAGTAATAAAAAACTGCATTGTAACACGTATGGAAAATATCAGCTGAGTCCAGTCTAGTCTGATGCTGGCAGACCGTATATAGCCTGTAGAACTTTGCTGCGTGCTGTCACATTAAGGGTTTTTATTGGGAATTTTTCGGAAGGTATGGAGTTTTTAGGATAAATTTGTTTAGGAGGTAACTATAAAGTTCCTCGGGTTAGAGGAAAAGATGCAAAACTTCTGCATTTGTTTTGAAAATTTTAATTTTGGATGAAATTTTAATACCAAATAGCTTGGAACTATTATGTGGAGGTCAGCTTTAGCTGATAAATCAGCTGATAAAACTGACTCATTTTCTTGTACTTTATTATTCACAAACCCATCTCGGCTAAGGAACAGCACTCGGTAGGCATGGAGTTCAAATTCAATGAACCCGTCCATCAGATAAAGAATTCTTTTTCTAATCTTTTTGCTCATTTACCATAACTATTTCAATATCGCGATCTCGATTACTGTAAAAGGAAAAAAGAGGGGTACGATGATCTGTGTTTTACTCTCACATACTCTCTAATTCATGATAAGTTTCTGTATTGTGGTATTGTATTCGTACAAAACTGATTCTTTTGTGCATTTACGTTATTCACTATATATTTTAAATAAACAGAAATTATTCAAATTACGGGAGTGTGCTTAACAAAATACAAACAACGCTGAAGGAGGAGTCACTAGTTTAATCATAATAATTTCTTGCGATGGAAAAAAGAGAATCAGAAGCTTTCAATGATATATACAAATATTTCTAGAAAATTTATAATATTTATTTAACTTGTAACATCATTATTATACTTCAATCAAAATGATAGAGGCTTTTAGATTCTAAAACAGAGACAAATAAGAAACACATATACCTATGCGTACACGAAAATCTTTTATCTAAAGGCGCGTTTTAAGACTTCAAGGGGCCTAAAATCACGGTGAAGTCCCAATGTCAAACTTTTTAGTGAAATAACAATGTTCCGCCTACATATTATAGGTAAGTGATAAAGAACAACATTTGCAATAAAGGGCACGGGAGCCCGCCTCGGTAGCGTAGATGGTAGCATATCTGTCTCACGTTCAACAGGTCCCGAGTTCGAATCTCGGTCAGGGTGAAACCTGGATAAGGTTTTTTCCGGAGTTTTCCATTATCCTGATAGACGAATGTCAGGTAACTCTAAGCTCCATGGACCCTAGACACATTTGAGCATCATTTCACCCATTTCATTCACCGTCCGATATGACTTAACGTTGAAGGACGTAAAATTATAACAAAAAAAAAAGCACGGGAATTTGAGAAAGCAACCTAGGCTTTCTTTTAGCAAGTTCCTCTTGTAGCAGAAGAAGGCAAAAACGCTATTACTCAATCCATTAGGCACACGTCGACTTGAATATAAAATGCAGTTTCTTTTATGTTGTTCATATAGAAGAGCGCACAATTTAATTATGTGTGTTACTCTAGGACAAGGTTCAGGAAGGAGGGTAATATAAATTAATTAAAACAGAAATCACTAATAACAAATTAAAAGTCAACTAGGAAAGGCTTTACTAAACCAAATTAATAAATATACCCCTGCAGTACAGGGCAGGATATATTAACAACTACAGATTTGAACTTCACAGTGACAGCTGGTACAATCGACTTCCACCCCCTCCCCCACCTATGGGCTTACATAACTCCGGGTTAGGCTGCGAAGTGAGGGACGGGAAATATGTGGGATGTCGTGGACACGTGGATTATCCTTCCCAGCGTTCGCCTATGAACCAGGGAAAACTCTATAAAAAAAAATCCATTGATCGGGAAGGTGTGACGAGAATATAACCCATGGCCTTCTGAATTCAGCCCACAGACTAATGGATACCTTAAAACCTGTATTTCTGGAGAAGTGTCGAATTTTGGGGTCAAACTCAAAAGGCTCCTTCCAAGGCTGCTTCCTACATGGTGTAACAATAACATTTTTCCCCTCCCTTATATCACCGAAACCGATTTTAGGAGTTCGGGTTCCACGAGCCCGGAAAGTCGGGGCGAGGGAAGCCGAAGTACTGAGCCTGATAGAGGAACCAAGGTTAAGTGACCAGTCCATCGCCTGGGATGAGAGCGAGAGAAGTGGAGGTGAAATGAATGATAAGAAAGATGATGCAGCAATTGGTGGAATGATAAGAGGGGGGGAACCGTAGATCTCGGAGAAAACCCGCCCCAGCGCCGTGTTGTCCACCAAAAATCTCACTTTGCGGTCTCCTGGGATCGAACCCGGACAGTCTTGGTGAGAGTCGAGCGATCTAAGCACTCGACATGGAGCGGCCTAATAATAATATGGAATATAATAATAATAATAATAATAATAATGTAATAATACACATACTATTATTCAAGATTTGTTATATAAACTAACTTTCCTTGTGTCACTTCTTACTCTGGACCGCTGTGAATTTTTAAACGGTTTCCTTGAATACAAATCCAAAAGTGCCGAAATGTATAATTTACCTTGCTATGAAGAAGGTGGTGCTGGTTATATAACCTGGCATTATTTTAAGCGCCGGGCCTAAGAAGATTATGTTTCAGTCGTTTTCTTGATTCGAGGAACGATCATTTCACAGCAATGATAAATAGTATCGTACGGGATTTAACCTTGAATTTAAAATAGGGTTAAGCTCTTCCATGAGAACCTTGCCAGTTTGATGCGTCTTAAATTAAAAGTATTAATAGTCTGAAAGAGGAATTTATATGCCATTATTAAGGCAATGCGAACTGTGAGAAAGCACCTTGGGGCAGAACGATAAAAACCTGTGTTTATTCCAAGTGCCCCAAAGTATTTCCAGGTTCTCTTTTTGTACATGTATGCGTGGAACACCAAAACTTAATTTTCACTATCTGATATACAGCATGATGTGTAACAGATGCCCTCGTTACAGAATAAGATCTTTTCTATTTCATTCTAATCATAATAAACAATATTAAGCGAAGCGTTTTTAGTTATGTAATTTTGAGGCACGAGAGAAAAGATAAAAGAACGTTGGTAAATCTATGAATCCGTTGATTTTGTAGTCGATTCTCCTTTTATAAGACATTGCTAATTCTGATTCTGTTTCCATTAGCCTATACATTATTTGTGATTGAGTATTGCTCCATTATTGCTATTGGCCTTCTGTGAATATATGGCAAGAGAAACAAGTTGTGTGCCACAACTATATTTACACTAAAGACAAAACTTGAAGCATCCATGTACAAAGATCATTCCTCCGCGTCGTTCTGATCTGTTTTAACAGTATTGGTGACACACACACACACACACACACACACACACACACACACACACACACACACACACACACAAACACACACACTTTGAATTAGCCGCCGAAATAGGAACACATGTATTGCTTATACTACACTGTTTAAAACTGTGAAATAATAATTTCCAATTCCATTTCTATTGGTCTCATATTATTTTCTGTAATCTTTACAATGAAATCTGCGTAGAACGATTTCTTTTGTTATATAATTATGAATCGGTTGCATTTATCTCTTACATTACTCATATATTCATGCATTCTCTGTTGCATTCGTGGTAAATGACGAAAAACTTCTAGTAACAACATTTACAAAGTGAAACAATATTACATTTCGTGTCTGCATAATGCACCGGCTACATTGATGTAAATCTTGAAAATGTAACATTCATTAATATTTCCTCCTGACCTTCACGTAATTATCATAATGGTAGAATAAATTTAGGTTAGTACTATAAAATGCCTGTTTTTAAATCTCTTATGCCCTTTAAGCGTAGGGTGAGAGATGATGATGATGATGATGATATGATATATATAAGGGCGCTCAACTACGGCGGTCATCAGCGCCCTTTAAAAAACTAGTCATGGCAAAAGCCAGATATAAAACTTTCTAAAAACTATACAAGTGTAACAAAATCTATTAAAAATACACGTACATAAAAAACATCAATCAAAACCTACTAAAAATTTCGTTCACTAAATCCTAAACTCTAAACTAGACAAGAATCTGAAAACCTTCTCCACGGGTCTCCACGCACGGCCTACACGTGGGTGAGCCTGTTCACCGTCTCCCTCAACAACGAAGAGGAGCCCACACGAGGGAGACTGTTGGCTCGGGACCCCGGGTGCGCCAAACCCGTACCTACCGAAGTAGGCCCCTGGGGGGGGGGGGTAGGGTGAGGGAGCCACAACTATGGATCAGAGAGAGAAATCCAGTGAGAGAAGTAGATGAACGAAATGAGGGCGAAGTGGATGAAAGGAAATATGATACTGGTGGAATGATGGTGGGGGAAACCGGAGATTCCGGTGAAAACCCGCCCCAGCACCGTATTGACCAACACAAATCTCACTTAGTTTTTTTTTTTTTTTTGTAATTTACGTCCTCCAACGTTAAGTCATATCGGACGATGAATGGAATGGGTGAAATGATGCTCAAATGAGCCCGGGGTCCATAGAGCTTAGAGTTACCCGACATTCGTCTTTCAAGCTAAGGGAAAAACCCGTGTAAAGCTTATCCAGGTAACTCACCCTGACATAGATTCGAACTCGGGACCTCTTGAGCGTAAGGCCTGGCATCGAACCCGGGCCGCTTTGGTGAGAGCCCGCAGTTTTTTATTAACATAAAAGCTTCCTGTGTTTCTACTTATTTAAGAAAGGGAAGGAAAAAGCTTGATATCATTATTCAATTCGAATTAGAGCGAAATTATTGGAAATACTTGCGACTATCGAGAGGATATCGGAAAAGCTATTACCTATACCTGCGTCAAATTTTATTCTAGTTTTCTTTGCTGCAGATTATAATATATTTTCTGATTATAGAGTAACACATGAAAATATATTTTATATTACTATACACACATAAATAAATATAACACAAGATGTTTTAAAAGTAAATATGACATAACAAATTCGGTTTAACTTAGTTTAAATTCTTACAGCAAAATTAAAGATCCGGGTGCCTCAATTATTAGGCGCTAGCGTACTGCTCCCAAGGTTGCAATCTCAAACCCCTCTCAGACCAAGTGTGCTTAAAAGTGACAGCCTCATAATTCCTGCAATACGAAATTCCGGCACACGGGCGTGCTTATATTGTCATTAACAAACAAAAATATTTTTATACTAAAATAATAAAGGATTTATATTAACAATTTATATAACGTTCATAATAGTTATTTAGAAGTATTGGAACTAACTGCAAAGTTCACTATAAACTTCTCAAACGTGATAAAAGGTGAGTTAAAAAATAAACAGCACAAGTATGATAAGGCTGTAAAAACAACATAGCATTCCGTATTTAAATTTTCAAATGTCTCGCTGTTTTCTGTTACTTGGTGACCTTCTACTTGCGATGTAGATAATTCTGATTTTATTTTTATACATACGGACTCACAGTGAACAACCAAATACATTTTCATAACCCTGCTCTCCAAAATATTGATTTCCTAACATTCAATATCTTAATAAATTCTTTTAGTCTTACAGCTGTTTAGCTTTTTTTAGCTTCTTTTAGTCTTCTTTTTAGTCTTAAAGCTGTTTAGCTTATCAATAGATCTGCATCAAAATAGCATTTTTATTTGCATGGAGCAAAGTGACAAATGGGAAAAATTACTCCTTTATGCAAGTAGATTATACTACAAAGAAAACTATGGATTTTGCTGCCCTTAAAACGTATATGAGATGACTATTTCAATGCTTTTTATTCTGAAAGAAACCATGAAAAATATGTATAAACTTGCTAGGCATATCTCTTTCTTGCTCAAACTGTGTTAAATGTTTGGTCTGGCTAAATTGCAGTTATTATATTAAGTTAGTATATAGTTATTACATTAGCTATTATATTAAGGACTTTAATAAAGAGATTAATAAATATAATAGCGTTAGTAGACATTGTGGTTGCGCAACCCCGACAATATCTTCAACTTCCGCGCCACTGTGAACAAACCGCTCGCTTACGTGTATGGGAAGAAACCGGACGGCTGTTTTCTTTTGTTTTATGCGCGCTTTTGTTATTATGCAACACGGTAATCCATTTCGCTGTGAGGCAAGACCGTGAAGAGCAAACCGCTAAGTTCAAGGTAATAGCCACTACACCTAATGTATGTGTTACGTATACGATGATCATAAAGGTATAAAGCATATAAATTTTTCTTATAGCCCGTATTTCTCAAAACGCCCCGCTAGGGAAACATTTGTGACTTGCATTTGGGAAACCTTAAGCTCGATCCCTGACGAACATGCACAATGACTTTCCTCGTCACTAAAGCAGATGCTGCGGTAGTTGCTTCCATGTCACATTTCCTTTGCATAATTTCAGGTGTGCCTTCAGACTCGTGTAATGCGGTGTAGGATAGATGGCGCGGGTGCTTGCGCATTGTAAATGCGATTCTCAGCGCTCAGTAACGTTGTGTGGTAGCTGATTTCAAGTGTGAGAGTCGAGGCTTATCGATACTAGATCAGGAGTGTTCATGACTGCGCAGCGTGTCCTGACACTGTCATTAACTCTCAGTGTTCGTTAAGAGCTCCCGCGCAGCCTTTGGTCTATCTGCCTGCGCTCTGTGGTCTACTGCGGCTTCCTTTCGTCATTCCTTCTTCGTGGAGGTGGTGTTAGCTGCAGTAAATCTGAAGATCACTGTGCTCGAGATGTCCCTCTGTATTCCCTATCCTTTCTCCGTTACAGTTCAGACGGTTAGGTCCCTACACTTTACCATATAGAAATTCCCCGGTGAGTCTACGACAATCGTCATCCCCCCTGCCGTGGCCCCGTGACAGTCGCGAGGCTAGTTCGAAGACCGGAGGCCATCTCCTCAGAGCAGGATACTCCAGGCAACCTTGCACAATTGACATACCGCCTGCCGCGTTTCTGAATCGGCCCACAAGCCGGCTCGGAGACCGGAGACCGTCCCGCTGGAGGGGAAAGCGTTTTCATCAGAGCATATCGTCCCGCTATGCACCGCTAAGACTCCCGCCGACACTTGCACCCTGAAAGAAACCACCAGATGAGAGAAACCACCAGATAAGAGATAACATGAAACGATAATGGAGGTGAAATGGAGGGACAGGAAATTCGGGGTATGTAATTAAACTATCCAGCATTCGCCTAGTGACCCGGAAAACCCCGAAAAACATGGATCAGGTAAGGTCGACCACAGGAATCGAACCCGGGCCTCCCGAATGTGGCCCACAAACGAAACAGCCTGAGCCATCCCGTTCGGTGAAACTCTTATAAATAGCGGTGAATGAACTAAAATAGTGACAGGATTACTTCTTCATTTAAAAATATAATTAACGCCCTTTTAATCGGGTAGTCATATCGGACGGGAATGAACGAAATAGTGAAATGGTGCTCAGTTAGATGATGTAATATTTCCAGTACCACCACTTTATTCTCAAGCAGTTGACCAAATTTCAAGGTACCGCAAAATTTAAACACAAACTAAATCTACCACAACTTTTTGACTAATGATTATTGCACCCAAAAAAAAAACCGCATAGAACACAGAGTACAGACATTTTTCACAACACATCCACTTGTCTCTCATTCAAATGCCCTACGCTTTCCATGCGTTTCACCCCCAACTTGTCTTCTAACGATAACATAGAAAATCGACTACTTAGTTCAGAACTTACTTTCTTCGGCTACTGAAATATAAGGAACAATAACACCCGCAACACAAGAGCACTCGTGGATTTCTCATTTGCGAGTAATTGTCATCTGTTGAACTGTTGGCAATGTAGCTAACATTATTAGAAAACTGATGAATTTAAATTTTAAATATGGAAAATGAATGACATGTGATATAACAAAACCTCATTTTCACTCATGTTTACATTGCAAAGTGGTAATTGGTATCTTATTTCTCATTACTCAATATACTTTACATAGGTGTATGCGTTACAGATAATTTCATTCGGAGTGTAATCAACAATAAGCCGTGACAGATACTAATTGCCATAGACACGTTATTCCCCTTGCCCTTCCAATCCCAGAGTCAAGATTGAACGTCTAAAATGCCACAGAAGTGCGTGTATCCATGGAATGGTAGATAATATAATAATTTTGGAAACTTGCACGTTGTTGTCGATTCTTTCAGCTTCTATTATCATTTATTTGATTGTATATTGAAGAATAACAAGCATGGCTTAATTGTTAGACATTGAGCTATTATAGCCAACGTGCCAGCATGACATTAAATTCTCCAACTGCCTTGTGTTTTCCCGGAAAACCACTAGGAGTTCTCAGAAACACATGAAACCACTACCTTAATGGTGATTTAATGTGCTGTAAGTACTTTAAGGTCCGGGCTTCATAGTTCGGACCACTACTAGATACAATTAATGATTAGTAACAGCCGGACGGAGAGCGGAAGATCCATGGTTCAAATCCCGACTATGACATTGAATTTTTCAGTCCGACTCTATCATTTCATAGTACGTCCTACACGCCATAGTGTGAAAGAACAATTAATTTCCAATATGGATTTGTTTGTGTAACAATACGAGAAAAAAACACAACTGCGCCGTAACTTGGTTACTATTTTTTTTAATTAATCGGTTAGATCATATTGGATGATGAATGAAATGATACTCATGTGAGCCGAGGGTCCATAGAGCTCAGAGTTATCCGACATTCATATTTCAGGATAAGGAAAAATTCCGACAAAAACCTTATCCAGATAACTCACCCTGACCAAGATTCGAACTCGGGCGCACTTGAGTGTGAGGTAGACACGCTACAGAGGCGGGCTGATTAATATTGAACCCAGGCAATGAATACATAAAACACTTCACATGTTAAATACTCTATGGTAGTTCAACTTAAGGAAAGTGAAAGACATAGCCAAGGAATATTTCGAAAGCGATTAAAGGTACAGAAAAGTTATATCTGACATCAATTGTGTGTTTTTATGAGCTCTACACTTTTTCTGCAATAAGCTCTCTCTGTTTCTCATGGTTTAACGGTTATAAACAGTTATAAAAACTCTTTCAGTATGAGGACTTATTAAAAACTTTAATGTATTAATATGTGAATATCTTAAAAGTACAGTTCCGTCTAATCACAGTCGTTACAGCCATTAACTTATAAGTGTTCCATAGGTAATCAAGTTAGGGGCGGATTTCAATAACCTAAAACAATGGAAAATATGCATGCATTTATGGCCTAAAATAGCTTAAATATGACGTAAAAAGACAAAAATATGACCTTTATAACTTAATTTATTGATCATATTAGATTGACAAGTAAGCTTTAATTAACAATTAATAATGGTTCATGCATAAACATTTTAGTCGTTTCTGCAGAAAGAAAAAACATCATCTACTTCTTAATTCAGCACTTTATGGAAATTGTAAGGTCCTAAATAGAGAATAATGTTTATTGTAACTTAAGAAAAAATAATTAAGGGAAATATACTCATATCTGGGTGAATGGCAATGTGCATTTTTAAGTTGTCAAACTGGAAGCCTCTTCTATTGTCAGACAGAACGTCCTTACATCTGGAGAACCTACGTTCCACATCACTTGAGTTTATAGGAGCATACTTGGAATAAGTTAATTCATCTGGGAAAAATTCCACTTCAAGCCCACTTGCACGTCATTTGCTACCTGCTAAACGAACATTCAAAAAACAAGTAGGCAGTGCTGCTGGCGATTTTTATGCAGACATAATGTTGGTTTCTTTTGTTTCCAATAGCTGTTGAGTACCTTATAATAATACCCAAAATATGACTTTATCATAGAAATAAGTATAAATATGACCAAAGATCTAAAAAGGTGAGAAATATTATTTTTAAGACCCAATAAAAACTGCATAATTTTCATCCGAAGACATGTATATATGTTTCTACTTACTTGAAAGGCTTCATTAAAAAATATGACATGTCATAGGAATCCACCTCTTGGTAATAAGGCGTGTCACATCTATAAAACTCGAGCTTTCGGCGCTTTTACACACCATGAGTAACTAATGAGTAAATATAAGTAAATATAAAATCACGAAACATTTTTCCAGAAATGAAAATTTATGTGATACATCATTGGGGATAATCAATTTAAATACCAAGTTCAGTTCCATTTATATCCGCCATTTAATTTATTGGATCACGTCCTATATACTTGCCTTATCTACCATGAGTAAGTCTAATATTACTTCCTTTGTCTGTCATTGACAAGCAAAAGAAAATGTATTATTTCAAACTATAATAAAGCTCAGCTCGTTAAGTTAGCCACACTTATAGTCAAGTCGCTGGACACAATAACTGTTTGAATTGGAACTGTGCAAGATACGTGAATGTAATATTTCTACCCAATGGAGAACGTCATGCCATTCTTTTAAATGTCCTACTTTATCACTTTACTTAAAGCAGTCTTCTTTTGCCGGACGTTTGTGCGCTACCCAGTTACACGAACGTTATGGCTTCCGGCAAACTTTAATCGCTCACGTACAATCGAGAAGGCTTCTGATTTGATTATTTTGCACTGAAAGAGAACAGGATTACTGCGGTGTCAATGACAGCAAATGACTAATAACTCGACAAGCGTTGTGGCTATGACCCTGCTCCATTTACTGGTGAATGGTACGGAGTACTTCGAGAATGTTCTTCCTTCCTATCTAACGTTCCTGCACTGCTTGCGCAGCTCAACCAGTTCTAGAAACCAAACTATGCAAAATCTCAATCATAGTTTAGGGAAGTTCTTCACTATCCCTTATTTTTACCTGAATATGATAATTTGGTTTAATATCACCTATGATAGATAACTGGTTCTTTGAGTTGGAATTTCGACTTAGCGGCACATCAGCCTAAAAGGCTTCGTGTGGCTTACTGAGTGACATTTTTCACATACCTATCAATAGTTATATATGTATTGGGCTTACCAAGAGCATCACCAAAAGGGGTTACACAAATGGAGTTAGGAAGATATGGTAGCAAAGCTAAAATTATGGAAAGAGCATTAAAATACTGGTTCAGAATAAAAGAATTGGAAATAAATAATATTTTGAAGTAGTGTTTAGAAATGCAGCAAAAATGTATTAAAGAAGATACTTGGTACAAAAGTATACAAGAAATTCTGAGTGAAATAGGATATGTGGGATATGTGGAAGTATAGTAATAGATTAGAGAAAGGTTTCTGGAAAAGAGTCAAAATGAGGATAGAAGACACAGAAAGGCAGGATATAATGGGTAGTTTAAATTCCAAAACCTCATTGTATAGTATAGAGAGATAAAAATGAATTGGTAAAGAGAAAAAATATGTTGATACTGGTAACAAAATGACAAGAGAAGACTTCGCATGGGCCAGAACAGGAGTGACAAGGTTAAAAGGATTAGGGTAGACAAAAGAACAAGGAAAGTGTATAATGTGTAATACAAAAGCAAATAGTTTCTGTCATTTATTGATAGAATGTGAGAAAACAAAGAATTGGAGAGGAAAAATACTTAAAAAGAAGTGGACTATGTTACCTAGTGAAATTTTAGTTACTGAGTAACTAGAAAGAAAAAACAGAGTAACAAGGTTGAGGACCAAAAGTGGTAAACAGGGTCCTATAGCTCAAAAACCATAGTTTTAGTGTCTATGGACCCAAGGAAATTCAGCAACTCAATAAAGAGTTGTAATTTGATAGGTAATTAGAGATGTAGCTGTGTGTATATATTATTAAATTGTAAATGTATAATAATTTGTATATATAATGAAGTTTAATAAATTTATTCGTATATATATATTTATATATACATATATATGCATGTATTTCAATACACATATTGGACCGGAATACTACTGTTACCGTATTTCTTTAAAATTGCTTCAATTTGGGATTTGAAAGTTTTTCGATTGGAATATTAGCTCTTACCAAGACACTACATAAAGCCATAAAAATGATTTGGAGCTGGTTTAATTCCAATTGTACTGATAAAAGATTGGACACTTTCTGTGTCTAATAATTGTTATTTCATCTTTGAAATGTGTAAAACAGATGCTACAAGCTGCTCAACACGAAACGTTAATTGAACACTGGGCCTGTAATTTAAATATGAAAATATTTAGAGTATGCAAGTAGACCTATGTGGAACAAGTAAAGGAGCTCGATGTTCGGTTTAAGACATGATGAAGGATTATGTTACAGCAATAAACATCACCCAGTTCTCTCTAACTTTTCATAGGAACCAGAGGAATGCAGAGATGCACGCATTTTGATATTCAAACAGCAAAGATTCTCCTGGCTGGCCAGGGAGGTGGTGGCTGTAGGTAAATCCATTTTAAAGAGGAAAAAGAAAAGAAAATGGTAGAAAGTTCCAGGGACATTGGCGTTATTGTCAAGTAGCATCCCAGGGAACATTAATAATTTACCGTTTACCCACCCTTTCTCATTAAAGGATACGGTAATCCCAGATTTTAGGGGCGTACATTCATAAAATTCCTAGTTATGCAGAAAACCCGTTCAATGAGGATTGTCTCCATCAAAAACGTCTAAACATCTTATATTCAATTAAAAAAAATCCAAAACATACATTACGTATAAATTTGGTTCCAAGAAGGCCAAAATATGAAAAGATGCATAAGACAAACGTCGAGGTCTACCTGTCCTCAATAACCTGGAGACCACTTGGCCGCGATGGTGTTTCCACTAGGGCAATACCTGTTTTATACAAAGCCTCTCCCCTTTCGGGTGGAAGTAGATACGCCACTTATGTGCGTCAATCCCGCAGGGATGACTACCGAACAACCTTAGTGATCTACCTCACCTTGCTACTAACTCTACAGGCTAGTGCTCGGGCTCCTTTCAAGCGACCCTCAATCTCGTCTAGGTGGCCAGGGCAGCCAGACGTACCCAATAATAATGGGTGTCGTGAACGACTTCCATGCCGGGTCCAACCCAATCCAAACAACACCCATTCGGAAAGAGCTCGAATGTTTGATACGACGTACTTCTAGTTACGTCAGAAGTACCAAGAGGGAAAATGGTGTTATTTGGAATTCATAAGTGATGAAATGACAAAAACTGCAAACAATTAAAGAATACATTTGCACAAAATCCGAGCCTTACACATAAATACGTAGTTATGTTATTCATAGTGATTATTCGAATCCATGTTATGTTATCCTGATATATTGTTGCTTAGGAATGATTTTAAACTCAGAAAGAAGTCCTTAGTAGTTTTTAAATTAGCTCGAATATGAAGTTTGGTATTTATCCGATTTTTCGTTTTTTTTTTTAATGTGGTCTTCACACACGCACAATTTTAGTTCTTTCTTGAAGTATGTGTTTGGGTTCTATCTTTTTAATATACCTACTGCATTCGGTACTTCAATCAGTAGCTTCACATGTGTTGAGGGAAAATAATATTGTATTCAATTGACTGTTGCAGTCACAAGTCTAATAGTTTTCTGTTAAAATTAGTTACTGTACAATTCTTAATGTTATTTGTACAATGAACATCAAATTTAATCTAAATTAAACATAAATATTTGAGAGAAAATGTTTCTTATAAATGTGGATAGATAATAAAGAGCAGCCTTGCAATTCGCCTCTCCCGAATCTACAACTCTGTGATATAATGTCTCTAGAGTTGACAAACTCAACTTCCAAATCCACCATATAAATTGAGAAAGGTTTTGTTTAGCCTGCACCAGCATTTCTTTAGAAAAATACCTTGATACACAGTCATGCAGACAAACGTGTTTTATCGCAGTAAGAAGCCCTCGACTATCTCGTTAAGATGCCACAATTTGTCACGTTTTCCTTTTGATATTACATATCTTGTTGCGGTGATGATCTTGATAAATTGCTCGTAATAGTAGTCTATGGAGAAAAAATGTTATCCAAGTTGTTCCATTCACCATCAGACCCCAGAGCTTGGATATTCATGTGCAATGTTTCCCTCCATCCACTTTGTGTTAATCAGAATACATTTAGCCAAGAAATAGTTTCCAATTGTGCGAGTACGCAACATTCAGCTGCTTATGCCATAAGCCGATCCGTGACAAATTCATAGAAATGAATATTTACAGGATAATCAGAAATACTATTACAAACTGAGGTTGGGTTCGTTCGTATGAACATATGTCCTTTGTTTTTCCGTTATTCATGTCATAAAAATTATGCGTTCAACGGCCTTCGGGATCCAACCTCACAAATTCATTTCTTTATGCACTCATAGAAGGTTTTGACCCATTGTTACTGCATACATTTCGAGCATTTAGTAAGAGCTTTGCGTGTTTATGAGTGTACTACTATGTTGAACAATTCCTAACGGAAAACAAAGGATTATGGGACATACGGTCATAAGAACTTGTTTCCTTCTTGAGGTGCACGGAAATCACACCCGAAGTTTGTAAAAGTATTTCTGATACAGCCTTTAAAATAATGTATAAAGCTTCTCTCGCCTTCATATATGTTGCTTAAATTATACTGCCAAACTAGCTTCAGTTTGACCAAGCAAAACAAGAACTGACTTCTTAGGCTATTTAAAGAACATTTATTACATAATTTTTATCATACCAATAAGACAAACATATAGGGTCTCTAAAACATATGGTTACCCATTCTCGAGTTCTTTCCATTACGCGAGGGAATCGTCGAAATGGTCCTCAAAGAGCACTAAAATCGTTATCCCTTGTTCTTTCATTAAACAAAGTGGATCATATTTTTCTAGTACTTATAGCACACTGCACTCCAATTTAAGGTCACAGTGAGGCGTTTCGCGTAATCGTTAATAAATGTAAAGACTGGACATCGGTGTTAGACAAGAAATATTCTTAATGAGGTTTAACAGATAATAAACTAGATGAAATCTATGTTAGTAGAGTGATGACTCGAAAATGCAAACAAACTAACACAAAAGAACCTATGTTATTGTGAAAACACCTCGTTATGATCTGGAAAGATGGGTGTTGTGTGCGATGAGTGCTAGAAAAAGAATAAGACACATTTAAGTTAATTGATGAAAATTAATCGTTCCTTGAGACAGGCTAAGATTTTGGACAGATAGAGTCAAAACTGAAAAATGGAATGCTGTGGCCGGGATATGAACCACGGATCTCCTGGTTTTCGTCCAGTTTTCTTACCCATTGAGCTACCATAGCCAACTTGCCGTCATGACATTAAGTTCTACAAATGACTGATATATTTCCCCGGTAAACCACTAGGGGCTGTCGCATCCGAGATACACCGTTTGTGGCGACTTTCTATTGTAAGTACTTGAGTCACAGGCTTCATAATTAAATTCTTATTATTTAAGTTAATTGATGGAAATTAATCGTTCCTTCACACTAGCCGTGTACAGGCTAAGGTTTTGTATAGACAGAATCAAAATGAACAGTTCAATGCTATGGCCGGGATTTGAACCACGGATTTCCATCCAGTCGCTATTACCCATTGAACGGTGTATCTCGAATACGTGTTTTAATGACACCATATTTTTACTCATAATAGGTATTTTACCCAAAATACAATATGGAGATTTTCACCGGAAATATATGTTTCGACGTCTCCTGAAAGACAAATGACCTTTTTAAAGAAAGATCGGATGTATTTTTCACTGTGGCAAAACTGACTCAATGATTCATATAAATTATATTATTATTACTCATCTGTTTATTTATACCTAAAATTATGGGCTATGACATACATATGAAATGGCTTGTAAAAGCATGACAATTCCATTATTTTAAGTACAGAACAAACATTGATGCATACATTGTTATATCACCATTCTGTTAATATTTGATGACAACCAGAAAATAAATTTAATTTGAATCATATGATTGATATAAATAATTATTAAAACAGTTTTTATTGACAGTATATTTACAACTTCCAAATGTTATTCTTTTGAATGAATATATGTTTATTCAATATGTTTATATTCTTGTGGTTCCAGCTGTAAAAGTACCCTTAATGAAACACAAATAATTTCAAGTGACTTTTAATTCATTACAACCGTTAAATGGATAATTTCTAACTAATGTATGCACTTTTAACTACTGTCTTGAGTGCATTGCGTTTTCGTTTTAAAACTATTAATCCTAGAAAATACCATCAACTGTTTGATCTCTGCAACCACAAGGACATCTTGAGTATTTCAATATCTTTAACCTGTAAAACTGCGAGGGTCGTTCAAGTCAATTCGGGAATTTGTTTAAAAACACACAGAAGTACAAATTTCAAAGTGTAGAAAGTGGATTTATTTTTCCACATGATCTCCAGCTACAGTTATACACTTATCCCAGCGTTTGACTAACGCCTGAAATGCTACGGTATAGAAAGATTTAGAATTCCGACGGAACCATAGTAGGATATCATGCTTCACTTCATCATCAGTGTTGAAATGTTTTCCTCCAAGGAATTCCTTCAGGGGCCCAAACAGGTGGAAATCTCTTGGCGCTAAGTCGGGCCTATAGGGGGCCCAGTGAGCGGTATTCGGTCTTGCATTGTCTTGCAAAAATAGAACACTCTTTGTGATCAAACCCGGACGTTTCTTCCGTAAACTCTTATGCACATCACGCAGAACACGACAGTACTATTCACTATTGATAGTGACACCACGGAGTAAAAATAAATGTGAATAATGCCCTGTTTATCCCAGAATACACTTGCCATCACTTTAACAGAAAACGCGACTGTTCGAAATTTCTTGGGAGGTCATGAGTCCATATGCTTCCACTACATGCATGCTCTTTTGGATTCTGGGGTGAAATGGTGAACCCATGTTTCGTCACATGTGATGGTGCGATTCAGAAAATCCTGGCCATCCCTTTCATAGCGGTCCTTCAGTTCTCTACAGACGCCAAACCTTCTATGACTGTCAAAAGCAGACAGCTGCTTTGGGATCCACCGTGCACTCACTTTTTGGAACAAGTGATCATGAATTATTGTGTTCACTGTTCCTAAAGACAGATTACACACAGTTGCAATTTCACGACAGGTTATGCGACGGTTGTCCAGGATCAGCTGCTCCACGCGCTGAAAGTTCTCAGGAATGACTATCGTGGGCTGTGATCCACCACGACCAGGATCGTCAGTGATCGAGATACGGCCATCTTTGAAGCGCTTACATCATTCAAATGTCTTACTGCGACTGAGTGTCTCATCACCGTACCAAGTCCTAAGTCTTCTGTAAATTTCAGCAGGTTTTATGCCTTCGTTCAGTGAAAACTTCATCCAACACGCTGTTTCATGTGGACGTTCACAGTTTTCCGCCATCTTGAATAACGGTCTGTCCAGAAGCACGGGAAATGAGCGTCATCTACCAGTAAAAGGACACAGGGGCTACTGTCTACTGCATACAAAATCTCCAGCGTAGGCGTGCATTTAAACCTGAAAAAAAGGGAAATGTCCCGGATTGACTTGAACGACCCTCATACATCTGAAGATCCCATGTTCAGTTAATATGCTTGTTAAATTTGCTGTAATTGGAATGTTGATCTTCATTCGATGTCACTTATGTTACGATATCTTGACAATCACCCTTTTGCAGTGTCTGGCCACATCCTTTGCCATTTTTAATATTTCAAAGTATACCTCGAAGAAATTTTAAAACAAAGTAAATTTTCTCAACACAAATTCGTTTGTATTTCAGGTAGCAGCAACAATCGCAGCTCACGGAAATTCCATATCAGTTGGGATGTGCCAAGGATATTCGGCCGTTTTATTGCCGCAACTTATGCAGACAGAAACAACTCTGCCGGTGACAGAAGACGAAGCTTCTTGGATAGGTAAGTGACGTCATAAGCCGCATCCTGATACAATTAGCATCTTACTCATTCACCATCTGTATATTGCAGTCTAGAAATGCATGATACATAAGTAGAACGCCTTTTATCTTTAATATTGAGTGATATACGCTGTGATACCTTTTCTTTTCCAAGAAGAAATAATTTTTAACTTAGTTAATCAACACAGAAAACTGCAAGTGCACAGATAACATATGTACAAAAACAAACTAGCCAGTGGTTATAATTCCATTGACGTATATATCCTTTGTCTTGCAGCCAGTTTGGGCGTGATCTCGAACCCCATTGGGGCTCTTTTAGCTGGTGTATTGATGGAAATATTTGGAAGAAAGACAACAGTGAAACTGACATCCCTTCCTTACGTCATTGGATGGGTTCTAATCTCGCTCTCAGACGACATTCTGAAACTGTACTCCGGTCGCTTCATCACCGGCGTCGCAGTTGGTAAGTTTGCTTAAACAGAATTAGTTATAAAGGGCATTTCTGGGACTTAAGAGTCTTTATGCAGACCATTACTAACAACTTTCCTATAGCAACCCGTGTCCAACCATGGTATTCTTGCTGTACTTGCAGTGAATGGTGAAATAAGCATTGCAAGTTAAATTAAAAGTACCCATTATAAAGACAAATTTATCGACTTCATTATACTCTATTATACTTTTGCTGACGTGAATAATTTCTGGGCAGCTAAGGACATTCCATTTACCCTAAACTATGATAAAATTACGTGCTGCAATTTTAATATATGTGGTCTCTTTAAAAATAGCTAGTTCCTGACAGACGTATTCATTTATTTCTTTTTAATGTTGGCCAGTATCAAATTCTAGAAAAGAAACTGTAATCAAGGATCACATCTGAGACTATATAGTGAGTAACACAGAATAAGTCAAAATTATCGATCCGATTTCATAACTTTATGTAATCTAATGAACATATAACGTGAGACATGTGCTAAGAAAGATAAACTCTCAAAGTTCTTTTCAATCATATCACAAATGTTCTATATGAGCATATCGCGTAACACGACACACATAAAGCCAAATCTTGTATAGTATGTTTTGCAGTCTCTTCTATGGCTACTGTGATGTAGGTACGAAGGTCAGCCAATGTTGTTGGAAGTGGTGGTACGTAAACATGATCCTTTATGTAACCCCATAAAAAGAAACCGCACGGGATTAAATTGGAGAACGAGGTAGTCAACGAATGAGATTTCGGTTCTCCTGAGGTGCAGGACATAGCCAGCGTTGTTCCAATGCCTCATTGAGATGGTTCCGATCGTTGCTATGGTAATGCGGAAGGTCACCATCCAGTTGAAGAATGAAATCTGCACTATCCTCTTCGAGCTGTGCAAGTAGTCAATGTTGCAGCATGTGCATTTGAGCCCTGTCACAGTACGTTAAAGGAAGAAAAAGGGCCCATAGATCTTTTAATGGGAAATAACACAAAACTCATTCATTATGGGAGAATCGGTTGGTGCTCTAGAACCCAAATTCTCACGTTGTGTCTAATCACATAATCAGAAAGGTGTAAAGTCGCTTCATCACTGAAAATTACCCTTTCGGATGACCCATCCTCTTCCATTACTCTGAGAAAATCAGCACAAAAGGACTCTCGAACACCATATCACTAGCTTTTAGGCATGTAGCAGTTGTAAGCGGAGGGGTTTCATTTATAAACGTTTCCCCAGAATCCGCCATAGAGTTTTCTGTCTCTTCCCAGACGAAGGACGGCCAGTCGATTTTCGCTTACATATGCAGCCCGTATCTAATTTTGCATACCACTTACAAATGGCCTCTCTAGTAGGTGGGTCTCTTCCATACTTGGTACGAAAATGCCGTTGAGCACAAATCACAAAGTTGCTTACATGGTAATCAAGCACACAGAACGACTTCTGTTCTCCAGTCACCGCCATTTTCTTTAACTACTACCTGTGCAGGCGTAGCGGTAGAAAACGAAAACACGCTGGAAACTAAACTTTGAGGATTTACCTTGCTTTGCGCATACCGCACATTACGATATGTCAATTAAATTTCACAGAATAAATGCATGAAATCGCATACATCATTTTGACTTACTCAGTATATGCCAGGAATAATCAAAGGGCAAGTCGATTGCACGTTTTCAACATCTCTACAGTTCAAATAATTCCTACGATATTTCTGTACATTGTGTACACACACTCACTCACGCTCTCTCTAATATGTATAAATGGTATGGCAAATGCATCAACTGCGAAAGGCTGGAACTTTTTTCAGTAGTTCCATTTCCCATAAACAAGATGAAATCCCAATTTCCTGGTGGCATCTAATATCTTCCTTCGGTCATATAAATCTCTTATCACACGCGGCATTTATTCACTGTAATTTCTGCTCTTTGTGCGTTGGTGTGTGTACGCGTTTTGAAGGCTTATACGACCTTTTCTGTTTTTTTTTTTTTCCTTCCATTTATACCCCGTCTTTAACGGCAATGGTCATATCGGCGGCCGTTCTCCTGGTGTTAACTCGTATTCGTTGGGTTTTAATCATTAGATCACGCACACATTCGCACTCTCATTCAAACTTCCAGTCTGGGGAATATGAATACCTATCGGAGAAAAATCCCCACACCCACCGCCGGGAATCAAACCCGGGACCCCTATCACGGCAGGCGGGTGCTCTACCGACCGAGCTACGGGGCCATACGCTTTCGTTTTATATATTTGTTCACATGGAATGAAATTATATATTGATAACGATCTCGAACTTATGCCATTAGTGTAATAAGTTAATGCAACTAGAATGTTTTGGAAAGCGTAGTTCCTCATTATGAAAATATACTGAGCGGTTCCATTTTATGGGAATAAGAGGGTATAAAAAGCTCTATTTAGTGAAGCGTAATTTGTGAATAGGTCCAAAATGAATTGTTTACCTCTGTAATTGCGAGTCAATCGTTCATTTTAACGAACTCATGGTTTATACAGGCAATGCTCTAATCTTGCATAAGCCGAATAAGGGTCCATGTTACAGTTTCATACATACTGCAGTTGTTTCCATTTTTGCCTTCACCACAGATTCTGGAAGTATTCTACGGGTCTTCACAGGTGGAGTATGCCGCTTACGTGGCGTCGTATTTTATGTGCACACTTCTAGATTATTTGCATATGAACAATGCTTTTAGATAATAAATTTCCCAAATACCCCCAATTTTATTCTTTCCCGTTACAGAAACTTGGACCTGAATTTTCCAACATTTTTTTGTTTTGTTTTAAAGTTATTTACTTAAAACTTGGCACCGTAATAAGAGTAAACAAAGGAATGGCTGTGCAAAACATTAAGATCTATAGTTCAAATAGTCTCTCAAGCAATACGGTTAAAGTTTTTTATTTTGCGAAAAAGATTTTTAAAAATTATATTGAGCGTTCATATTTTTAGACAAGTATGATAGTGGCATTCTCTGATACTTTAGTAAAGTAAAAATATATTAAAAGTATCCTATTAAAGTTTATGTTATCATTGCTGAAAAATGAGCTTTATGAAGTTGTTCGTACAAATTAAAATGTTTTGTGCCAATGAAAATAAAGTAATCATAAATTCCACATTTGAAACTTTCATAACACATTTAAGATTAGGTAAGTCTATTTAAATACAAATCGGAGTAAAACTGAAATGAAAGGAATAAATTTCACACAATAATGGAAAACCGGTGGAAAATAGGATCCAGTTTTAGTAAAAAGGGAGCACACGATTAAGTTAAGCATGTCGCTGGTTTTCAAAACTGGCAGATTGAGAAAGCAGTAAACAATGATCCCGATTAGCGAGCTTTGAAAAACGAGCTTCCACACCATTCTTCGCCACACAAGTTCTGAATTTGTGAACAGAAACAGAAAAACTATAATTGTCAAGCGTGAAGATATATTGTTGTGGCGCAGGAATATCAAATTCCGAAAATTCGAAAGTGGTAGTTGTTTAAGGAATTCGTCCGTTGTCAGATTCCAATTTGGTATGTAAAGTATGACTTTCAGGTCATTGCCAAAGTGGCTACGTGCACTTATTTAGCACTATTATTCCGCAAAAGGACCCGTGCCTTAATTTATAAATGAGGTGAGATTATGTGAGGAAATCAAATATTTGAATAATTATTGTAAGCATTCAGTCACTATTTAAGTAAAAAAGGAAAAATAAATTACACATTAGACACACCTTTGCATTTCATCTGAATTTAAACGTGCTACCACTTAAGCTACTCAAAACACTGAAAAGGGCAAAGCAAAACTTTGCATAGAAGTTCGTTGACAGAGGTGAATAAAATAGTGCGAATATTCCCTCCAATTACAGTCGCCAGCGCAGTAATATATTTTCCCGCTTTGTTTACATCTCCCAATAAACTAATGACGGTCCCGGTATAGAATTACTTATGCGATACACGCGACTGCTTGATGGAACAAAAGTGGAATGCTCCACACGCACGCACACACACACCCCCTTGATTATATCTATGTGCCTGCTGAAAAGGTTGGTAAAATGCACCTGAAACTGTAGGGATGGCACACATGGAACAAAGTGTAACAGCTGACTCCCTTAGACTTACGGAGACTAGCGATTAACGTTTCTTTATTTTATTGAACATGCATATACAGTCAACTCACTAAATCATACCTACAATTCCATGCTGACACAAGTATTCTATAGGTTGCCGAAGTTTTGCTATACATTCATTGTTTGCAGTTTTCATTTCTGACATAAAGAATGAATGCATCACTGAAAAAGATAATTTCTGAGCATTCAATCAGCTGGCTGCCAATTTTATCTTAGGGGTTTCTCTTCTAAAATAAACGGTTTAAAATCGTGTTTCGATTTCTTTTTTAGTTTTCAAGAAAATGAACTTAAATCATGATCTTTTCTTTGCCTAAGGCAGGTTCCACAGCATGAATTAATAAATTAATCTTTCTTTTGAACATTAATTTTATTTGCTCATAATACATAAAGCTGTTAGGTATATAAACTCCCCCCCCCCCCTGGATTTTAAAGGCATTTAAAATATAACTTAACTTCTAACAGTTCATTTTTTCTTTATTAATCGACTAAGTCATTCCAAACATTAAAAGTTATATTTACAATTTAATTTTAAGAACTGGATGAAAACTTCATCGCGAGGAATATTTTGAACGGTCATAAGCTTTGGGGGTGGGGGTGAGGGAGTACAGAACACAACTAAAAACTAATTTTTTTATAATCAAATTAATTTGAATTCCACATTTTTACCTTGGTGAATATAAGAAAACACACCGAAAATTAAAAGTGAAAATGAATTTGTAATTTTTTCTGGGATGCGCAATCCCTAAGTACATTTTTTTACGATATTTTCATAAAATGTTAGTGATGCTTCTCAATCATACAACAATCACAGCGCTTCGTACTCTTCTATTCGAAATATTATAAAAGTATAATATTGTGTGTATTAGTAGTTCTTTTGAAAGCCTCGGGTGTTACCAGCTCAAATAGTTAATAGGAAAAGAGGTAAAGCAAATGTGTTTTCGACGACTTTCATGCAAAAGTTCCAGTTATGATTTCGAATAAGTTTAATTCAGTTTGTATTCCGCTATGTAGGAAACCATTTAAATAGATTTTAATATTTTAGGATGACATCCACTACCTAAAAATTGTGCAATGTGTTTCAGGTATGGCTACAGCAAGCTACGTCTACGTTGCCGAGATATCTCCAGCGGACCACAGAGGAATACTCTCGGCTAGTGGTCCTGTCCACGTTTCCCTTGGAGTCCTAGCGGTGTACACTTTAGGATTCATCTTACACTGGCAGAGGGTAGCTGCTGTTTGCACTCTGTGTGCGTTACTTAGCTTCCTAGGTATGTGTGCCGTGCCCGAAAGTCCACCCTGGTTGGCGGCCCATGGCAGGATTACAGAAGCAAAGAACGCCCTTCTTTGGTTAAGGAGGAATCCGGCAACCGCAGATGCAGAATTACTAGAGCTGCTGAACGACTCAAAGAAGGACATGGGTGTGATTAACGGGACTGAGGAGATGACCCTCAAATCCCACATAAAACCGTTCCTACGTCCAAGTGCATGGAAGCCGTTTGTGATTCTGTTATTATTCTTTGCCTTCCAAGAAGGTTCCGGAATCTATATCATCTTGTACTACGCAGTTAACCTCTTCCAAGAAGTGGGCACTGGTCTCAATGAGTATGTAGCTTCCATCGTTGTTGGTGGAATGCGACTGGTGATGAGCATTGCTGGAGCGATGTTGATCAGAAACTACGGCAGGCGAACTCTGGCCATGACTTCTGGCTTAGGCATGGCTATCGCAATGGCCGTGGGCGGTGCCTATGAATACCTGTATGATCATCTGCCGTCACCGGAGAGGCCGATGATCTGGATTCCCCTCATTTGCGTGCTGGTCCATGTATGTGTCAGCATGATTGGGTTCTTGCAGCTGCCCTGGGTCATGAATGGCGAACTTTTTCCACTTCCCATACGTGGAGTTATGGGAGGCTTAGTAGCATCTTTAGCCCATCTGCTCATTTTCGCCTCCGTCAAGACATATCCAGACTTAATGCATGCTCTCGGTGCTGATGGTACCCTGTGGCTGTTCGGTGCTGCAGCATTTGCTGGTGTTATTTACTGCTATTTGTTCCTACCAGAAACTAGAAATAAAACTTTACGAGAAATTGAGGACGCATTTTCCTCTTCACCGGACATCGCAAAAAAGTGCAAAGCAAACATCAGTGCTGAAACTAATGACGCGCGTGGCGGTTACGATAATCGTGGCTTTAAGAACGACATAGAGTGTGCAGAAGGTGGAAATAGAACTAACAGTAGAAGTGACTCGAACGGAAATATTCCGAATTCTGTGTTTAGTGTTGAGCAACAATACGAAACCATGCAGTATAGATAGGTACCAAAGTTGTATGGACATGTTATCTACATCACAATCAGTATTTGGGCAGCATAGCTGGCCTGTTACGGTGCTAGTATTCCTTCTATGCGACTGTGGTACGTGACAAAAACATCATGGGTCCAAAAATCAATTACTGTGCATTATCGTTGAGCTTTAAATTACACAACATTCAAAAAGCTCTGTAAGGAATGATAAAGAAGATCAAGCAAATATTAATGCAACAATCAAGATCCCACAGCTGATTCAAGAATTATGGAACCCAGTTAGCTCTATGCTGTTCCACTGAAGGTTTATGGGACCAATGAAAGTGTTATTCCATCTGTGATTTTATGAAACTTTATAGGTAACTGAATAAAAACATTTTGGAGGTAGAAAGACAAAATTCATTGTTGACATATTGAAGTCATATGTGATTAGGGTTGGGTCCCTGTTTAGTCACAAAGTTCCATATAATTCATGCAGTAATGGCAAAGGGTATTTCAAGTGTTCCTTCTGACTGGACAGCTTTTTGCCAGGTGACCTGTCTGAAGCTGTAGAGTCCTTACTATGCACCCTTGGGCTGTCCATGAGGGGCTTGAGGGACAGTGCAGTAATATGGGTACCATATAGTCAACATACCACACTACCTGCAGACTCCATAGTTATGGCCTACATGAACAAAGCTGCTACTTTCCCATCCAGTAGCAATTCAGAATGGTCAACGACAATATACAAAGCAAATTGGGAAGAGGATCTGTCAGAGTTATCAAAACCAGATATTTCTTCAAAGAACAATCTGAAAATACAGCACCAAAGATGTGTTCTGTTCACCTGGAGAGCAAAATCCAATTATACAATAACCACAACATAATTGTTCTCCACAGCTATTTCATAAAGATTATTTATTCCATTCTACTTCACTTTACAGCACAAAATAAAATGTTTTAGATATTTATATGAGAACATATTCTATCTGCAGCAGAAAGCCTTTATGAACATTTGAGAAAGATGCTAGGCTTTGAAAATGTAATGAAAATACTGAACTGTTGTTTAAAATTATGGCAATTATATTTTTTCTCTCTTATTCTTGGCATTCTTTTTCAGCTATACCTACTTTCCCAGGTGAATCTTCTAATTAAGGAATAATTTGAATGAACTTGAGCAATGTAAATAAGTAGCAACAAAAGGCCTAACAATATTATTTACAGAAATCTGTAAGCATCATTTTGACTAATGCTTTGTCTAGTTACAAGTGCTGTTGTGTTTTATATAAAAAAAAAAAAAAAAAAAAAAAAAAAAAAAAAAAAAAAACTCTAATCAGCAAAAGCTGGCTGGGTTTAAAAACAATAAGACTCACAAAACTCCCCGAAAGTGACCCATATATATATATATATATATATATATATATTTTTTTTTTTCTATTTAAATAACCGAAAGTTGCATTTAGAATGTTATAAATACATTATGCATTATGCAAAGATGAAAAGGCTGAATATGAATTTTCCAAATACCTTTGCAACAAGATGTGAATGTTCTATAGAAGGTGTGTGAATGAGTCAAAATTTTAACCATCTTTCTTTTATAAATTACTTATTTAAAGCAATGTAACTTTTATTTTTATTTACTTGGATGAAATAGTGATATAAGTGAAAATATTTCAAGAATATGTTCTAGTACAGCAGAATGCATGTATATGTGTATTTTAAAATAAATGTTATTATATTACCAGTATGTAAACTAAATGAAAAATACCTCATACACAATCACATATGTGAAACCTTTATAGCACCTAAAGGTATGTAAAAGAAGTTGCACTTTATGGAGATTTTATCCCTGAATTCAGAACATCCTTCCTCTGAAAAATTATGTAAAGTTACCCCTATGTTCATCCTGTTACATTATGATTCCTCTGGATGTGCACATGCTGAAGACTTAAGAGACTTATAGAAAAAATGCTATATTATGGTTTTAGGCATGCAAATTGTGACAACAGTTTTAAACATGAATTTACTATATATATATATATATATATATTTGCTTACAGAAAGATCTGCTTTGATATTTTGCTGACATTCTTAATACCAGCACCCTCTCAAATGGACAAAATCTATTTTCTCCTCTATCAAGTATGTGGCGATAATGATTCTCCATTCGCAGCAGATAGGAAGCACGTTGGTTCTCCAACTTAATCAGCCACACGTTCGGGTGACATATTTGTGGCAGTATATTTCTTCGCTGCAGGCCATTGATGATTGAGTTTGATTAAATATATTGATTGTATAATCTAACGTTCACTCGTCACTATTACGAATACCGAATAACTCTTTTTGAAGGTTATTAACTTTCGTTTACAATTATATTCACCGCAACATTTTTCCCTCGTCAAGAAACAAGACTGAAGAACATATCTCAAGATTATTGATTTTCCGTAACTATCGTTACTCCTCTATTAATTTTGTGAATGGTCGATGTACTGCTACGTCACCGTATTACGTAATACAATTATTACTACGGCCAATCACAAAATTACACATATATTTGTTTTTAATATATCATTACATGGCCTTCTAAGTCATATCAGAAAACAATATTCATATAAAAAGTTCTAACTAAAACATATCGTTACAAGTAACAATGATAAAGCTTTGAGAGCTATGGATGATATTTCAATTGTCTTTGGAATGTAGGTTTTCAGAATTTTAACTTTTGGCTTGAAAATAGAGTGGATATTATGTTTACAACTTCAGATTTCAAATACTACATCAAATAGACATTTAAAAAAGTAATTAAATATACCATTTCAAATAATTTCATTCTAAACCACAATGACCATAAAAATTTGCTATATATATATATATCGCAATTTTAGCTGTTGTTACCATTATGCTTGTAAAGAAAAACACATTGCTATTTAATTAACAACTTGTTACTTTTATCTCTGTGAAAAAGTATGGTTTGTATGTATGAAGTTACATTGCAACTATAAGCAATCCAGAACAAAAATAAAACAATGACAGTGTAAATTCAAAAGCTATAGTAGAAATATTATGGTACCAATGGGCTTAATGCAAACAAAGACTGTCAGTTAATAAATTGAGATATTTATTAACACATAACTCCACTAATCTGGGTTCTTTATTTTGTTACACTGAACTTGCTTTGAAGGGTCCCTTCATCATCAGTGTCCCAGCTGCCGCAACCTTTTTCTTGTTCAGATGGAATATATATCTATTTTGTGATAAAACTTTCTTTAATCAATGCATCAAAATCCATTAAATTTTCTTTATCTATGTAACATTTCTGCCAACTTATAATTTCAGACTTTAAGATAGGTTTTGTCAGTCCCATGTGCAACTTTTCACAATCCTTGCAACCGATTTTGAGGTCTCCTGAATTAAAATAAATAAAAAAAAAGAGAGAGAGAATTAATTTTTAGAAAAGGTCCATATGTATGTAAACAGCATAACTGAAAAACAAAAGGTTGGTGAAAACCAAACTTGCTATTTAAGGATGTGACATGAAACTTTTCAAGGAAATCCTCCACTTGACAAATGGTCAAATTAATTGAAAATTTCACAGCAATTTGAGGCATACAAGCTGTAATGGAGTCTGTGGAACTCTTCTTTTAGGAAGAAATATGTACAAGAGTACATTAATACATCTGGCTTTTTCGTTGTTCTATTGGCAGTTTATTATGTATTCTGAATTTTGACATGCACCAAATGATTTATAAAATTCACTCATAGAATGTCACAAATGCTATTAGTAGCATATTACAATTGGATATATATCAAGGGGAAGAGGGAAAATTGCTTGTAACTCAGAATTAATTGGACAAATAGAGTAAAACTAAAAAATTCAATGCCACGACCAGCATTTAACCATGGATCTCCTGGTTTCCGTCCAGTCACTCTTACCCATTGAGCTATCATGGCCAACATGCCATCATGACATTAAATTCTCCAACTGACTCATATATTTTCCTGGTAAACCACTAGGGGCTCTCGTATTCAAGATACACCATTTGTGGCAACTTACTATTGTAAGTAATTGAGTCCCAGGATTCATATTAAACTCTTATTATTTAAGTTAATTGATGGAAATTAATCATTCCTTCACACTAGCCATGAATAGGCTAAGGTTTTGGGTAGATAGAGTCAAACTGAAAAATTCAATGCCACGGCCGGGATTTGAACCACAGATCTCCAGGTTTCCGCCCAGTCGCTCTTATTTAATTCAATGCAACATTTTCCGTTTGACTCTATCTATCCAAAACCTTAGCCTATATACTGCTAGTGTGAAGGAATGATTAATTTCCATCAATTAACTTAAATAATAGGAGTTTAATGATGAAGCCTGAGACTCAAATGAGTTAATTGGAGAATTTAATGTCAGAACAGCACGTTGGCCATGGTAGCTCAATAAGAGCGACTGGATGGAAACCACGAGATCCATGGTTCAAATCCTGGCCATGGCATTGAATTTTTCAGTTTGACTCTATCCGAAACCTTAGCCTATACATGGCTAGTGTGAAGGAATGATTAATTTCCATCAATTAACTCAAATAATCAGAATTACTTACAAATGAGATTTTGATAATGCAACATATATATACATATATATATATATATATATATATATATATATATATATATATATATATATATATGTTTTTCATCTTGACTCTATCAAAAACCTTAGTCTATATACGGCTAGTGTGAAGAAATTGTTATTTCCATCAATTAACTAATATAATAAGAGTTAAATGATGAAGCCTGGGACTCAAGTATTTACAATAGTAAGTCACCACAAACGGTGTATCTCGGATGCGAGAGCTCCTAGTGGTCTACCGGGGAAATATAATGTGAAATATAATTTAATGTCAGGACAGCACGTTGGCCATGGTAGCTCAATGGGTTAGAGCGACTGGACAGAAAATCCCTGCCATGGCATTGAATTTTTCAATGTTGACTCTATCTAACAATACAGAATGCCCATGTGTAAAATATTACAAGCAACAAAGACATTTATGAAGTAAACATTATTTTGAACTTGGTCCTGCTTTAAATTTGGCCCATTTCATTTTTCTTGCATTAAGTATATTCACCTTATTTTGCCAACTTATTAATAAAGTTAGAGTTTTTTCACTACACTGTTTTACAGTGATGTAGCACTTACATTTATTGCACTCAATACTTCACTCACTTTAGGTATTTCAAGATTTGAATCATCCCCATTATTCTCAGTGTAGCTTGAAGCTGGTCTATTTTCTTGATCATCACCATGTTTTTGGCACACATCTGCAGAAGTGTCATTATTCTATAGTTCCCCACTAACATCTAGACTGTCATTAAAATGCACAAAGGTAAAGAAGACATTTGCACCGTTTGGTAGGGCTAACTCATTTATATGGGTAACTTCATTACTGGTACCATTACCATCATCAGAATCAAGTCTCTTCCTATAAGATAACAGATTTAAAGGAATAGTGTGTGATTGTGGAGGATCAACTACTTACATGCAGCCAAAATAAATTACATGTCTTGTAGTAAGTTAATAGCAAAATTTTCATTTCCTACATCAGTCAGTATTATTAAAATGTTGAACTAGCATTTTTCTATAGTGAATTACGAAATTTGCAATGATGCTCAAATTATGTAGCAGAAGATGACTGGAAAAAATTCCACTCAAAACATTATCCAAAATCATCATGTGTTGCACATTGATAAAAAGAAGGATCTTCTATTTCTTTTTCATTCTAATGTCCAGTTTCTTTAACCACTGTTACCTTAAAATTATAGTCATCCAAGTTTTCCTACTGAACCCATATTCCATAGATTTTATTTTTACACCATTAAAACAATTTGTATTCTTGGATTTTCCTTTCACAAGTGGGAGATGTTTGCCTGATCTTCTGCATTGATGGCAAGAACTGCTACACATATTTTATTTCTCTTCCCTCCATGGTATGAGTCACCCTTTTCACCTAATGTCTTGCTGGGAACGATACTGTAAAATGTACCAGTATTATCACAGTAGAGATGTTTTGAGGTTGATAATCACTTATGCTTCCTGGTAGAACCTCTTTTTTCCAGTGTTGACCATGATGTCATCCACAGCATTTGACTTGCCAAAAATTTTCCCTGTGACTCCATGACAATCTTTAAATCCTTGCAATCATCCTGACGAAGCCTTCAAATCAGCCTTGATGTTCATAATTTTGACTAAATTTATCGTTTTTGCTGTTAGCATGTTGCCACTGATTTGATAGAGCTGCTGCCCATTTCTGCTGTACCATCTGAAAATGCCATTTTGAAATTAGCAATCTCCCTTCCTGGTGACAGATGCATTTAGTTGCTTATGTACCCAATTTTAAAAACTCGTCCAAAATAGCACTTCCGTTTTACATATGACTGCACATAGCATAATATTAGCAATTCTAAAATCTAAAGCAATTTTGGTTTTGGTTTTATGTCTGTTAAGTGCCACCACTCATATGAATTTTATTTTCTGATGTAGTGTATAACAGTTCCTTTTTCTTTTCTGCAAGGCTGGTTAAAAGCAACTGAGAACTGAAAAACAAAATCACTGTTCAACAGTAAATACCATATGTAAAAAAATTATATTTATTTCTTGTTTGTTGCTATGACATTGTTACACCAAAAGCCATATACAAGTAAATGTCCTCATCTTTTGTTTCCACGGTCAAAAGCTTGTGTCTTTGGCAGCAGCAATAAGGAGCAATGAGCCTCAAGTTTCTTTTAAGATAGCATATGCCTTATACTCATTTAATTACGTAAAACTCAGCTGTATTTCACTGAAATTCAATATAATATATAACAGTTAATTACATATAAATGCATATGTATAAATGAATTTTTATTATCATGTTTCTAAATTACATTTTTTCTGGGATCTATAAATATTAATGGATAAATGTGAATTACTTAGAAATGCGTTATGTATAAAGCAGGTTCAACTACATATGACAGTAATGTACACCATAATGAGTACTAAAGCTGATATCTGGTGATCAAAGTAGTGTCCATCGCAGTCAGACTTTTTTTTTTGTTAATTTTGGTAAAAATTTCCATTAATATGCATAAGTTCTCCTTGCATAATTTTCCTTAGCTTTGTTGTGATATTTTCTTTAAGTTCGTTTACAGTGTGAGCAGTTCTTCCATAAACTGTTTTTTAGAATTCTTCACAAATGGAAGTTCCACTCTGTAAGATCCCAAAAAAGGGGGGTGGCATGGTATAACGATTTTGAAATTAACCTATCATCAAACACTTTATGTCTTCCAGAGAGTTTTGGATGTGACAGAAACCTGATAAAAATATCAATTTGCTCTTTCATCTTCTGATATTTGATAAAATAGTGCAGGAATATTTCTGTGGCACCTTTTAGAACTTACATATTATTGAAAAATATCGGCTCACTTAAATATTTTGCTGTTACAGCATGCCTACACCAATTAAAATGTAACATAATGGAACGTCATAAATTAAACAAGACTTTCTGTTCTCCAAAACCCATTGTTCCACGAGGCAACCTGACCACTTAAAAGAAATTATGTCTCATCTTAGAACATTATAAAAATAGGTCAACAGTACTGTCAACAATGTTCTGTAAAATCCAGCTACAAAATTGGATTTTTCATCACAAAATAATCATTCTATTTCAAATTTTAAAAGTTTGGCAACTATATGAACAGAGAATTTTGAAACACTCACTTGCTGTATAACATGTCTTAGAGACTTCTTTGGAACGTTTAGTGATGAAACATTTTTACCGATTGTTTACCTCAGTTAGAACACATCTTTCTCACTTCCTTGGTTTAGCGTTTAGTGACTGCGTTGTCCTAAACTGATTAACAAGATATCTGGCAGTATCTCTTACTGGAGCTGGGAAACCAGGAAATGTCTTCTGAAATTGTCTACACACCTGATTCTGTGATCAAGTTTTTACATATGTAATGTACATAATGATTCTTTGTCCAAAGTGAATTAATAGGTAAGTATTTCAGTGGATTAATAACAAGATAACTAGAAAGCAATAATAAGGACACTATAAGGTAACTCACACAGAACAAAGATGACTGAATAAGCTTTCACTTTTGAAATACACAATGGACAAACTAATATTTACAGCACAAACAGAAGGCAGTAACTGACTGTTGACATACAAAACTGATCAGTGTAGACTAGGAGATTCACTACAACTGTAGCATAGTAATATTGAGGTCACTAACGCTGCATGCATACATGCATCCATAGCCAAGGCAGAAAATAAATGCTCTGAACACCCAGTGGAAATTTGGACCAGCAATTCCCACTCAAAAGTGCACTGGCATCATGTCTCACTCTGTTGTGACAGGTGCAGTCAGTCCAGTACTCTCTTGATACAGTAAATATGGAAGAATGTGTGTTCATTTGAAAAGTTTATTTTAAATATAAATCTACTAGCTGTATGCACATGGGGTTTACTGAAAGGTTTCCAAACACTGAACCACCTGTAAGAAAAACATGGATAAATTTCAAGCTTTGGATTTGGTGCTGACAAGAAACATTCTAGGAGATCAGTTTTAAAAGAAAATAAACTGGATGAAATCAGTGCCGCTTTAGAGCAATCTGTGGCCTCCTCGTTCCAATGACCTAACTATTGCAATTTTTATTTATTTATTGAAGGATAAAGTATATCATTCTAACCGTTGTACACCACAGGAACTTTGTGAAATGCAAGAAATCACAAAAATTTCGGTTGCTAAGCTTAGGTGAGAGTGAATATATTTATGAGATTATGCTGCCTATATGAGAGAAGGTCAATATTTCCAGCATCTGTTACATACATTTTACTCTGTGTCTTATTGCACAATGACATAGACACTACTGATTCACAGACAATTACTACATATAATAATGAACCTGGGTTAGTATCAGTAAACTGCATCTTTCAGTGCCCCCTAGACATTTTAGCTCAACTACATCAAAGGCCTGTTTTCTATTATTAGATGAGAGGTTAAGGAAGGAGTGAGAGAGAGAGAAAGAGAGAGCATGCAGATGGGCATGTGCAAGGGGGCCTAGGGTAATCTCAAGATATCATTCAATTGATTTGTATGTCTTTCTGCATTCTAAGGTCTTGTTCTTTCCAACAATCGTAGGCCGTAAGACTGTAATTTCAACTTCAAAATTACTAAAAGACTAAACCAGGATTGAAAATGCCTGGACATTAGAATGTTAATGTGCTAGAATCAACAAAATATATTTAACTAGGATGACTTTGACTTTTCAAGTTCCCATTAGTCCTCAGAATGCATCTAAAAAAGACAATTGTATCTTATTCCAAGTAATATATATTTATGGACCACAATGTAACTGTATAGTTTTGGAGGAATACTAAGCAAACAGAACATAGAGCAAAACAAATTACAAATTCTAGTTTTAATTTTAGGGTATATGTGTGATATACAAAGTGTGATAAAAAAAAATGGGAAATTTTTAATTTCATGGGTTTAAATATCCAATTTTCTACTGTTTTGAATATTTGGTTTATTAAATTTAAGGGTGATCGACTAATGTCGATGTCTGGTTGACAATGGAGGAAAGTAGCCTCGGAAACATTTTCTGGGAAATTTAAAATTAAGTGTTGTTTAGTGTCATTAATCGACTCACCTTTAAATATAATTACAACAGCACTGTTCTCAACATTTCCATGTGAGGAAATATGGTTTATTGCTGGCTATTGATAACGTTTTTGAGGGCTCTGCAAATTTTTACTTAATTGCATTAAATTTTGCTTGAAAAAATGGAATAAAGTGCAGTACTGCATTTGAGATGTTAACTGTGGCTGTTGCCAATCTACTATGAGTAAGACAAGAGTTTAACAATGATAGGAACTTTTCCAAGAGAGTCAAGAACATGTTGGAAGATGACTGATATGGATGCCCTTGCAAATCAATTACTGTTGACAATGTGGAAGAAAATAAAATGGTTCAGGAAATTTGCTAAATTATATAGGTGAACTTAAAAGTTTCCGACCTAATAAAGATACAATATTATTTGAAGCAAAAGGTTAGAAACAGTGATGTATTTAACATTTGAAAGTAATGAGTCGGTAATTCAAACAGAATCACTTAAATTATCCTTACTTGGACATGTTTCGGAGAACAATTTGTCCTCGTCAGCAGTTATCCGACTGGTTGGATCCGTGGTTTTCTGAAGTGAGCTGGTTGTCTGTGGTGGCATCTGTTGTCTGTGAGATGAACTTCCAAAGAGAGTTTTCAGGCGGCAATTCGAAATTTTAAGTATACTGTTTGTTTTTTATAATTAGCACTTTTCCCAAACATCGAGTTTAGCTGCATTACTGGCTGCCTTTAATAGTTTTATATTTGGTACAATTTCATGATTGGTAGAGCAGAAATGGTGGGCTATTGCTGATTTTTCTATTTGTTTGTATTTCACACATCTCATATGTTCCTGTAATCAAATATGTACACTTCTTTTGGTCTTTCCTATGTAGAACTTATTGCAATCTGAGCAGTTGATTTTGTATATACCTGATTTCTTGTTTTCAGGCACTGGGTCTTTCAGGCTGTTGCATAATAAGTTTTTTAAATTGAATTTATTTATTGGGGCTAGGGTGATGTACTGCTTGAATATCCTGTTGAATTTATTATGCACTCTGGAATGATATGTGAATTTCCTGAACTGTGTCTCGGTTTTTGATTCTGTTAATTTTGTGGTATCCAATATGTGTTTCTGATTCTTGAATTTCCAAATTTTCTTTTCTATTAATTGTTTACTGTATCCATTAATTGCAGCTATGTTAATCATGTGGTTATATTCTTTGTTGTATTCATTCTGTTTCAATGGGATGTTGACTAGTCTATGTGCTAAGCTGTTCAAGCTGTTGGATACATCCTCTGGTACAATATGAAAACAAACTTCCTAGAAATCCTTAATAAGAAAATGAAAACAAAAACTTTTTGACAAAAACGGAAATTACAAAACTTAAGAAAGAAATCCATAAAGACAAACACACACAACCTAAAATTACTGGAAATTTCTAGCGCTTCTCACGTAACAAATCTATCTTCGGAAACATTCAACGGACGAGAACTTTCGGTTCTTAATAAAGGTCTAAAAATATGTGTAGGTTACTCCAATAACACTGATGATTTAATAGCAGACATAGAAATAGCTTCCTGTAACCTAAAAGAACAAGAAAAAATTGCCGTACGTAAAGAATGTGAAACAGTCATACTAGAAATACAGAAAGACGTCAGAAATAATTTCCCTTCCAAACGAGTAATCAAGGCCCTCAAATCATAACCGGTAATATACACAAAAGCGGACAAAGGCAACCAAATAGTAATCCTAAATAGATCAGATTACATCTCAAGAGTAGAAAACATGTTACAAAGTAAGGAATTCACAAAATTGGAAAGTGACCCACTAAAACTCTGTATGAAAAAATTCGAAAGAACCTTAAAAGAAGTCCGGATATTATCTGATATACAGAAATCTAAAGTCAAACTAGACCACCCAGTATTACCGAGACTTTATGCATTGCCGAAAATTCATAAACCAGGAGATAAAATGAGGCCCATAATCAACAACATAGACGCACCTACCTACAAGTTAGCCAAACATATAGCACATACATTTTCATCACTGACACAGTTCCACAACCAAGCCATTAGAAATTCATTAGAATTAGTAGACAGGATCTCAAATTTGAATTTGAACACAGAAGACAAACCAGTATCATTTGATGTCACCTCTCTTTTTCCCAGTATTCCAACAGATGAACTCATGCTACTCCTCAAGAATTGGCTCATACAGACTAACATTTCAGCAGAAGAAATAGAAGGTCTCACAAAACTTACTCATTTATGCATACATCAAATTTTTTTTACTTTCAACGGTTAATTCTATCAACAGACCTCAGGCCTAACAATGGGCAATTCACTTTCACCTTTCCTAGCCAACCTATTTATGAGCTACTTTGAAACACATATTACATCAACCTTCCCATACATCTTCAAGTACTGGTACAGATATGTTGATGATATTTTTGCCATTGTTCCACACAAATTCATACTAGATTCCTTAAAACTATTGAACATACAGAACAGAGCAATAAAGTTCACAATAGAGATAGAAAAAGATGGCTACCTACCTTTCTTAGATCTGAAGATAATCCATGAATTAAATAACATATCTTTTGGCATCTACAGGAAGCCAACACAATCAGATAATTATATCAAAAATGATAGCTGCAACCCTACACCCCACAAACATGCACTTCTCCCAGCAATGCTCTCATCTCTGTAACTGTCCAAATAGTACTCAAGGTCTTTCTCTACAAAATAATTGTTCATGAAGGTGATTTGCCTCTTCATTTGACGAAAATCTCTGTTCTCCGAGTGCAATTTTCAGACGAGGGAACAAAATGAAGTCGCTTGGGACTAGATCTGGCGAGTAAGGTGGATGGTCAAGCAGTTCAAACTGTATGGATTTTCGCCATTGCAAATGCTGAGGTGTGAGACGGTGTGTTATCTTGGTAGGGCAGGATTTTCTTTTTCTGCAAATGCGGCCATTTTTCTGCAGGTTCTGTCTTCAGCTTGTCAAGTAATTATGCATAGTATGCTCCTGTAATGGTTTTTCCTTTTTGAAGGTAATCGATTAAAATAACTCCATGACCATACCATAAAACAGTCACTATCACTTTCCCAGCTGAAAAAAACGGTTTTTGCTTCTTTTGGAGCAGGTTCGCCCTTTGCAGTCTACTGTTTGGACTGTATTTTTGTTTCGGGTGTATAATGGCTTATCCAAGATTCATCTACAGAAATTAATCGGTGCAAAAACTTGGATTTATTGAGCCTAAACTGCGCCAACAGAGCATTGGAAATGTTCACTTGAACATGTTTTTGGTCTAACGTGGGCAAACACGGCACCCAATGTGCGGACAGCTTTCTCATGTCTAAATGTTGATTTAATATGTAACAAACATGTTCTTTTGACATGTTCATAGCCCCTGCTATCTCTCTCACTTTAATTCGGTGGTCGTCTAGCACTATTTGGTGAACTGTGGCGATGTTTTCGTCGGTAGTTGCAGTTTTTGGATGTCCCGAACGTTCGCCTCCCAAGCTCTTACAGACACGTTTTAATTCAGGTGCCCAAAATTTCACTGTGGTAAATGATGGTGCAGAATCCCCATACACAGAATCCAACTCATCTTTGATTTGTGTAGGCATATTGCGATTTTGTCCATTTTCATAAAAACACACATCAACTCAAACGACTGTTACATAACAACTGAGCGTCCAAAATGGCTGAAATTGGCGAGTAACTGTTAAAAGATGAACAACGAAATTCACTAGCTTTTATTTACGAGTGCTGCCATCTTCATGTTGAGCTCGGAAACTTTCAGATAGGTTGACTAGAATTGTGGCAAAACCACTCATGGAAATTGCATACTGAAAAGAGAAGTAATGTTAAAGATGACTTAATATTGGTTCAACTTACTAATATGCTATGTGGCTATCAGATTGGCTAATGTGAAACATTAATGAAAGGGAAAGACATTTTGTTACATTTTAAGCAGATACTGACGTTATTTATTATATAAGGGTCTCATTCTCACCCCTAAACTGAAGACTTTGTGGCTTCTACAACTTTAACATCTGGTCAGATCTGATAACTAAGTTTAAAAGGTCTATTAAGTCATTTATTAGATTTTTATGATACTTCCTCTTATTGATTTCCTAATATAGTTACAATTACCTAGTGAAGAATATTTTCATGCACTTTAAGTAACACATACATTCTAGGCAATGAGCTTCTTAGAAGGTAGTATTTTCTTTGTCTCAAGATCAAAAGTTCTTGATTACTGTGTAATTTTTATTATTAATTATTATTATTATTATTATTTTACTGGTGAGATTTTTATAAGCTATCCACAGGTTTATGCACTAAATAATTCAGTCATACGAGCAGAGCATGCTCACAAGGGTCCTTTTTTTTTCTTTTCCTTTTTTGTAATTTATATCCTCCAACGTTTAGTCACATCCGACGATGAATGAAATGGTTGAAATAATGCTCTAATGTGTCCGGGGTCCATGGAGCTTAGAGTTACCTGACATTCGTCTTTCAGAATAAGGGAAAACTCTGGAAAAAACCTTATCCAGGCAACTCACCCTGACCGAGATTTGAACTCAGGACCTCTTGAACGTGAGGCAGACACGCTACCATTTACACTAACAAGGCGAGCTACAAGGGTCCTCTGATGACATCTATGACAATGAAGAATGAAACATTACATTTTATAGAACTAATGGACGACTGAACCTTAGCCTGGGAAACAATTGTAGAAATATGTACTCAGGCCATGAAAGCTTATGTTCTTATGCCTGACAGTTGCTGCAAGAATTCTATGAAGAGACAGCCATTTTACAGCTTTGCAGCCTTGTATATTCATGGTTTTTGGGCAGATTCAAAGTGTCAAAAAAGTTTAACATGGACCTGGCAGAGCATTAAACTGTCATTTATTTATAACAATGTTATAACTGTGTTTATAATTTCAAGTCTTACCAATCCACTGCCATAATAAATGTGATTTCAATTGTTCACACAATCAACACTGTTTAAAACTCATACTATGACAATACAAACAACAGGACAATACTGAGAGATAACAACCACTTCATAACACAGAAACTGATCAGTGAAATGAACAATATGTTAAAGAGATGCTTGCATTACTTTCACCCCTCTTCTACTGCCTTTTTCATTCCAGATAACAATGGTGTTGAATGATATCTGAAATAAATATGCTGGTAGTGTTATTTTCAACATGACAAAACTATTTTTGTCCCTCTACACAAAAATATTGAATTAATATAAACAAAAAATCTTTATTATTTTCTAACAACAAACCCTTCAACATTTGCAAGGTTTGGAAGCTGCTCAATCTGCTTTCAAAGTGGATATATGGCAAGCTGATTTTTGCATGTTAACAAGGAAGAAGCCTGGATATGGCAGATGAATGAGCTTTGCAATGTAACACTGGAGTGTCTCGTTATTAATTTAGGTGATTATTCAAGCAGTTCATTCTGAATCAGAATTAAGCATTAGTCCAATACTTAACAGCATTTCAGATTAAATGTGGATAAATCAAATTTCTCTATTACAGGTATATTATATATTATATATTTAAATATTGTAATGTATAAAATTGTTTAGTTTTATAATTAATACATCAAGATTATCAGCTTGTAAGAAATGGAACTTCAGACATATGCCTTGGTTGCTATGGCAGCAGAAGGAGGATTCATGATTATAACACACTCGCATGGGCAGATATTTTAATATTATGTTTACATCCAGTGGGTTAATAATTCTGAGGGGGTCTATACTTAATCCAGCAACTAACATTTCTAGAATAGAAAATGTCACAGTTAAAAAGCATTATGACAGCCAAACTAAAATTATTAACTCTAGAAATAATTCAGACATGCTTCCCAGAACAAGAACATATTTACACAGATGGAAAAAACTGGGAATACTGATGCTGGAATATTCTGCAAGCTGTTCAATGTTTATTTATCTGTAAGCCCAAATACAACAAATTTTGGGGAGGGACAGCAGGCATTACCCTAAAACAACTTTCTAACTGCATTAATACATTTAGCAAGACAAAATTCTGTGATTCAAAATATGCTTTACAAGAAATAACAAATCAATATTTAAGTAATGGCACAATAAATTAAATACTCCAGTTGTTAAAGTAGCTACAAAATTTAGGCAGACAATTAGTTCTACAGTGGATCCTCCTACCACCTGTTGGAAATAATTAGGCTGATAAGTTGGAAAAAAAAAATAGGGCACAACAATTTAACAGTATAAAATTAATAGTGTATCATTCAACTCTATCAAATTACAAATTAATAATAAAATAAAATCATTTCAACAAGAAAATTTTAAAACTCAAGTGCAGATAAAAATGGATCTTTGAATAAAAGAAATACTTTGCTCAATTTCTTCTCAGGCAGCAAGCCAGGTGAAAAGATGATTAAAAAATGACGTTTTGGGAGTGTGCATCTCTCCCATCATCAGGATATTTATTAAATGTTATAACCACAAATAAATCACTGGATATAACACAAATATAAACAAAGACAAAACACTATCAAAATTTGCATTACTGAAGAAAAGACTGTTTTCAGTAAATTAAATGCCAGGTCAGGAGATGGTGTGAGTATAGAAAATTAATTGGGTCAAAGAAAGGTACGAGGGCTGTTCAATAAAGAAAGATCACAATTTTCTTTTTTACAATGTACCTTTACTCATCCACAGAATTTGGATGCTCCTGCTCAAAATAGTCTCCCCTGAATGCGATGCACTTGTCCCAGCATTTCTGTCAGTCTTCAAAGACATGCTGGAAACCATATTTTGAAGATCCTTCAAAGTCGCCTCCGCAGCCTTCACCACTGCTTCTGATGATGGGTAATGCCTCCCACGAAGGCGTTTCTTCAAGTTAGGGAATAGAAAAAAGTCACGTGGGGCTAAATCCGGACTATAGAGAGGGTGACGGATGCACTTCACGCAACAACATTGGCAATATGCAGCCGTGCATTATCGTGGTGCAGCACCCATCCTGCTTCACGGAAATGTGGTCTTTTGTGCCTGATATGGACTTGCAATGTTTTCAGGACATCTCTGTAATATTGTCTAGTTACTGATGTGTGTGCAGGCACAACATGCCGATAAACCATTCCATGAATATCAAAGAATGGGATGACCCTAACTTTCCCAGCAGAAGCAACCACTTTTGCTTTTTGGGGGGTTGGTGATGAAGGAGATTTCCACACTGAGCTTTGCTGTATCAGTATCAAAATGATGTAGCCAAGTTTCATTAGCAGTGATTACGTTTGAAAGAAACTCCAGATCTTCCTCTAACATCAACTTTAACTGCATGTTACCTCCATTGCAGCGGTAGGCAATACTGAACATGTCTGAACTTGCCTGGTTCTCACAGGCGGCAACCAGGAGTACCAACAATAAAACTGCTACGGCATGTTTGTTTCACATTAAGCTAACAGAATATAATAAGACTGAATTTTAGTGCAAAAAATTATGACCATAAAAAAATTATGATCATTCTTTATTGAACAGCCCTCGTAACTACTTAACTTTATTGTCAAGCTGTATTGATCTGTGCTTCTTAAGTCGATGGATTTCCATTTTTAAGGCCGGTTTCCAAGAGGAACTGAACTGAAGTCCAGCATCACGATTAAGTTAAGTAGTTGCGTTTCTTTGACCCGATTAATTTTCTATACTCCCACCATCTCCTGACCTGGCGTTTAATTTACTGAAAACAGTTTTTTGTTCAGTAATGCAAATTTTGATAGTGTTTTGTCTTTGTTTATATTTGTGTTATATCCAATGATTCATTTGTGGTTATAACATTTAATAAATATTCTGATGATGGGAGAGATGCACACTCCTGAAACATCAATTTCTAATCGTCTTTTCACCTGGCTTGCTGCCCAAGAAGAAATTGAGCATATTTGTCGCCAAGAAAGCTTCAAGTCTTATTTTAAGAAATACATTTGATTACCCATGAAGAAAATCATTACTAATACTCCCCTTAACATATGCAATTCACAACAGTGCACCCTTTGCAAGCAACCAAGCACTTATGAATAGGGAAAATTTACTAAGTCCAGCAATTCCAACTAACATTCTATTATTGGGATGTCAGATGAAGATTGGATGAAGTTTATGATCCAGAGCATTAGCAACCAATAACACATTTTCAGAATTTCACAGATTGTCAGGAAAATGTTAACCCCAGCAGTTAACTTGCGATGAGCAATTCAATAGATATAATAACAGCTAATAAATAAGTTTCACTTACCTTTGATATTACTTTTGTCTTTTGTGAAAACTGCAACACCATGAAGGAAATGCATCAATGCAATGAATTTAATACCACAGATCATGTATATGACAAGTTGTTTGTTGTTTTCTAGTGCCTTGCATCTGGCAATGAAGCCATTAGCATTTGTGCTTTTCAACACTTTTGAAGTGTAGTTTCTTCTGATCTTAATGCTTCGCAGGTCTTCAAGTGGTCTTCATTCATTTCTTCTGGATCGTTACACAGGACACATATTGAAACTAAGATACCTATTCTGTAGAGATGACTTGCCAGACAGTCGTGATTTGTCAATAGTCTGAAGGCTGCAACTGCTGTTTTCCTTGGTCTCTGGGGGATTATATCTGCGTTGGAAAGTAGTGTGATCCATTTTTTGTCTTTGGCATTTGTTTCTATTTCTTGTAGGTATGAGCGAGAAAATTTTGTAGTGAACAAGCGTTTTATTGAGGAATATGAGACATTAAATTTAGACTTTTGCTTTATTGTTGTGCCTTTCTTTGCAAGTATATCTGCAGTTTGTAACTGATTTTAATGGTGGTGGTCACAGGTTACCACTGCTCTACGTTGTGCACCAGTTTGAAGCAAATATTATAGTGAGCAATGAGGTTTCTCTCAGGGTATGCGTGGATGTGTGTGAGAAGGAAATTTTACAACACTGGAATGCCCGTTTCCAAATTATTTATTCACTGCTTCTTATTTCAAACCTCGAAATGGAAGCTGCCGACCGAGGGTTACCAATCACGGTTTATAGTGACTGAATGCTAATTATATTTCTCGATAAATTTTGATGACCTGACAAATATTCAAGACCGAACAAGTTGACCGCTCTAATAGGCTTCACGTCTGACTCTACCCTTTTATCGGCTGCACGCCGAAGTCTTTATGATGACTTCGTAGCCGCGACCCGTCTCCATCGGCTAAGCGCCGAAGAGTGCCCCCTGACCACAACTGTGTGTATATTTTTATATAACTTTCACTCTCCAAATTCCTTTTTCAAACCAAAGACCCTTTGTGGCTGTTTTGGTCGCCATTGTAAACGATCCAAAGAATACCCTATTCATATACGTCAAGTGACAATTCCTTTAGAAACCTTCTAAGGACACAGCGTCTTTCATGGCTTTGTTATAAACACTTTCCCCAATCACTGACCTTGCCCTGGGTCGTCACAAAGAACCAACATTCCTTTTACGTCTATCATTATTCTTTGCTTCTGGAAAACCATAATTTCGGTATCAAGTTTCATTCCCCATGACGCCACAGTGTCCTGGAATCCATTGGAGATGGACAATCTAATTAACTTTTTGGAGTTGTGTTAACATTTTGTAGCATTCTCTAATTTTTGTTGACTTCTTTGTAGCATTTGAACATATTCCTTGAATTGCAGCTTTAGAATCTGAGAGAATTTGACAAGTAACAAATGATAAACGGTTCAAATCTATAGATGACCTTTGAGCCCCAATATTTAGTATCTGTTGTGGCCTCCATGCACTACAATTAGAGCTACTATACATCATGGCATTGAATAAAAAAGATTCTGAAAAGTTTCTGAGGAATTTCCCCCCAAGCAGTTTATGTTCAAGGACACAAATCCATGACACTGATTACTGGAGGACCATGAAGCATAGGGCTGATCAACCATATCCCAGAAATGTTCGATGGGTGATGTGTCAGGGAAAGGTGTAGGCCCTTGAAGCAATAATACCTGTCACTCTTTGAAGAAGGACTGTACATTGCTCACAATATGTGGCCAGGTGTAGTCCTGCTGAAATATAGCCTGTGAAGATGCCTGAAGCAGGGGGAATATCTCGGGCTCTACAACCACCTTTAGATACTGATTGCACTTCTAAGTGCCCTCAGATCATAGGAGGCAAGATTGGTGGTTGTAGCCAATAGCACCTCAAACAATTACAACTGGTGTTTGTCCACTATGTCACTCAACAAAGCAGCTCTCCAGGTTACACTGAACAAGGAACTGCCAGACACGTATGCATCCATCACTGTAGGGCGTATTGAAGTGGGACTCATCCGAAAAGACTACATTTTGCCACTCACCACTCCAGTGATGGTGTTTATATGTCCATTGCTGTCAGAGGAGCTTGTGTTTCTGGACAATGGAAGCTGACATAATGGCATGTATGCAATCAGTCCAACCTGAAGCAGATGGTGACAAACCACTGATACAGACCATTATGAACCATGCAGATAAGATGGCGGTCATCCCATGCTGTGGTCATCTTCTGTGGTCCAGTACCCACTCTTCATTGCATATGACCATCTACCAACTGCCTCCACACACATGCATCCCTGTCGTAGTAGCAGCTTGCACTGTATGAGCTGAAAAGTCACCATATGACAAACCTGTTTCCTGGAGACCAATCATTCTGCACTGTTTGAACTCACTCAAATGTCAATATAGCTCCCTAGAACAAGGCACACTAGCACTCACTTCATTGTTTCCAACTCATTTGACAGTTTTGCTCTGACTACACTTGCTGCAACAATGACCTTGTCGGACCGACAAGATAACGCTCTGCTCTGCCTACGTGTACCCCATCTCTCTGTAAACCTAATCACTCATTGTTTGCACACTCTTCTACACTTCCATCAAGTTTGAAGTTAAATGGGGAAATTCTTTCTTGGTGTTGCAATTTTCACAAACGGCAGTGCATATTAGTCACTAGCTATTATAGTTTATTGAATTATATTTGTTTCAATGTTAATAATTGTACTTTTATTTGTGAACAGTATCAAATTAAAAAAAAAGTGATAAGAATCATGCTCAGTTTACCCTCTGTTATTAGCTGTAAACCATAATTTAAAGAATAAACATTTTGTCATCCTGTATGTACAATGTGATCCATATACACCAGAACCATTTCAATAGGCCATAACTTTTGAACCAATAATAGGAAATACGTGCAACTTTGGGAGAATATAATAAACAATTGGGAGATTACATTACACTATTTATATCTCACAGAAAATGTAGGAAGTGTCCTCCACCAGTGTCTATACATGTTTGCACTCGTCTCACCATATTCTCTGAAGTTTTACGGAGAGTATCCTCGCCAATGTTTATTTTGGTTCAAAAGGATTTCTTGAGAACATCAATTGTCCGTGGCCTATTCTTGTACACTCTATTTTTAGATACCCCCACAAAAAAATATCCGGTAAGGTTAGGTCAGGGGATCTGGGGGGGCCACAGACCTTTTGAGATTATTCGATTACACTAGTCGACAAAAATGAACTTTTTTCTTTCACAAGAATTAAAATAACATTTGCTAGAAGTATTTTTCGTGCTGAATTCAAATATATTTTAGTTTTTCCCCATCGGGAAGGAGTTCTGTCTGATATTTATTTGAATTTTTATAATATTCTAAAACAATCTATAACTAGCTATCTAACTCAAAATTATAACTACTCATTCTGAATTACCTAGAAAGTGATAGATATTGATTTTTGTTGCATCTGGAACGTCTCTCTTCTTGGTCCAACAGTAGTCAGCCAGCATGGAACTTCACTTGCCTTGGTACCTCTTTTCCATAGTAGAAATTTGCTGATGAAAATGCTCACCGTGCTCATCGCTGACAAGATTTTTGGGGAAGAAGTCTAAGTGAGAGTCCAAGAAGTGAATTTTTAAAGACATGTTGCATCCCATAGCTTTGTAAGAATGCAGAAGATCAGTCACTATGTCAGGATAGTTTTCTGCTTTATGGTTTCCAAGAAAATTGAAACATAAACTTTTGAAAGACTGTCAGGCTGCTTTCTCCAGTGGATTTCACAGTCCTTCGAAATGCTCATCACCCATTCTTGACCGGATTTGTGGACCTATAAAAATTTCTTTTTTAAGTTTAGCATCACTGACTGAGGAATTTCTATTTCAGGTGCAAGAATCCATCAGACTGTCTATCCATAGCTTTGATGAAATTTTTCATTACTTCTAACTTAATATGCAATGGAGGTAATAATATTTTTTCAGGATTCACTAAAGGGACATATGACACATTTTTCTGGCCAGGGATACGATATTCACGTTTAGACCATGATCTTTTAATACAGTGACACTTCCTATCTCTGCTGTCCTAGAGGCAGAAAAAACAGCAAAATTTGATGAACCCAAGCTGCAAACCAAGCAATAAAGCAATGACCTTTAAAACACCACAGATATTCCATTGATATTTTCCATATTGTATTTTCTCTAAAATTAGTTTCATATTTTGATATGTCTCTTTCATATCAGCGGCATGTGCTATAGGTATTGATGGAAGTTCATTGCTGTCTGCCTCAGTAGCATAGATGGTATGAGTCTGCCTCACGTTCAAAAGGTCCCGAGTTCGAATCTCGGTCAGGGTGAGTTACCTGGATCAGGCTTTTTTCAGGGTTTTCTCTTATCCTGAAAGACAAATGTTAGGTAACTATGCTCTATGGACCCTGGGCTCATTTGAGCATCATTTCACCCATTCCATTCATTGTCCGATATGACTTAACATTGGAGGACATCAATTACAAAAAAAGTTCATTGCCAATATGGAAACTGTTCATTGAGTAAGACAGGTCTTATTGCAAATTTGGATATTTAACTGTATGTTTTGTTTTAAATGTGATTCCTTTTATATTTGTCAAAAGAAAAAAATAACAATCACCATTTTTCTACCCAGTCAGCAATATAACACACGAAACATTTTTTCCAAAACATGCCCAAACATGAATGAACATGCACAGTCTTGTTTTATGGATCCTCAGCATAATATTACATATCATTTCCTTATATACAGCTTGGGTAAAATTGCAACATATGAGGTAAAGATTCCTATAACAGGTCAAAGAAAATGCTAAAATCCAATTTTAAAAAGTAGCTGTCACAAAAAACTGTGCCTGATAGAAAAATGTAGACTAAATATCTGAATTCAGTATGAAAAAATATACTAGATTCACTAATCAGATTCCTTGTCGACTAGTGTTATGAAAGAAACTGGTTACAAGTTCCATGGTGTCATTAGATGTATGGCATGTTGTTCCATCTTGCTCGAAATAATCTTCTCTCAATTCGATATCATCCAGCAGCTCCACAAATGTATTGAAGATACCCATATAAACTTCAGTGTCTACAGTCGTATCAAAGAAAATGGGACCAACGATCCTTACAGCAGCCAATATCTGATGTTCTGTGTGTTTATGTAGCCTGACAGATGAAACCATTACTCATCTGTAAACAACGTTATGGAGAGAATGTCTGGACATGGAATAAGAGTACCCTGAAACCAGTGACAGTAACTGATTCTTTAAGTTAATTGATGGAAATTAACCATTTCTTCACTCTAGCCATATAAAGGCTAAAGTTTTGAATAGAGTCAACCTGAAAAATTTAATGCCATGGCCGGGATTTGAACCGCGATCTCCTGATTTCCATTCCTATATGAGTCAACTGGAGGATTTGTCAGGATGGCACGTTGGCCATGGTAGCTCAATGGGTAAGAGCGACTGGATGGAAATCAGGAGATCCATAGTTCAAAACCTGGCCATGGCATTGAATTTTTCAGATTGACTCTATCTATTCAGTAACTGATTCATTTATTACAATCTGCTTCTTTCAGTTGTTGCACCATATGCACTCTGTAAGGTCTTAATCCCAATTTCTTCACAGCTCTTTGACATGTTCCATATGAATACCCCGATTCCTGGCTCAATCGATGCAACAATTTGTTTGGAGAATTCAGCAGTCTTCTACGAACATCTGTAACAGTCTCTGCATTCAATGGCGGTCTATGTTTTCTGCTCTCACTAATGAGTATACCAGTTGTCTCCAGCTTTCTTATGAGTGATAAAATTGTTGCCTTTGTCAGAACATCACGTACATTAAATTTTCTTCAAAATTCCTGTTGTGTTGTTACCAAGGAATTTGTCTTCCAATATGTTTCCAAAATGTAAACATACTCTCGTAGTGAGTACTGCATGTAGCTGTTATGAATGCACATTTAAGACTTGTCAATTGTCAACAATTGTCAGTGTTGTCAATTCTCCCAGAGCCACTAAGATCATTAAAACGAATTTCTACATTCTACGAGCTTTCAAAGGAAAATTATGGCCTATTAAAGTGGTTCAGATTTATATAGATTACACTGTATTTATAGAAAACAACTGTACTAATGCAAATATATAAAAAAATATTTTACCATAAATTCTGAGATTCATTATCATAATATAAGAGAAAAAACAGAACTACATTTAACTTCACACAATAAAAAATTGTTAGAAAATAGCTTTTATTATATGGACTTTAAATTATATAGCAAATTATGTGCTGAAATTAAAAATATGAATCCATGAACTGATTCAAGAAGAATCTTAAAATTTTTTTAATTGACAAATCTATTGCTTAAAAATGTTTAATTCGTTGGATTTAATTTAAACTTACTAAATTTAATTAATGTGATCGTTTAGATAAAACACTTTTAAGTTAGAGTTTTCTTTAATGCTTTAATTGAACTAATGCTGTAGCTTTATTAAAAGGTATATAATAATTTATTACATTAAACAGGTGATTGATTTTTGCATTAATAAATTAATTGTAAATAAATAAGAAGTTTAATGTACGAGGGCTATCCAGAAAGTAGATTACGTTTTCGTCTGTTTCCTCTAGGGGCGGGGCTAGCGCGGCCATCTTGGGGTCAGAGCGTTGCGCAGCTCAGTCAGCATCTAGCCGTGCTAGTGAGAGGTTCGTGCTGTGCTCCGTTCAGATACTGTGACGGTTTGAAATGTCTGCGTTAATTGAAAATCCCGCGAGCTGCGAGGTGCGTGCAGTAATAAGGTTTCTGACTGCAAAAAACTGTAAACCGATAGAAATCTATCGGCAGCTTTGTGAAGTGTATGGGGACAACATTATCACTGAAGGTGGAGTGCGTCAGTGGGTCATCAGATTTAAAAATGGCCGAACCAATGTTCACGACGAAGATCGAAGTGGGAGACCCAGCATAGTGACTGCCGAACTTGTCGAAAAAGTCGATGCTAAAGTCCGTGAAAATCGAAGGTTCACAATAACGGAACTTTCTTTGAGTTTTCCACAAATTTCGCGAAGTTTGTTGCACGAAATCATCAGCGAAAAGCTTGGTTACCACAAGTTTTGTGCAAGATGGATTCCAAAAATCTTGACAGAGGACCACAAAAATCAGCGAATGGCTGCAGCGTTGAACTTTTTGGACGTTTACCATAAGGATGGTGACTCTTTACTCGATCGCATCGTTACTGGTGACGAAACATGGGTGAAACACGTGAACTGTGAAACGAAATTGCAATCAGTGCAGTGGGGGCACACAAGTTCTCCCCAAAAACCCAAGAAATGCATGCAAACAATGTCGGCAAGGAAGATGATGGCGACTGTTTATTGGGACAGAAAAGGTGTGATTTTGGTGGACTTCCTGGAAAGAGGCACTACAATAAACTCTCAAAGGTATTGCCAAACTCTCCAAAAACTCAGAAGAGCCATTCAAAACAAGCGCAGAGGAATGTTGAGCTCTAAGATCTTGTTGAATCACGACAACGCCCGGCCCCACACGGCAAATGTCACTCGTGAAGTTCTTGAATCTTTTAAGTGGGAGTTGTTTCCTCATCCGCCGTACAGTCCCGACCTGGCACCGAGCGACTTCCACCTATTCCCAGCAATGAAGAAGTGGCTGGCTATGCAGCGTTTTGATGACGACGCACAGCTGCAAGAAGAGGTAACGAAGTGGTTGAAGGCGCAGGCGGCCGAATTTTTCGACGAAGGAATTTTCAAGCTCGTACATCGCTACGATAAATGCCTTAATTTGAATGGTGACTATGTCGAAAAGTAGTATTTGAGTGTGGCTTTCATCTGTATATAATAAAATTTGTTTCCTATACTTTGTTTACTTTTCATTCCAAAACGTAATCTACTTTCTGGATAGCCCTCGTATATGTATAGTATATTTAACTATTATCTGTTTCAAATAACCTTGCCCGGCTGAAATGTATCACTCCGCGTTCAACAGCCCTCCCCCTCGCCCTAATTGGCTAATGCTTTCGCGTCATAGGCCATAGGCGGTGCCTTCCCGTCACATTTCGTAATAATTGCCGGGAAGATAAATAAAATCATACAAATAAGGATATGAAGGCATGCAAAAATACAAGTTTATAATGAACTGAGCAAATTGAAACACAATGACTGAGCAATGAAACTGAAAGAGTTTATAATGAGAGGCCTTTGGCCTTTTCCACTGAGATTTTTAAACCAGAACACATACCTTTCAAAAACGCTTGTCTTTCAGTCTTAAAAGTCGTGTCACACCATACTTTTCGTGTGTTCTTCGTGTATATTTAGCGATTTGTATCTCGGTGCAGTGTGGTTGTCCTTAAATAGCGTCTTCGCCACACAGCAATATCGCCTCTGTCTTTTAGCACATTTTTCTTGCCTCTTTTTTCATTCACAAATCCCAGCTGTATAAGCAATCTCCTGAAATTTGGTAAATCTGTATCCTCATTTACAGCAGACGAAATGTTACTTATGTTAGGGAGTTCGTTTCTAAAGAAAAACTACACACATGACGACGCACAACACTTTTCACGTATTTTCTCCGAGCACGCACTTTTGTTTATTCCTGCTTTTGCCTGGAGTGGTAAGTTTTCCTGTTTCCTCAATTTCATGTCGCGATGTTCCTACGGATCTAACACTCACACCTGTAAGTTCGGAGCACAACTGTTCGACTTCCCTCACTGACAAAGACGGATTCTTCTCTGTGAGTGCATTAAACACATGCAACACAATTCTTTTTTCACCGCTTTGTAATGGCTTACCCTTACGATGCTTCAGCGAAAAACTGGCGGTAGTCTCTGCCATTATACATATAATAAGTACATGCGCAATAAACGATGGATAAAATAACGTATCTCTCGAACGCGCACAGTACACCTTCTAATGACAATACATGACTAATCCAGTTCAGAACAAGGTCAGTGATAAAACTCATATAAACAAATATAAACAAATATATGTAATTCACTACCGCTAAAGCACGTGCTCTTGTGTAATCAGAAAGGCAGGCCTAGATGCAAAGGAACCTCCTCTTTACTTTGTATAAGAATTAACATGCATTTCAGATAAATTAACTCTGTTGCGTAATATATTTAATTGAAACAGTTATGAAAGTAAATATTTGACAATTCTCTTTCAACATATAAAGTTATAACACCATGTTAAATAACGAACTAATTTTTACCGCAAAACAGTCTCTACCAAACAGCAGCCAATGAGAGGAGATGAGGTCACGTGACCGTTAAGAGATTACCGGGCAAGCTTACGTGAAACAAGGTATAATTATGTTTGACTTTTGTAATATTATATTTTGACTTTTATGATACTGGAGGAATCCACATGTATAAGTTTAAATGGATGTACAAAAATTGAATTGAACTGAATTTATTATACATCTAGCATAAAAGACAGAATACTATGGAGTTAAGCATGCTACCACATGTGAACCACCACTGTGTTCAGAACATTATTTGGAATTGTACATTGCAAGAAGAATTACTGAAAATAAATTAAGTATGCACAAGAATTTCTTTATCCTGTGGATGTTACACAGGCTTTACACTACACTGGAACTTGCTGTTGTTCACCTCTGAATTACGTATTTTTTTAGTGTTAGGGTTACAAAGAACATGTGTGTAGTAGGCATCTTTTATGATTCACAGAAGTTAATACAAAAAGGTGTAAACAAAGAATGAATAATGTCACATTAGGAAATTCTTGGTACTCCCTTCTGGCCATTGCCTAGCTACAGAGATGAAGCTAGTTTGCAGAAAGTACAGTGCAGACATGAAGTTTCTATCAAATTTCTCTGCAATACTATACCAAAATTAATTACCCAAGTTTCCAAAAATAAAGAAATAAAATATAGCACAAAAGTGAATCGAGAAGATATTAACACATTGCTTCACTCACAATGTTTATTCACAGGACATGTTTCAAGAGCTTTTGCTCTTATCATCAGCTGGTACTCGACTAGTGCAAATTGTAGTGGTTTCCTCTTTCTCCGTATCGTCGATAGATGGCGTGATGTACTTGTCAAAGATGTCCGGAGGTGGAGTTTCAAAATGCATGACTCTATGACGATTTTTGTCAATACTGTATCTGAAGGTATGAAAAAAGTAACAAAAATCATCATAGAGTCATGAATTTTGAAACTCCACCTCCAGACATCTTTGACAAGTACATCACGCCATCTATCGACGATACGGAGAAAGAGGAAACCACTACAATTTGCACTAGTCGAGTACCAGCTGATGATAAGAGCAAAAGCTCTTGAAACAGGTCCTGTGAATAAACAGTGTGAGTGAAGCAATGAGTCAATATTTTCTGGATTCACTTTTGTGCTAAGTTGTGCTTCATTGTCTCTACGCTTCTTTTAAATTTATACTTTGAGAAATAAAATATATTTTGCCAATATAAATACAATTGCAATAAATGCTTACCTTTAGGTTTATCCTTATTGGTTAAAATTTCAGTAAATATATATTCATTCAAATACCTTAAAAAACAGAATAATTTGCAATTCAAACAATTCACATAGAGTTAAAGTGCCAACTGGAATTTATACCAACATTAGCTGACATACAGTGATTATGCATGCTTTAAATGACCATGCATACTGACAATGAACAGTTTAAGGAGATGAGGAATACAACATCCATTTCTATGAATACCAGGGATTTTTGGTATTTTTTGTTTTTAATTTATGTCCTCCAACATTAAGTCATATCAGACGATGAATGGAATGGGTGAAATGGTGCTCAAATGAGCCCAGGGTCCATAGCGCTTAGAGTTACCCAACATTCGTCTTTCAGGATATGGGAAAACCCTGGAAAAAACCTTATCCAGGTAACTCACCCTGACCGAGATTTGAACTCGGGATCTCTTGAACGTGAGGCAGACATGCTACCACCATGCTACCGGGGTGGGCTTTTGGTATATTATATCTTGCTTTCATTAAAACAGGAGATAAGACAAACTGATCTTGCATACTGTACAATCATTTCATGAAGAGTATATGGGGAAAAAGAACTTATTTGTCATTCAGGGTTTAAAAATACCAGTTATGCATAGCAATGCCTGATAAGCTGGCTAGTTTTAAATATTGGTAGTATCTACAAAAGTAATAAAATAACTACTCATAATAACAGCCATACTTTTAATCCACTAAAAAAATTAACACTATATAAAAATATATAAAGTTTTACATTTTTTTCATAATCCATTCATAATAACTGCTGTATATAAGTGCTTATGGGATTTAAATATTGCTAATATACTCTGAATAAATAATAATAATTACAAAAGTAAAATATCTGTGCTCACAGCAGAGCATAGATCTGTGCCATTTATTTTTCGAAAAATGTATTACATTCAACAGAATTCCTCATGATTGACTGTAATATACAAATTCAAATACAGGAATGGAAAGGCAGCTCTGTTATACCCATGTTAGTATGAAATGAATCATTTCAGTATTTTTTTTAAGGATATTATTATATCAGGGAAATTAAAATTACTTCTGATAGTATTAAAAAAAAGAATTAGTCACTGTAGAACCTATTATATCCAAATATGCCTCCTTGTTAAAACAGAGTGCTTACAAATATTTAAATTCATCAATTTTATATTAAACATATCGCCTGGGCCTAAATATGCCAGTGATTATGCACAGCTTATAAGTTCATCATTTTACAATGCTGGCAAATTTCAGTTGAAACACACAGTATTAACAAATGTCATCATCTTTGTGGGTCTGTTCAAGCTACCATTTCAGTAGAATAATAGCAGAAATGAAATAAAATGGCTTAAAACACAACTTTATTTACTAACTTCATCCATGAATACAGTATTGCACATATGTCACGTCTTTCTCTTTATAATTTTGGCACCTAATCAAAATTAAAAAAAAAAAAAAAATATAGTAGCTTCAGGCAAAGAGCATTATTCACAACTATTGCCACTAATGATTAATTCTCTTTTCCTATCAAGTTCCCTTTTCTTTTATATATTTTTTAAGTTAAACAATCTCAAAGTACAAATTTACTCTTGCAGATCTGTACTTTAAAAAGAAAAAGTGGTGAACATTATTTCACAAAAAAACCAGAGCAAAATCCATGGAAAATTCATTTAAAAGAGAAAAGAATTACACATAGAGAAATTCATGTACAGGTATATTTCAATTTTTCCACAAAGGAATGGTAGTTACATAGATTGCTAGATTAAAAAGTATCTTAAAAACAGTTGTTTTAGGATTTTAAGTTTTCTTTATCCTTTTAACACCTGAACCACTCAAAACTTAAACAAGTAATAAAAATTGATGCAAAAGAATGCCATCTATAAAAAATTGGAAAACAAGAATAAAATTAATACTAAAAAGCTGGAACTGTTAATAGTGAAGTGAATATAATCAATAAATTATAATCATTAGTGATTTAACTTTGATATTATTATATATACAATATATATTATAATATCAAAGATAAGTGAAGATTATTTATTGTATAAAATATTATATTTGTTGAGCATTAAGACTTTTGTAGTCATGATGTTCATTAAATATTTTGTAATGAAAAAGTCTTTAATAAGTTCAGTGGTTTCCAACTTCAATGCAAAAGCAAACCTACTAGTAACATAAAATATCCAGTTGCAATATACAACAGAAATATGTGCAGTTAAAATGAGTGGCAAATTAAGATTTAAGACATATGAACAAAGATGATAGCATTTGTTTCAAATGAAAATAAAAATGTGCAAAATAAAAAGTTTGGTAATGTTGCCATACACCAACTTAGGGGCCACATAACGGCATGCCAGCAACAAAGATAAGTGAAAGTAGTAGTTTTGCATCATTTCCATGTCTTTGGTAGTGTGTAGCTGGCAATGCTTGTGCATAAAATGCAATGCATACTAATAGGTTATGAAGGTATAAGAAATGAGGATCCCTTCATATGATAAAACCTCATTTATGCATTAGCACATACTATGTAATCTAAAATAAAAATCACAAGAGCTCACACAACTGTGCAGTAGATAAATAACCTTAAAGTTGGATATAATTCCTAATCTAAGGTTGTAAAACAAATACAAAGTTTTATAATGGAGTTACATGTGGCAGATGATTAACAAATATATGCTTCAAACATAGGATTTTACTGGGAATAATTGTTGCCAATTACTACTGATTATGTTATTTTAAATGCAGATTTCCATTAAGATTTAACAGCTCAAGGAAATGAAGAAAAAGAAAACCTTCACTTCCTAACACTTTCTGTAAATGTTACGCTCCCTTTCTCTTTTATTTACATTCTCATCGTAATTATATTTCAGTATCACTTCCATTCGTCTATGGTAACATTACTCTACTCTTTAGATTGCACTTCTGTTACCTGTCTAACTCTCTGGTTGCTAATTGTGAACCTCATTAACCACCATGAGGATGTACTATATTTTTCATGTAAAGTTTAACATGATTTCAGTCCCTAAGCCTATACTCAGCAACATTACCAAAAGCCATTTTAAAGGCACATAAAAACCTCTTTTACAGGTTATGCAAGCTTGAGAACTTCATAGCACTATTATTCAGTTTATATTTTATAAAATTACATAAAACTTTATTTAAAACTCAGAGATCCTATACAAATATCCAGGTATTAAGAGCTTCACAGGTTGTAGTCCCTGTCCTGTCTTTTGTACAACATTAACACCACAATTAATTTTATTTATTCTTATCTGACCTCAATTTTGGTCGAGGTGTACTTGCAGGTGTACATCTTCTACTTCTGCTAGAGCTTGCGGATGAACGTAACCTCTTCCTGTCAGGTGAAACCTGGCAAGGTGTCTCTGCTAATGAAGCATTCTTTTTGTCTAACAAAGAAAGAAACACTTCAATAAATAAACCATCATAGAGATTTCAAAGAAAGATAAAAAAAGCATATTAATTTGGATCACTTACAAAACAGGCGCGCGAAAAGCTTAATTAATGACTTCAAAGACTGTAAAATCAAATAACTAACCTTCAGGGAAAAAATGCTAGATACAACTTATTTTCTAGCATGAGCCATAACAATACCATGTTGCTATGAATATTAAAAGCAAACAGTTTTGCCCCTTAAAAATATGCTAATAAGGGCTGAAATTTATTCACAGCCTAACATAAGATTTGGAAATTTGATACCTGACAACTCCCTTAAATTGAACTGCAAATATTTCCTTTCCCCAATAAAGTCATTTTGCAATGACATGAAATTAGAATATTGTGACTTTGTAGATTAGTAGAATTAAAAGTCCAATTTACCGAAATTCTAAATGTTCTTTATTTGCATAGAAATACACTTCGTAGCAGCAGAATTACATCACAATCTACAACAGCGTTCTGATTACACCTGTTTACATCAGCTCTCGTTAAAACACTTCACAGCTGTTTACTACTACTACTCTGTTTGCGACTCACTCTTGGCAAGTTGTTGCCTCCTTAAATACCTCATTGATAAATTCGAGAGATTTCTGTAACAATGACCAGATATTTCTGAAACAAACAAGACAGCAAAAGTTTTATAAAACATTCAAGACGTCACCAGAATGTTCCAATTACCTCACTTATCTGTGTCGGTAAGTCTTTTATCTCACGCTATCTTTATCTGTTTTTGCAGGCTCTTTATTTCCACACTGTCTACCTATCAGTTCCTTTGTGTAAACAAGCTACGCGAACCATTTTAGCGCATACGTCACTAGTCGTAAAGTAATTAACTTATATGAAGAGCTGATTTTGCAATTCACATAATCAATTAGCATATCTTTTTGTTCATTTACTGCTGGTTAGCAAAGATAACTAGTAGTGCAATAAACTTTTAATTTTGCAATCGAGCATTTTGTTGCAGATGTGAAGGACCACAAATTGTGATGAACAAACATACAGATAAGCTCTGGTCTTTCATAGCATTGTATACCAATTAATACACTGTCTTTAATGAAAGAGAATTCAGTGCCTAGTAATGTATGTGGTAAAAATCTACAAAACTCTAAATTGCCTCCTTTGTCATGAAATAGTACATACAATATCTCACCTTTGGTCTGTTACATAAAAGTTGGCAAGTATGACACTTATATAACCTATCGCCTAATTTCACATGCTTATGCAGCATGAATGTTAGTGTTCATCAAAACCTCTTATGAGATACCTATGATAACAATTTAATAGCATTATCTCCACAACATTAAAATGGAAAAACTTTATTACAATTAATTATTATAAGACAAAAATTTGTATGCCTAATACTCATAGACAATACTTCCAAGCAAAATTGTACTAATATCAATTATTTCAACCCTAAAGTAAAAAACAGAAAAATTAAACAAAAAAATTCAAGTAGGACTCTATTCCATGCAATTTGTACGAGGGCTGTTCAATAAAGAATGATCATAACTTTTTTACAGTCATAATTACTTGCACTAGAATTTAATCTTGTTATGTTAGCTTAATATGTAAAAAAATAAAACAAAAAATTCAAGTAGGACTCTATTCCCATGCAATTTGTACAAGGGCTGTTCAATAAAGAATGATCATAACTTTTTTACAGTCATAATTACATGCACTAGAATTTAATCTTGTTATGTTAGCTTAATATGTAACAAATACACCATAGTAGATTTATTGTTGGTACTCCTGGTTCTGCCTGAGAGTGTCAGACAAACACAGATATGTTCATTATCACCTACCGAAATAATGGAGATGACAGGCGAGGAACAATAAACAGCTTTGAAAGTCTACTTTCATCTCAACAAACCTTCAGCTGAGGCCTATACAATGTTACAGAACGCCTATGGAGTCTGTTCTTCCCTACAACAAAGCTCTACGGTAGTTTAAGTTGTTTAAAGAGGGAAGACAATTAATTTCAAAGGAAGGTGGACCTGGCGCCCCAGTTACTGCTCTTATGGAAGAAACATCAACACCACTGCTATCATTGTGAGAGAAGATCAGTGAATAATCTTAAGAACGCTCTCTCAAATATTGAAAAACTTTGCAAGACCATATCAGGCACAAATGACCACATTTCTGTGAAACAGGCTGGATGTTGCGCCACGAAAAATGTTTTCCAGCATTTCTTTACAAGCTGGCAGGAACGTTGGGACAGTGCATCACACTATTTTGAGAAGGGCTATCAAAATTATGAGGATGCATAAAGGTATGTTGGAGGGGAAAAAAAAAAAACACATTATTTATTGAACAGCCCTCGTATAATAATACACAAAAGGTACGCCTAAAGGACTCACCTTGTGTTTTTTTATCTTCATTAGTTTTCCTAACTGGAGTCCTTGGTCTTTCAAACACATCATCTGAAAATGACAAGGAAAAGACACTTTAAGGCAATGAATCTTTTAAGCTAAGAAATATTCAAAATGGATGAAGAACTGGAGTAAAGTTCAGCACAGAAAAAAAAAAAAAAAAAAACTGTACATGGTACGTATGTGTCTAACTGGCCAAAAAAGGCACACAAATAAAAACTGAAATGTGCCTATAGAGATCTTAAAGATATGACAAATGAAGCTTAATTTATAAATCTAGCTTGTATTGTAAACATTTAATTCGTAATTCCTTTCTTGGAAGTGTTGGAAACAGTGTTGTTATCATAAATTAAATTTAAAGGGAGTCGATTAATGACACTAAACAACACTTACTTTTAAATTTTTCCGGAACATGTTTCAGAGACTTTGCCTCTATCCTCAACCGGCCATCGACTGGTTCCCATTGGTGTAGCTGATATTTTGTCTAAGGTCTCCTCTGGTGGCGGTTCAAGGAACTTGCTGAACAAATCTTTCTGGGGGATGTCAAAATTGAATACTTTGTTCCTATTTTTTGAAATGAAGATTTGTTCCCATGTGGATAGTTCTTGTTTTCCTGATGTATGTTTTAGTAGTTTTTGTTCTGGATTTATGTTGTGTGTGTGTGTGTGTGTGTGTGTGTGTGTGTGTGTGTGTGTGTGTGTGTGTGTGTGTGTGTGTGTGTGTGTTTTTTTTCCCAAAAATGCGTGGCAACTGCTGATTTTTCTAATTGTTTATATTTTATGTTTCTAAAGTGTTCCTTTGCTCTTGTTTCTAAATTTCTAAAAATAATAAGAAATAAAAACAGACTAAACTTTGGCATTTACAGAAAACCAACACAGACAGACAACTACATAAAAGCTAATGGCTACAGCCCAAGATCCCACAAACAGGCAATCTTCAATAGTTTAGCACATAGACTGGTAAACATCCCTCTCACAGCAGAAGAATACAAAACAGAATACAACAAAATTATTGAAATAGCACAAAAAATGACCTTCCCAAATCATTAGTAGACAAAAAAGTGAACTTAGCAAAAGAAGAAGCTAATAAAGGAAACCACAACCCTCTCAGCTACAGAAACTAATATGATTTTCTAAAAATTAACTTACCATCCATGGGCCTATGATAAATTCAAAAAAGTCTTCAAAAAACAAAACATTCAACTAGCACCAGTCAACCATTTCTCCTTAAAAAACCTAATTTGCTCAAACATCAAATGCCATTCCATCTAACAAAAAATCTGGTATATATCAAATTGAATGCAGTGACTGTAGTCAAATTTATATTGGAAAAACCAAAAGAAATTTAGAAACAAGAGCAAAGGAACACTTAGAAACATAAAATATAAACAATTAGAAAAATCAGCAGTTGCCACGCATTTTTGGGAAAAAACCACAACATAAATCCAGAAACAAAACTACTAAAACATACATCAGGAAAACAAGAACTATCCACATGGGAACAAATCTTCATTTCAAAAAATAGGAACAAAGTATTAAATTTCGACATCCCCCAGAAAGATTTGTTCAGCAAGTTCCTTGAACCGCCACCAGAGGAGATATGACAAAATATCATCAACTACACCAATGAGAACCAGTCGATGGCCGGTTGAGGATAGAGGCAAAGTCTCTGAAACATGTTCCGGAAAAATTTAAAAGTGTTGTTTAGTGTCATTAATAGGCTCCCTTTAAATTTAATTTAATTCGTACCTTATACTTTTATGCTGTGAATATATTTTCTAGCAGTTCCCATAACATAAGTAGAAACCAGTTATATATACCCACAACAAGCACTAAGACAAAAAGGCTTTCTAATTCTGCAGCAATGAAATTATCTAGGTTTTCCAAGTTTGGTATTCATTTTGATTTTTGTTTCACCCACCCATGTGTTTTTCTAAAAATTATTTTTTGGATTCAACAGACCTCAAAATATGTATTTTTAGGAAATCTTGATATTCAGTTTTTGGGTAGAGTAAAATACTTTCTCTATTTGCCATAGGTAAGTGGCACATAATGTAAAAGTATAACTGAAAGCTGTATTTTAATATGTAATTGACAAGTTTATAAAGAAAGAAATAAATAAGGCTTTTTTTATACCAAAAGGCTAAAGAAAAAAATGTGATAAAATTGAAACAGAAGCATCTAGTTTAGTTATCTTGAGTGTATTTATGCAGTTGGTGCTGACTCTTCTTGAGCCTGGAACACTACCCTATCCATTTTAAAGACAATTTCTTGTATAACAAAATGATTGCAAAATGAAACATGGCTATTTTCCTATTACTGCCAATCTAAAGCAGAATAAAACTTCACTACTCTGGCAATATTCTGATATGCTGCTCATAATGCACGCATGCACATGTGCACACACACACACACACACACACACACACACACACACATATATGTGAAATATAATATCCATATTTCTGAGTATCACATGGGTTTAGTTACATTGATCCCATGGTTATGCACTGTTGCTGGTTTGCAGTTGTGGCCAACAGCTGCAACTGCTTCACTTCTTACTCAAAAATATCTTCTGCTACACTTTGCAGCTTAGAACCTCAATCCCTGGGCTACAGTTTGTAACTCATTCCCCAAATACAATAAACGGTATTGCTTGACATTGTTAGTTACTCATATGCTGGCAGTTATGTAAAACAGCTGAAGATAGGAAGTGCCAACAGTCAGGAAGGTGTAATTGACACTGCATTCTCAGGCTGTCAGGTAGTAAAAAATGCCAGTAAGTAATATGTGTATGGACATGTATTATACAGCTTTTAAAACTTCAAGTACAACACATAAAACAAGGAACCTGTAGATTACACAGAAAATGAAGCTAGTTACAGTGGAGTAATAAATATTACACAAATAAAAATATTTGTTAATTATGTCCACTTATCTTAAGAAGTTGATATTAATACTTTCTTCTTTTTAAAATTGATTTGGAAGGCACATTGTATTCATCCTAAGTTAAACAAACTCCATTGTTAAGGAAATCTCGGTTACCATGTTTTTTCTTTTGTTATGATATGTTTTCAGCATTTCATAATGTTTTTTGGTCATTTCACCATGAAATAAATACCAAAGTATTAAAACAATTAAATGTTCCCATAGATTTAATAGTGTGGGAAAAAAGATTTATTTTAAAAAATAAACATTGCGTAATGAATTTTGACATACCGGCAATTGATTCTGTTTTTAGGTTTGTTTTGTCTTCGGATGTTGGTAATGCTGAAAACATGTCATAAAAGAAAAAACATGGTAACCGAGATTTCCTTAACAACGGAGTTTGTTTAACTGAGGATGAATGCAATGTGCCTTCGAAATCGATTTTAAAAAGAAGAAATAAGTATTAACATCAACTTCTTAAGATAAGTGGACATAATTAACAAATATTTTTATTTGTGTAAGGAACCTGTAATTTATATGTAAAATAAAATAATTTCTTTTTACTTATTAATGACACAATAAAATTTTGTTCAGTCCGATATTAAAACTTCACTTACGTGAACTATCAAAAATAGGAACATTCTAGTGACAGGGAGGGTCCCAAAAACATTCTGTTTTTAATAGTTGACATATGCGAAACTTTAAGCTTTAATATATGACTCAGCAAGACCTTTTTACAAAGCTTCACTTTAATAATGCTTTTAATCATAAATTTAATTGCCAATGACATGCTTAAACTGAGTGAAAGCATTTAATAAGAACTCTTGCGCTTATTACAAGAGATATGCTTAACCATGTACATTTACAAGTGGCTGCATGTAGGCCTGAATGTTGTTGCAGTGTGCCCACTCAGTAGGACTTAACTGGAGAAAGAATTATTCTTAAATGGGAAGATTTTAGGATGATTATTTGTTCTGTTAGAAGATAGAAAAAGGAAGCATGCTGCACCTCAGTGCTTGTGTGTAAGGATTCGGAAATCACAGTCAATGAAGTGTGAACAATTTTGCAGATTGAATGTATTGTGATGGCTAGTTCCAGAGAGTTTTTTATATGGCAAGATGATCAGAAACTATTAGCATATTTTAAGCAATGTATGTCAATGCTAATGCACCAGACAATGATAATAATACAAATTAAACATAAAAAGTGAACAGTCTTATAAAATTCATGCACTGCCTTGAACTGAAAGATGCTGAAAAAAAAAACAATTAATTACACTAGATGTTTATATTTGTAGTAAATTGATTTCTCCACGTAAACAATTGCAAAAGAACACAATCAAGTAGCTTCAAGTATAACAATTACTTGATGGGAAAAAGAAAAGAAAATTGGATTCGTACAACTTTCCCTACCCATGAACACACTATTCTTACAATTTTTTACTCTTTTAATGGGAACTGATTGTTCTTTCACATTAGTTGTGCTTAGAACAAGGATGGAAAGGTAGAATCAAACTAAAAGATTAAAAGATTTAATGTCATAGCCAGGGTTTGAACCATAGATGTTCTGGTCTCCTGGTTGCTCTACCCAACTCAGCTACCACGGCAACATGCTGGCAGGACATTAAATTTTCCCACTTCTTTTATTTTATCCTTTTTGATTCTTTTATCTTATCTTAGAGCTTATTCTTTAATCTACTTCATGTAAATTGAGATAAATATTTGCAGAAATTACCTTAATGTATATTTCCTTGCGGATACAAAAGGAATAAGGAAACAGAGTAGACAAGCAACAGACAAATCTTTTAAGAGGTGGTTGCTATGAGATAGGTCTGAAATTCATTCTCTTTACATAGCCAAGAGACAAAAAAAAAGATGAATGACAAGCATTTGACAATTTAAACAACATATAAGCATTATTTCAGATATGGTTAGCTTAAAAAAAGTATACTTCATCAAAATATGTATTTTTCTTGTAGTAACATTTTTCTATCTCTTAAAATTAATCAGGAATTCCAGGAAATTCAAAATTTCCTTTTAAGATGTATGATAAACATACGTACTTTGATAAAAATTGTTTGAGCCATTTTTGAAAACTCAGGGTTCACAAATATTTTCATGTAAAGGGTAGTTCGGGGTGATGGATATTCTCATGTTTTCATATTGCATCCTTGGAAAATGTTGAACTTAAATAAATTTGGTATGTGAACGACTATTTGTTTTTCAATTATGCTGTTCACATGCAGGCATGCACAAATAATAGACACACAAAGAGAACTTTTTAAAAATTGCATTTTTTAATTCCAGAAGTTTTTAAACATGCATTTCTGATGAAATTTCAGTATTTAATTTTTGAGTGGAATACAATACTTCCTCTTCTTTGTAAGTTGTAACGAATGTGAAAAGTAGCCCTTTTTGGGTTCAGGGATCCTTAAAACAGATATATTTCTTGTAAAAACTTGACACTGAATTTCTATGGAATATGATTTTCCCCTCCTTACCATATAAAGAAGGGAAAGTATAAATTGTATCTATAATCTAGCTCAGATCTTTTTCCAGTTGCTGAGCATACTGCTTAGATGTATCTGTAAACATTTACATAATTCTACTTTCTGCCAGCCTTAGAAAGGAACCTGATTAAACAACAGCATATAGTAAGCTATATGCATCAGTTGCAGATTACAACAATGTAGCTCCATGTTGGACTATTGAAATTAATTTTGTTTTATTAAGAGTTTATGTAGTTAAAAGCATTGTTGGAATTACTTTCTTGGAAGTGTTGAAAACAGTGTTGTTATGATAAATTAACTTTAAAGAGAGTCGATTAAAGACACTAGACAACACTTACTTTTAAATTTTTCCGGAACTAGTTTCAGAGGCTTTGCCTCTATCATCGGCCGGCTCTCGACTGACTCTCGACAGTCGAGAGCCGGCCGATGATAGAGGCAAAGCCTCTGAAACTAGTTCCGGAAAAATTTAAAAGTGTTGTCTAGTGTCTTTAATCGACTCTCTTTAAAGTTAATTTAAGCATTGTTGGAATTATATAAATAAAAATATTTAGTAATTATCTTCCACTTGTCTTAAGAAGTTGATGATGCCCACATGTTCACAAAATTAATCTCATATAAAGAAGATAGAAGTATTATCATCAACTTCTTAAGATAAGTGGAAGATAATTACAAAATATTTTTATTTGTATAATATTTATTTATCCACTGTAACTAGCTTCATTTTCTGTGTAAGCATTGTTGGAATCTTAAAATTTAGTTCACACTCCATTTATAACATACATATTTGCAATTAATAAACACTTAATTGAGATACTTGTATGCCCCATTTTCTAATAGTAAAATACTGCTGGCCAAGCATGTGCATTTATCGCACTCACTTGTTTTCAAATTTTTGTTACAATGCAATGAACAGTGGTTAACGTTAGTAACGTTTTATGAGTAGGTAATCAAAATGTTTATGTAAACATTCCAAATGGAAAATTTTGAAAATTCGTGAGAAAAATAGTGTAATGAATGCCTTCATGAAGTTATGTGAGAAGTATCCAGATTTAGCCATTAGAGTAAACAGCAGTGAAATTTGATTTTAAATTAATATGGTCTTCAAAGGGGAAGAGTTTTGGTCTGCAGCAAATAAGATGCATTTGGGTGCTCAGTGTTGTAACAGTCTATTCATTCATTACACACAATATATAAAAAAACTATTTGGGTCGGTTTTTAACACTCCGTCACTTACATTTGCATTTTTTGAGGAACTGTTTCGGAAGCTGTTGCTTCCAATTTCAAGCTCAAAGGTCTGACTTTTCATATTTCTCTTTGTCTCATACTATCCTAGAACATACAAGTTACCTTGGTGTTAGACTTAAAAGGACCAGAACTGAATTCTCCCAACGTTTATAATAATGCAACTGTTAAAATTAAAATTAGAACAAGCATATTGGCATATGTACATGTTTAAAATGTTATAATTATAATTATTGTTCATGAATTACCTGTTTTCTAATTCAATAGAACTGCCAGAGACTCATTCGCATTGCTGTTAATGTCACTTACATGAAGAGACAATTAGTCTTTGTCACTATCTTCATCGTCTTGAGTCTTGCAAATTTATAAGTTCCAAATCTCGTCACGGCCTACTCCTTTCTAAAAGAATTTTCTTGTTGTTTTTCTGCATGTTTCATGCAACTTACCCAGTGATGTTGTGGTACCTTAAGAATTTCTTGATAGATAAGTTATACATCAGTCAGTTTAAAAGTATTATTTCTGTTTGCATCCCCATTTTATTTGAGCCCACATAATTCAGCTGAATTGTATTCGTAGTGGTAAGGAGGCAGGCAGAATACCTCATATTCCATTTCAATTGAAAGTTGATCCAACTTGTACACTTTCCTCTGGTTTTTAAATGGAAGAACAACTGAATAATACTGATTTGTACTCTCTAAGAAAATAAACGATTATGAAGCTATCATAAACATGTCATGTGATGGCTCACATTCTAAAGCAATACACTTGTAGTTTGGGGACAAACAGAAAGAAGTACCGTTAGGCGTAGGGATAATGCATGTTGAAATTGAGCTAAACAAAGAAAGGTAAGGAAGGGTCAGTCATTACTCCCAAGAGGAAAGGGGTAGTGCTAACTGGAAAACCAGGAGACAAGTCAATGCTCTACCTGGGGCATTCTTATTCTGGACATCAATGGAGACAGTTGTGTTAGGATGGTGATATCAAACTTAGAGATGTGCATAGGCAGTGTGTGTGTGTGTGTGCGTGCGTGCATGTGTGTGAAACGCCAAACAAGAAGAGTAAGCAGTATTGAAGAAAGGAAAGGAAAAAAAACAAAGCATTCTGGTAAAGCCATGTAAAGAACCTGAGCTGGCTACGAACACAGAACCCATCCTAATAGTCTGTAAAACTAACTCCATGCTTACTCCCTTCCAACCACAAGTACACCCACTCAATTCTGAAGATACAGCACCCTACAGCCAAACAGGAAGTCAACTGCTTGCTCTCTTGTGAATTTAACACCATGGCTTGTTCACAGAAATTCTTTTAACACTCCATATCAGTAGATTACATTTCAGTTCTGATTAATTACAATTATACGTACACACATGCATACTAACCAGTAATGATGGTCATTAGAGAGCTTAAGTCGTGATGCAGCATTATAATATATTGGTATTTTATTTATATTATGAAAACTATGAGCTAAAAATATGGGGCTTTTACAGCTGCATTGGAAACATAACTTGCTGCATTCCTCATGGATTACTTCATGTAAAATATGAATTTTTGTCTTAGCCCAAATAATATTTATTAGAGATGGATTCACTTGGCATCACACCTCCTTGAGGGGAATGAAGTATGATAACACTAGAGGTTTCCAATTCGTTGCTGGCCTGGTAGCTTTCAAGGACAAAGATTGTCCCATTTGAAAGTCACAGTAATAAAGCTTTTAATGACTCTGGAAGTAACCTCACAACACATTCAACCTGAAAAATGTTTACACTTAAGTGACTACCAAGATCAGGAACAACACAAAAGCATGTACAAAATGTGGGGAAAATCTTCAGGAAGTAGACATTCCTAAGGAAACAATAACTCTCACACTATTAAAGAAGTGTAAGGCTTCTAGCTAATGCTATGACAGATCCATATTGCCTATAAAAAAGCAAATATTTTGGTGGTAGGCAATGAGTGTGGTTCTATCATTCCATACTGTTCATACTACTATTTTAAATAATTTATCTAATATTTGATCTTCAGGAAACTTGTTAATTAAAGTACCTTATTCTTCAATATTCCAATGCACAAACACCAAATTATTTCAAAGTGTGCTTTGATCATTGGTTACATCACAACAAATGTGAAACAAGTCTGTTGTCAAAGAAAGTGGCAGTTAAATGAAAAGAGGATAATGAATTATTTAGAAATAAATACAGCTGGTGTGCATTTAAGCTGCTCGGGTGGCTTAGGTCAGAGGCACATGTCTTAAGATAGTATGTATGTTAAGACCAGATTGAATACAATTTATAGACCACAATTTTGCACACTTTTTTGTTTACATGAGGTTGCCTTCTAATGTTGACACAGTTATAAGATAATTTAAAAGCTCCATAATGGTTTATACTTTTTTATTACCAAAGTTACCTAAAGTTCAAAATCTTAAATATAATTAATATGCAACTTAGAAGTTGGATATTTTTTTTTTTTTTTTTTTTTTTTTTTTTTTTTTTTTTTTTTTTTACATTTTGCATTTTGCTTCAGCTTTCAGGTTGTGGATATAGTTGTCATTCCTTCTTGAAAAGTAAATATCTTGACTGTACATATAACAGGAAAAATTGAGCACTTGTATACAGAAAATACACAATGATTATATTAAACAATTAACTTCACATGCATTTTCCACAAAGGTTGGTCATGGCATCTTCAGCTGTTAGTATTGACTAAACCGACATGCAAAAGCAATAGGGTTAATTATTTGGCCATGCAAAAGATAATTATACTAATAAAAACATAAAATATAAAGCTATTGACAGTGAAGCAACAATTATATGCAAATATAATAATTTGTAATATAAAACTTCACTTATCTTATAAGAAATGATGAAAGTTTTCTTATAATATAAGTGAAGTTTTATGTTACAAATTATTATATTTGTATACTAATGAAATTCTATTGAACTGAACATTTTATTTAAGTTTTCAACTTGAAAATGTTATTTAATTACAAAGAAAACAAAATGACAAGGTTACTTCAGATTCATATTTTTCTGGCACAAAATGAACATTAAATTGACTTAATTAAATTTAAAGGGAGTCGATTAATGACACTAAACAATACTTACTTTTAAATTTCCCAGAACATGTTTCAGAAGCTATTTTCCTCCATTGTCAACCAGTGGTTCTCAGTGGTGTAGCTTGCAATATTTTGTCGTAGGTCTCCTCTGGTAGCGGTTCGAGGAACTTGCTGAACAAATCTTTCTGGAGGATGTCAAAATTGAATACTTTGTTTCTATTTTTTGAAATGAAGGTTTGTTCCCATGTGGATAGTTCTTGTTTTCCTGATGTATGTTTTAGTAGTTTTGGTTCTGGATTTATGTTGTGGTTTTTTCCCAAAAATGCGTGGCAACTGCTGATTTTTCTAATTGTTTATATTTTATGTTCCTAAGGTGTTCCTTTGCTCTTATTTCTAAATTTCTTTTGGTTTTTCCAATATAAATTTGACTACAGTCACAATATTCAATTTGATATATACCAGATTTTTGTTAGATGGAATGGCATCTTTGACGTTTGAGCATATTAGGTTTTTTTTAAGGAGAAATGGTTGACTGGTGCTAATTGAATATTTTGTTTTTGAAGACTTTTTTGAATTTATCAAAGGCCCATGAATGTAGCTGAGAGGGTTGTGGTTTCCTTTATTAGCTTCTTCTTTTTTGCTAAGTTCACTTTTTTGTCTACTAATGATTTGGGAAAGTCATTTTTTGTGTTATTTCAATTATTTTTTTGCACTGCTGTTTTGTATTCTTCTGCTGTGAGAGAGATGTTGACCAGTCTGTGTATTAAACTATTGAAGATTGCTGTTTGTGAGATCTTGGGTTGTAGTCATTAGCTTTTATGTAGCTGTCTGTGTTTTGGTTTTTGTAAATGCCAAAGTTTACTTCGTTTTTACTTCTGATTATTTTTAGATCCAAAAACGGTAAATATTCGTCTTTTTCTGTTTCTACAGTGACTTGATGCTTTTTTCATCGATGTTCAAAAGTTTTAATGCATCCAAGAATAAAAGCATCAAGTTTATTATAGAAATAGAAAAAGAATAATATTTACCTTTTTTGGATCTAAAAGTAATCAGAAATAAAAACAGAATAAACCTTGGCATTTACATAAAACCAACACAGACAGACAGCTATATGAAAGCTAATGGCTACAGCCCAAGATCTCACAAACAGGCAATCTTTAATAGTTTAACTCACAGACTGGTCAACATCCCTCTCACAGCAGAAGAATAAAAAACAGAGTACAAAAAAAAGGCACAAAAATGACTTTCCTACATCATTAGTAGACAAAGAAGTGAACTTAGCAAAAAAGAAGCTAATACAGGAAACCACAACCCTCTCAGTTACAGAAACTTAAATGACCTTCAAGAAATTCACTTACCTGCCATGGGCCTTTGATAAATTCAGAAAAGTTTTCAAAAAACAAAATATTCAACTAGCACCAGTCAACCATTACTTCTTAAAAAACCTAATATGCTCAAACATCAAAGATGCCACTCCATCCAACAAAAAATCTGGTATATATAAAATTGAATGCTGTGACTGTAGTCAAATTTATATTGGAAAAAACCAAAAGAAATTTAGAAACAAGAGCAAACGAACACTTTAGGAACATAAAATACAAACAATTAGAAAAATCAGCAATCACCATGAATTTTTGGGGAAAAAGTCACAACATAAATACAGAACCAATACTTAAAACACACAACAGGAAAACAAGAACTGTCTACATGGGAACAAATCTTCATTTCAAAAAATAGAAACAAAGTATTCAATTTCAACATCCCCTAGAAAGATTTGTTCAGCAAGTTCTTCGAACTGCCACCAGAGGAAAGCTACAACAAAATATCGTGAGCTACACCATTGAGAACCAGTCGATATCCGGTTGACAATGGAAGAAAATAGCCTCTGAAACATGTTCCGGGAAATTTAAAAGTGTTGTTTAGTGTCATTAATCAACTCCTTCTAAATTTAATTTATTACAACAACACTGTTTTTAACACTTCCATGAAAGGAATTATAAAATTGACTTCTTATGTGATTACTTTTATGCAGTTCTTTTTAAGTTTATAGATACTTTTTTGAAGTTTTCCACTTGAAACTTACAGTGTTCTACTGCTATATAATACTGCATGAAATTTTTATTTTGTTAATTTTAAATTGTCACTGTTAAATATTAAGTGCATAAATTTTCATATGGCCTAGCTTTGATACACTTTGAGATGGTAATTTATGTTCTATGAAAAAATGTTTTAACCTTAAACAGATATGTGTTTTAAGAAGTAGTCGTTTTTTCATCCCAAATTAACCTATAAGAGCCACTGTTCATTATTTTCACAGGGATAGCTTAGTTATTAAAAGAACAGCCGTTTTTGCATCAAGGTATGTGTTATTAGTTTTATTGTAGATGTACAATTGTATATAAGTGCCATTGCTATTGTTGAGAGCTGAGTTCTAACTGGCATCAAGTCAGTTGTACACTTTTAATTGAGATTTCAAGAGTAAACCTTTAAGGACTCTATTCTCTAAGGTAAGACAAATTCTTAAACGTGTTTCTCTGATGTTTTATTTTTTAAATATATATAAATGAATTGACGTTTGTTAGTCTCACAAAAACTCAAGAAAGGCTGAACAGATTTCCCTAATTTTGGTTTTGAAATTTTTGTATAAGTCCAAGAAAAGTTTAAAAGGTGAGAAAAAAACCTGAAGTGATAATGGACTGAGTTATTAAAAAAATATAAAAGTATACATGCAAACTTTTATGAACACATAAACCTTCTTATATTTTTTACAAAGTAGAAAGTTATTCCACTCCTTGCCAAAGTCTTCAAAGCTAATCTCAGAAACTATTTGTAGTTGGTTTATTAATACTTGTCACTTGTTTATATTAATGAGAGACTAGTTTCAAAGGCATTCACCTCCATTTTCAATCTCTTTCCAACTGGCATCTGTTGTTGTCATATGTGTTTGGAGGAATTTAGTAACAGTGACTTCAAAATTAATCTCTGAAACTATTTGCAGTTGGTTTATTAATACTCGTCACTTACGTCTTCAAAACTATTTCACTTATCCATATTTTATTAAATGACATTTATCATTTGTTATCAAGACTGAATTTTTTTTATTACCATGATATAGCTTTCAAACATTACACAAAATTAATTTCTGAACACATTATAACACTATAAATGTTGGTGTCAACATTTGTTGACAATTGCTGTCAAATATTGGTGAATGCTTCGATACCTTCTTTATAATTTGTGTATGTGAATTCAGGAATGTGAATTGAATTGACACAAAATTAATTGAATTCCTTTGTGACGTTGTGAAGTTTGCGAGAACTTTTTTACTTTGCAAAGGAGAAGATACCCTGACTTAGGTTTTAGAAATCAGTCAAATGTGTGACAAGCTACATCACGTGCTGACCGCACTGATGAACAGTGAGCTGCAGATAATGCTAACAGTCATGTTGGTATATCAGTGTCATCATCATTGATATATCAGTGTCAACATTTGACACAGTTATAAACCAGATTGATGTAGTCGATATCCCACAGAGTTTTTAAATTCATTAAAATTGCATGGACTCCCACCTCACAATTTAAAATTAAAAGTGTGATCAACCATGACTGTGCAATGGAACGACATGAATTGTGAAAAAGCTAATGAATAACATCACTGAGGCAACAATCATCAAGGGAAAGTACAAAGGAGAGGATATCTTGAGCCCGCATATTTTGATGACCTTTGATTTTAAGCATCTACAATTTCGCATATGTCTGGCCTTTGTGATGGCCACAAATAAATCGCAAGGGTAGTCGGAAGTTTGCAGAATCAGCTTGGACTTTCCCTGTTTCTCTCATGGATAATTATACGTCATGTATTCACGTGTTGGAAAACAATCATCTTTATTAAATTTTAGATGAGTCGTATTTCTTACACATCTGCTTCACTTTCGTACCTATTTTGAGGACATGTTTCGCAAATCTTCGTTTGCATCTACGGCTCTTGTGCGACTCTGTGTGTGAATCATTTTTATGTATTTACACACCACAAAAAAAAGTATTATGAAAGCTTTAAATTGATTAACTTAATTGTAACTGTGCTGTATTTAAACTTCATCCCCAATTGCAGGATAAATAATTAAATAATCCAAATTTGTTTTATTTATATAGATAAGTTCAGACAAATATATATTTACGTTTGAAAGCAATGAGTCGGTAATTCAAACAAAAACATCACTCAAAATATCCTTATTTGGACTAAGTCGGATAACTGCTGATGATGGGGACAAACCGTTCTCCGAAACATATCCAAGTAAGTGTATTTTGAGTGATGTTTGTGTTTGAATGACCAACTCATTACTTTCAAATGTTAAATACATCACTGTTTCTAACCTTTTGCTTCAAATAATATATTTACGTATTTATAAGTTCAGACAACTTTTATTGGTGGTACAAAGTTTGCCAGGTCAGCTAGTATTTTTTAATAATTTCAGATTCCATATCAGTATGCCAAGAAGGAATCATTTCCGGATTGAATTTCAGTTTACTTGGAGCAAATATTAGGTGATTTGGTGATATTGTTCTTCCACCTGATGAGGTAGATGAACTAATGGATGAAGATGACTGATGACTAGGCCTCGGACATAACTTTAGGTTAGGCTAGCTTCTATTATACTGCTTCTTACATTGTTTACAAACTAGGGAAGTGGAGAGAGGGAGTAGTCGCGTGCACTACTGAGCTTGAGCTGTGTACGCTATAGGTACAGGTGGGCACAAAAATAAGTATACAGGTTTTAGCAAGCATACATTTTTATTACAGTCTGTGCTGTGATAGATAAAATATTTTATTTGCTATTCAAAAGCAAAGCTTCTTCTATTACAATGCAAACAAAGTTTGTATCCTGAAAAACTCTGTTCTACATCACATGACGTGACTGGTGCAAAACGAAAATGACGAACATCACAAACATCTAGCTGAGAAACACATGCATGTTCATTATTTAGAATGGCATCCCTAATTGAATATGCTGGGTTTTTATCTAAAATACTCTTCAGTGTCTGCTTCGCTATTTGAGCAGCAGAACATTTTTCTACTTTTTTTAAGTGTTGTATCAAATGATCGACAAGTTTCAAGGATTCTGGCAGTACCATCTATGATTCATTCATTATCTGTTGTAAAAATTACAAAGTAATTCATAGCATCGTCAAAAAAAACAGAAATACAAAAGAAAAAATTTGTACATTGCACAGTTGACATTGGACAAGTCATATACTTAATACATAATACATACATATATACATACACTTAATACACTGGCTATAATTCATCTAATGATGATTCAAGTTGTTTTATTATTAAAGGAAAATCCTTAAACAAATTGATTAACTGCAAATTTTCATACAGCCGTGGAGATATCAAAGATTTTGCAGCTATAATAGCTAAAATTTCTTCATTTTTAAATGTGCTAATCATGTTAACAATCTGGTTGTAATGCTCAAAGTAGTACAGAGCAGCCATTAACCAAGAACCCCACCATGTTACAACAGGTTGAGGTGGCAAAGGAATTCCTGGTGTTAGTTCTAGAAGGGGTCTTTAAATATATATTTTTAAACATTTGAAATGAAATTATCTACATCAGAAAAATGCTTCCTAATCTGTTCTGCAACCCGGTGAAGACCATGAACTAAACACATCAGATGTATCAGTCTGGGATAGCATTCCTTAATTTTGGAAGCAGATCTGATCATTTAAGAGGCTGCGTCTGTCACAAATAATATGTTTTCAGTTTTTATAACATCTGGCCATAAAAGAGACATTGCGCCATCAAACAGCTTGTCAACAGAAGAATGGTTAACTTCGTTTAACACCTCCCATGTTAATAAGAATTTTTTATCTGGACATTCAGGAGATAATATTCCTATGACCACAAAGGCTACAGATCTTCCAGCAGCATCTGTGGATTCATCTACTGAAATCCAAATATTACGATCTCTCACAGAACGTCTGTTGTTCAGAGTATCATCATAACAAGGAGACAAATAATTTTTGCATAAAGTAGACTTACTAGGAACTTTCAAGGCTGTATATTTCTCCAGAAATGTTTTAAACGCAGGATTTTGCAGTTTATTAAATGGAATGTTTGTGCTTACCACCATATCATACAAATCCCTGTAAAATTCAGTTTGGGTACACAAGGTCTTGAGTTCTGATTTGGATAATATATCCTTAACCCCCTCATTTCTTGCAGGCAACATAATATTTTGGTGTGATTTTTAGATTTACTGTGTCTTGCAATAAAAGTGCATCTCTCTCCTTTAATCTCAATGTGTTATACTTTACAAAATATATTTTCTCCTCTGACTTTAAAGTATTCACGTCCATATTCCTTTAAAAGTACAGCACTTTTCCTACTGGTTGCTTTCGGCATGTTTCTTCAGCTAACGGCGGTCGGACTTCGTATCTTGAGAACAGGTGGTATTTGTAATATCGCTTGCTTGGTGTGGATGACCAGCAGTGGCAGGAGAGGGGAAGGAGAGGTCACTAAAACCCTGTGCGCAAGCAACTATTTTCCAGCCATATGGCAACCAAATCACAACCATATCCAAGGCCTACTGATGACAATCTAACAGGAGAAGCCCACCTCGGTAGTGTAGATGGTAGTGAGTCTGCCTCACGTTAAAGAGGTCCCGAGTTTGAATCTAAGTCAGGGTGAGCTACCTGGATAAGGTTTTTTCTGGGGTTTTCCCTTATCCTTAAAGGTGAATGTCAGGTAGCTCTAAGCTCCATGGACCCTGGACACATTTGAGCATCATTTCACCCATTCTCATTCACCGTCCAATATGACTTAACGGTGGAGGATGTAAAATTACAAAAAACAACAGGAGAAGCTTAAATGATATATCAGGCAGGTTAGTATTACAATACAGTGTGAGAAGTGAGACTAACTTTACTTTGAAACTTCTACTCCAACATCACAAAATACCATACTTACTGATGTATGAAACACTTCACTGTGAGGTGTAACCCAGAGGAAGGAAGACTGATCCACAATTTTTACAAACAGAGCCTAAGGGTTCCTTGACATCTTAAGATATTACTCCATAAATTTAGAAAAAGCACACTACTCTTGAACTTTTCAAACAAATTATTTTCTTCTGACATTATAGTGTACAACCTGGAAGAAAGCATTAAGTATGCAGCTATACTGCATAATCAAATAGACTGTATTATGCATTGAGGAGTTGAAGGATTTTCTGGGCTTGCCCATGCTTTCAGTTTACAATAAACTTCCACAGTAGGACTTACACCGGTCTCCTTCTGAGGAAGTTAATTTAGTTCAAGAAGTTATGTTAGTTATTTTAGGCAAACAAAACAAATGATGGATAGAGTCAACATGAAAAATTCAATGCCATGACCGGGATTTGAACCACGGATCTCCTGGTTTCCGTCCAGTCGCTCTTAACCTTTGAGCTACCATGGCCAACTCACCGTCCTGACATTAAATTCTCCAGTTGACTCATATATTTCCCCGGTAGACCACTAGGGGCTCTCGCATCCGAGATACACCGTTTGTGGCGACTTACTATTGTAAGTACTTAAGTCCCAGGCTTCATCATTTAACTCTTATTATTTTAGTTAATTGATGGAAATTAATCATTTCTCCACACTAGCCGTATATAGGTGAGTTGGCCATGGTAGCTCAAAGGTTAAGAGCGACTGGACAGAAACCAGGAGATCCGTGGTTCAAATCCCGGTCATGGCATTGAATTTTTCATGTTGACTCTATCCATCTCTATATCTTAGCCTATATACGGCTAGTGTGGAGAAATGATTAATTTCCATCAATTAACTAAAACAAATGTTACCTTCACATAATGCAGACTTGGTAGTTGCAGATAATAATGCTGATAAATGCTTCAAAATCCATTAGGTAATGCAAATTATAAACAAAAACTTTAAAAATGTTGGACCTGTGCAGGATTTGGCTGTGGATGAAATGATTGTACAGTATTATGGACACAGTGAACTTAATTCATCAAAGGCAAATCCATAAGGTTCAGGATCAAATTTTGGAGTGTGTGGAGCTTCACATACTTTAACGTCTATCTGTATACTGGGTTTGCAAAATGTGATTCCTCTAAGGAAAAAATAAGTTGAGGAACAAGTATAGTTGAGAACCTACTTTCCATAACCACTGATGCATTAAGCCTAGTTGATTTACATAATTTTCTTATACATTATTCAGTCTTAGTTGAGTTGAAGAACATGATTTCATATCACAGTGTGATTAGAGAAAACCATACACAAAAATGTCTTATACTTACAAGCAAAGAAATGAAGCACGAGAAAGGAACATATTATTTCCGTTTTGAAAAGCAAAATGAAATTTTGTTCTTAAAATGGAATAAATGTTGTAACTTGTTTTTATTAACATCCTCCAACCTTAAGTCATATCAGACAATGAATGAAATGGGTGAAATCCAGGTGTAGGCAGCAATCAAGACTATGTTGCTCCAATCAGGGAAATCATCTATAACTTTAATAAACACACAAAAATGTGCAGGCAAGCGAAACACTGAATTACACTAAGTCTGGTGCACTGTTTACGAAAATATGTTTAGATTTTTCCATCACACATGGTTTCATAATTTTTGGATGATCTCATATAACCTTTATATACTCAGCGTGTTTAGATTTCCACACATTATACATCTTCCCCAATTCTGTATCTGGCCGGCTTATATTTCAGAAGAAGAAGAAGCAGAAAAGCTACACTTAATTACACAGGTGGAACTCAATGATCTGGTACATGATTTATATCTACCCAAGCATTAGCTGGACTTCTTGGATCTCATCTTCAACAATGGAAGCTGTTAGATAAAGACACTAGGGTGACCGTGTTCAGGAACAGAAATAGTGATTTCTTGCAGTATTTCACAACCACAGATAGTGGTATCTGTGTATGCAGTGATGTGAGTGGATTAATGTTGGCAATTTTGTTGTATTCTGTTTTGTATTCTTCTGCTGTGAGAGGGATGTTGACCAGTCTGTGAGTTAAACTATTAAAGATTGCCTGTTTGTGAGATCTTGGGCTGTAGCCATTAGCTTTCATATAGCTGTCTGTCTGTGTTGGTTTTATGTAAATGCCAAGGTTTATTCTGTTTTTATTTCTGATTACTTTTAGATCCAAAAAAGGTAAATATTATTCTTTTTCTATTTCTATAATAAACTTGATGCTTTTATTCTTGGATGCATTAAAACTTTTGAACATCGATGAAAAAAGCATCAAGTCACTGTAGAAACAGAAAAAGACGAATATTTACCGTTTTTGGATCTAAAAATAATCAGAAGTAAAAACAGAGTAAACTTTGGCATTTACAAAAACCAAAACACAGACAGCTACATAAAAGCTAATGACTACAACCCAAGATCTCACAAACAGCAATCTTCAATAGTTTAATACACAGACTGGTCAACATCTCTCTCACAGCAGAAGAATACAAAACAGCAGTGCAAAAAAATAATTGAAATAACACAAAAAATGACTTTCCCAAATCATTAGTAGACAAAAAAGTGAACTTAGCAAAAAAGAAGAAGCTAATAAAGGAAACCACAACCCTCTCAGCTACAGACACTAAAATGGCCTTAAAAAATTTGCATACCATTCATGGGCCTTTGATAAATTCAAAAAAGTCTTCAAAAACAAAATATTCAATTAGCACCAGTCAACCATTTCTCCTTAAAAAAACCTAATATGCTCAAACGTCAAAGATGCCATTCCATCTAACAAAAATCTGGTATATATCAAATTGAATGTTGTGACTGTAGTCAAATTTATATTGGAAAAACCAAAAGAAATTTAGAAATAAGAGCAAAGGAACACCTTAGGAACATAAAATATAAACAATTAGAAAAATCAGCAGTTGCCACGCATTTTTGGGAAAAAACCACAACATAAATCCAGAACCAAAACTACTAAAACATACATCCGGAAAACAAGAACTATCCACATGGGAACAAATCTTCATTTCAAAAAAATAGGAACAAAGTATTCAATTTCGACATCCCCCAGAAAGATTCGTTCAGCAAGTTTCTCGAACCGCCACCAGAGGAGACATATGACAAAATATCGTCTACTACACCAATGAGAACCAGTTGATGGCTGGTTGAGGATGAAGGCAAAGTCTCTGAAACATAGCACAAAAGTGAATCGAGAAGATATTGACACACTGCTTCACTCACACTGTTTTTTCACAGGACATGTTTCAAGAGCTTTTGCTCTTATCATCAGCTGGTACGCGATCAATCAGCTGGTACTCAAGTCGAGTACCACCTGATAAGAGCAAAAGCTCTTGAAACATGTCCTGTGAAAAAACAGTGTGAGTGAAGCAGTGCAACAATATCTTCTCGATTCACTTTTGTGGTATGTTGTGCTTCACTGTCTCTATGCTTCTTTCAAGTTTATACTTTCTCTGAAACATGTTCCGGAAAAATTTAAAAGTAAGTGTTGTTTAGTGTCATTAATCGACTCCCTTTAAATTTAATTCAAATTTTTAGACTAGTGTAATTTATAAGAAATGTAATATTACACTGTCTGTTACCTGTTTTAGACCCCACTATACAAAGTCAAATTTACTTTTTGCAAAATAATATGCTATATTATTTGTGATAATATACATAAAAAAACTACCTATATACTTGTGTCCATGTAATTTTGCATAATCACTAATGGCCAGTGCCTTCATCTGAAAATGGGGATTTTAATGCCCTATTTCATCAAAGAAAATAAATGAAATACAACTGTGTCATCAAATTTTAATCTTTTTAAGAAAAAGAAAATAATTTATCCATTATGGTTTAACAGCACTTTTTAGCCTTGAAACAAAGGTCATATTATATCAGGGGAATAAAACTCACATAATGTACCGAGAGATCTAAGAACATCTGAACCAGCTGCGCTATGTTTGGCCTGTCCCCACCATTGGCACTCAATGTCGTCTGCCACTACCATAATAAGGCACAGATAAAACCTTGCAACATTTGTAAAGTTGAATTTAAAGACTTTCCTTACCCATGTCACTAAAGTAGATGCTGACACTGGCCACCATCACTGTCTGTACATATTTGGTACCTCTTTAGGAAACTAGCCATCACTCGCCATAGTTCACATTGAGAAATGCTAACATTTCTCCATTAGCGGAGAAAGAGTATTAGGCTCAATTTTTTTGGAGGCAACAGTTGACCCCATACATACATGATTACCAATTTGACACCTTTTCTTTTAGAGAATTAAGAGCAGGAGCATGATTTTGTCTTTTTTCTACAAGACTCTGCAACAGCTCATACAACCAAGCTTTCGATGTGAACAATTGAAAATGTATTTCAGGCCAGAATTATCAGTAGGAATTAAAACAAAATATCCACTAGGAAATTGCCAGTCTATGATTTTTTCTTTTTAAATAGCTGATATCATTCAACACTTGTTTGCACTGCACTTTTGCAAACCACTCATTTCTGCTTTTCAAGCTCTCTGTTTATATCTGATTTAACACACAGCATCCAATAAATTTTGTAAGAGGAGACAAGGAATTGACATTGTTAAACAAAACCAAACACATCGTGGATTCTTACTGTTCATCCTATACTTAGAGAGTAAGTATTTGTGCACTGAAATAAACAAACAATTTTGGGTCTAGGTGGTAAGCAGATGAGATTCTTAGAAACCCAAAAAGATCCAAACTCAGAGAAGTTATTGACTATTTTATGGACTATAACAGATTATGCAGGTATCTATACATATTGGGACTTACACAAGATCTCTTAGGCAAGGAATGTGGAAAGAAACATGAAATCTCTCAGCATATGCTATGCAAATGCAAAATTCTGTTTTCTTGGAAACTGAGGATATAAGAGGAGCAAATATCAAAAACATGATTTGTTTTATCAAGACCACCGGGTTTGATTAAATGCCTAGTCTATTGGGTACAAAGGTCTAAGAGCCCATGTGCAGACTTCTTTGAGAGCCTTTAATTTTTCACCATCATCAGGTCATATAAAATTTTGATCAGCAACATGAATGTGAATCTGAACTTGTTTTTTATTGGTTATTAAAATCTCAACTGGCAACTCAGAAGCAACTGAAGTTTGATGGTTGCACCATATTAGATGAAGTATAGGTTTGAACAGCAAATTAGATCTTCATACTTACATACTTTGCATCAAAGAAAGCTTGTTTGTATGGTAATACAATCCAAGAACACTCCATTATCTGGCAAACTGCCTCCTGAACTTCAGTATGTGCTGCTATTCAGCACTCTCTAAACATATCTGTATGTTTGATTTATGAGTCACTTCACTGATTTATGAGAATACTTCACTGTTAATAATGCTTCTGCTTTTAATATTTATATCTGTATGTGCTGAAAGTTAAGACTCTTATAATACTACTTTCTAATGTCAGCAAATAGAAAAATAAAGAGGCAAATTCAAATTACATAGATACTGTGGAAAACAACTGGACTCATTTTACCACTTAATATGATTTAATATGGAACTTTAATTGCAGTTTTAAACATATTGCTACATCCTTTTAATTCCAAATTTATTAACAGCTGTAGCACCTTGGTTCAAACAAGAATTAGACATTCTATTCAACCATTCTATTAAACCCATGGCTGAAGTAAGACCACACATAATTCACAGCAAAAATTAAACATAAAACCTAAAGCAATACTGGCACTCATGTGATGTAAAGCATTTATTTTCATCGAGCAAAGCCAGACGAAATTCACAGAAAAAGTGTACGTTAAAGTACAAATTATAAAATATTAGAACACAGCATATTTATGCATAGAGCAAAGAAATTATAAACTAATAACGCTAAGGCAACTTAGCCATGCAGTACTAGTACTTCACTTGAAAATTAACCAGAAATACTTGGAGACCATTTATTCACTATTCACTTAGGAGAAGTGAAAAACAAAAAATGTTAGCAACAAAAAATGACAGATTTTCACTGGTTGTTCAAAGAACAGACATGCCACTGAAACTTTAATTCTGTATTGCAATATCGCTACAATAAACAGGATAAAATCAGACCTGTGTTACAGGCACCACTTAACAATATAGATTTCTGAATGCAATCTGTTTCCAGTGCACCTCTAACAAAAATACAGGCATATAGGTTATTTGTCTCATGCATCACTATACGTGTTTATACAGTTCCTAATATCCAATAGTGAGAGTGGAATAGTTAAAGTTAATGAAGTTAAAAATAAATGAAAGTAAAAGAAAATAGTAAGAGTTCAGTAAATAAAAGAAAGTGCAGTAGTTATTGGACAAGCTGAAAACCTAACACTGTTACTAACAGTGAAGCAATACAAACGTAACAATTATAATATTTTAACAAAAAAGTACTAATCTTTTGTTACAATCATAAAACCTACAGGACTAGTTACACAATTCCATTTAATAAGCTGAGGATGCAATCAGTGGAATTGCAAAACTAATCCTGGAGCAATTAAATAAAGCTTATTATAAATATTTCTTATGGTTGTATATGACTAACAGATGTTTAAATACAGAATATAAAAAATACTATAGATATTGTGATTCAAGATAAAGGTTAAAACTAACGATAATAATTTATAAGTTGGATATTAAATTAAAGAAACAATATAATTTCATCACAGTATAATAATAATTACATCTAGTGACAACTAACAAAACAAAGAAATATTTATGCATTTTAAATGAAAATGAAGCTAATGTTTTAAAGACACTTACAGAGACAAATGGCTTAAAAAATTAATTTTTGGCTTTATGCATAATACGAACCTAGATATCTTGCAGAATATGTCCATATAAGGTTTATGTATGTTTGCAGTATTTAAAGGTATTCAAATGGGGATCAAGTCACTTAAATATGATGGTGGTCTGAAATGTTTCCACCTCAACATGAAGATAAAAGCTTGTAGATAAAAGCTAGTGAATTTCATTGTTCATCTGTTGACGGTTACTCACCAAAGTTTCAGCCATTTTGGACACTCAGTTGCTATGCAACAGTCGTTTGAGTGAGTTGATGCAAGTGATTTTATGAAAATGGACAAAATCGAGTATCAAGCTGTCAAATATATGTTTTTAAAAGGCAATACACCTACACAAATCAAAGATGAGTTGGATTCTGTGTATGGCGACTCTGCACTATAATTTACCACAGTGAAATTTTGGGCAGCTTAATTTAAATGTCGCCGTAAGAGCTTGGGAGACAATGAACGTTTGGGACATCCAAAAACTGCTACTACAGACGAAAACATAATCAAAGTTCACCAAATGGTATTAGACAAATTAAAGTGAGAGAGATAGCAGAAGCTATGAACATGGGAAGGCACAGTTTAGTTGCAATAAATTCGAGTTATGGCGCCAATTAATTACTGTAGATGAAACTTGGATACACCATTATACGCCCAAAACAAAAATACAGTCCAAACAGTGAACTACAAAGGGGAAACTGGCTTAAAAAAAAAAAAAAAAAAAAAAAAAAAAAAAAAAAAAAAAATTACACCTGGCTCAAAAAAAAAAAAAAGAGAGCAAAAACTGTTTGTTTGTTGGGGAAAGTGATGGTGATTGTTTTTTGGGATAGTCATGGAGTTACTTTAATTATTTTCAAAAAGGAAAAATCATTACCGGAGCATACTATGCATCATTACTTGACAAACTGAAGGCAGAAAAACGGCCAAATTTGCAGAAAAAGAAAATTCTGTTTCACCAAGACAACATCTCAGTGGTTGCAATGGTGAAAATCCACGGTTTGAACTGCTTGACCCTCCACCTTACTCACCAGATCTAGCCCAAAGCGACTTCTTTTTGTTCCCTCATCTGAAAATTGCACTTGGAGAACACAGATTTGCGTTCACCTTCGTGAACAATTATTTTGCAGATAAAAGCACCGAGTACTATTTGGACGGGTTACAGAGATGGGAGCATTGCTGGGAGAAGTGTGTAGAGTTACAAGGAGACTATGTTGAAAAAAAAAAAAAAAAAAAAAATTCTGATAAAATGTCTTGTATCTTTATTAGATCAGAAACTTTTCAGACCACCCTCGTAAGGCTACCTGCTGCCACTAGATCTTTTCTCCTTATTGTAACAAGCAAAACTAATGTATCAGGTGCATTCAAAAATAAATGAGCTGGAAACATAATTACAGAAACCAGTACCTGTAAGTTAGAAGTATTGACCCTGGCTGTTGAGTCACACTGTGACACAAGGTGGTGAATAGCTGTCTCATAAAAGTCCTGAGGCTGTGATGTAAGCCAGTTCTGCACGTACAGCTGGACGTCCTCGTCCGAGCTGAATTGTTTGCTCCTCAGAGCCTTTTTAAGGGGACCAAAAATGGCGTAATAACAGGGAGAGAGGTCTGGATGTATAGAGGGTGGCCAAGAAGCTCCCATTGGAATTTCTGCAGGAGTGCCATGATTGTGTTGGCTGTATGAGGGTTTGCATTGTCATGGAGCAGAATGACCCCACGGGTGAGATTTCCTGGGCGTTTTGATTTGATCGCTTGGCAAAGGTTGGTCAAGGATTGCAAGTTATGCTGAGCATTCATGTTGTCGCGTGCTGCAGGAAGTGTATCAGAAGGAAGACATCTTGGTCAACGAAGAACGTCAGCATAACCTTTCCTGCACTTGTGTGGATGGCCTTGGCTTTTTCTTGGTGGTGAGCCTGGATGCTTCCACTGGAAACTTTGTTGTTTTGAATCTAGTTTGAAGTGATAACACCATGACTCGTCTCCAGCCAACACTAGTGCCAGGAACTCATTCCCTTCCCTAGGATAGCGCTGAAGATGACCAAGACTATGGGCCATTCGACATGCTTCCTGATGTGTTTGAAGACTGTGGGACACCCAATGAAAACACACTTTGGCAAGGGCAGACGTTCCTTCATGATGGTGTCAACACTTCCGATGCTCAATCCGAACTCAGTGGCTATGGTTTTCCCTGTCATTCGGCAGTCCTGGGTAACGAGTGCATCAACCAGCTGGACGATGTCATTGGTAATGCTGTGTGGTGCTCCAAACCGTATATCATCTTCTAACGACACCCGTGCTCCCCTGAAGAACTTGTGTCACACCTTGACCCTTGCAAGGGACATGCAGTGTTTGCCGTACACTTGTGACATTCGTCTGTGAATGTCTGTTCCCCTTACTCCTTCCGCTGTCAGAAAACGAACAACATCTCTTTATATATGTTTGGAGGAATTTAGTGACAGTGGCGTCAAAATTAATTTCAGAAACTATTTGTAGTTGGTTTTTACTTATTTATATACATAAGTAAGTGACGAGTATTAATAAACCAACTACAAATAGTTTCTGAAAACATCTCTTTGCTCTTCTTTTGAAGCCTCCATTTCACTGTTTGCAATGCGACTGGCAGTGTTGGACGATTGATGCATGATGCTGCTAGCTTGGTCAATATTTTGTTACACACGCCACGATATTACCATCCTGTCACTGATTTGTGCATACCAGACTCCGGCTCGTTTCGTTTTGAATGCCCCTTATATAAGGTTTCTACCTAAAACTTTTGTCTTTTTAGAATTTTATTCTGATTGTTGGGAGCCCTTGTTTTACTGAACTGTTTACTTGCCTCTTCCCCCCACCCCGTTTCAAAAGCTAGTTTGTATGTGAGTGAGCTTGTGCTTTTTCGAAGTCAGTGCAATTATAATGATATTGCAAGTGTTTTAGTGAAGTAAATTAAGGGTGCGATCAAGAAATTTGGGAAAGGGAAGTATTATCATAGAAAGGCAGTGCATTTAAGTGTGTAGAGTGCACAAACTGAAAACACTGCTGATAAACAAGTTCTAAATCAAACACCAGTTGCAGAGCAATCTACATCAGGCAGTGCATCGAAAACCAAACTTAATTACTCTTCTAAAGATCATGAGAGCTTTTCTTGTAGATAATTACTCTCTTTATGGATTGATATTTATTGATATGGATATCCTTTCAAATTTAGTTGATAAACCAGTGAAATGCAAAATGTGTGATGCACAAGACAGAATATAACACAAAGAAACAGTAGAAAGCAGAAGGGACTCTGCCATTAAAGTTCAACTTATGTGCAGCAAATGTTCAAACAAGAAACTTGCAATTAATTCTAAAATTGTAGAAAATAAAATTAATTTAAGGCTATGTTAGGTTTGAGATGTATAGGTAATGGACAGAGAGCAGCACAGATTTTATGTGGAATATGAATTCACCGTCAGCACCTACTAAGTTTCCAATATATCATCAAGCTTTCAGGAAGTGGCAAAAAGTAACATGAAAATGATGCCCAAGAAGCTGTAATGTTAAATAATACATTAAATTTTGCGTGAAACTCAAGGCAACCTTTACAGAGACACAACAAATGATACAGGAAGCCTTTGGTGATGAGTACTTAAACCGTATTTGGAGTTATGAATGGTTCATATGGTTTAAAAATGGCCAGAATATTAGTTAAGGATAACCCTTGTTCAGGACGCCCTTTGATGTCTACTGACGATGCTCATGTCAGGAAGTCAACAAAATTGTGTGTGCCAATGAAAACTGACTGAGAGATTGCAAAAGAATGTAACATTTCAGTTGGATCATGTCATGTACTGATACATGAGTCTTGGAATGCATAATATTGCTGACATGTACATCCCCCAGCTCATGAGTTAAGACCAGAAAGACCATTCACAACCTGTAAAGAGCTTTTGGATCGCACAAATGAGAATGAGACGTTCCTTAGAGAATCATAACTGGTGACAAAATGTTGATCTACAAATTATGATGCTGAGATCAAGGTTCAATCTTCACAATGGGTTGGGAAAGGTTCACCTAGACCAAAAAATGCTCATCAGGTCAGATCAATTGTCAAAGTCATACTGATAATTTTCTTTGACTTTGAGGCATTGTTCATAAATTTGTGTCACAGAGACAAACTTAATTGATGGTACTATCGGATGGTGTTGGAATGCCTGTTAGAAAATGTAAGGAAACGGCCAAAAATGTGGCGAGATAATTCATGGCTCTTGCATTCCGTTAATGCACACGCACATTTATCCTTGTTGCTGCGTCATATGTCTAAAGCAAAAAAAAAAAAAAACTGTACTGCCTCATCCTCTGTACTCTCCAGACCTGGTTCTTGTGGACCTTCTTTACTTCTAAAGTTGAAAAAACCATTGAAAGTATGAGGCTTTGCAACAGATGAGATAAAAGAAAATTTTCAGACAACAATATGCATGATCCAGGAAGAGATGTACCAAAATGCACAATAAGCTAAAGGTAAGAGTAGAAATATTTTGTGGGCAAATTCAGGAATTTTTTATAATATAATGAAGAACTTACTGCAATTAGATATATTCGTAGTTGTTCATACACAGTGCTGTTTAGTTTAAGAATCAGCACTCGGGACAGTTGCCGTGCCGCAGCAGTCACCCGCTTGCTCACTGATACTTGGGAGCTTTAACTTGCAGATCTAAAATCCGCATAGCTTACTTACTGTGCTATATTAATTACAGAAGTCGGTAGTCTAATCACAATAGCTGCTGGAAGGGCTGTCCATTTTGTGCTATACACAATAGTCACACCATCGTAAAAAAACTTCATACACTTTCATCAATTCCACTGCACCAATTTTACCTTTTTCCCTACAAATGTTTTCTTAAAGTTCATCTAAGGTATGCAGATTATTTGCATACACTTTTACTGCTCACCAGAAATAAAAATCTAATGGTGTCAGATCAGGGGAATGGGCCAACCATAGTACTCTGCTTATAATTTTATTGCCAATGATCCGGTGGATCTCTGTCATGGATGCCCCAGCAGTATGCGTGGTTGCACTGTCCTGCTGAAAATATGCATTTAATCTTTCAAAATATGTCAGTTTGCCACACAATGTACCTTAGATAAACTTAAAGAAAACATTCGTAGGGAAATTGGTAAGATTTGTGCAGTGGAATTGATGAAAGGAATGCAAGTTTTTTATGGTGGTGTGAAATATGTATAGCACAAAATGGACAGCACTTACAGCAGCTATTGTGATAAGGGTGACTAATGACTTCTGTAATTAATATAGCACAGTGAGTAAGTTACGTTGTTTTTAGTTCCGCGGGTTAAAACTCCTGAGCAAGAGGGTGACCACCACAGTACAGCAACTGTCGCGGGCGCCAATTCTTTAACTAACATACTGTATATCCTATAATATGATTATAACTTTCTTATTTGTTATTGAATATATTTATGTATTTTAATTTGAATATGTCTGGAATAATGAATAAAAATATCAAAATAACAGAAATCCTAGAGTTAGTTGGCCAACCATAACAAAAACTGCCAATAAACAATTTTTGTAACTTTATAAATAGCCATAGAAAAACAACCGAGAATACTTGATGTATTGATAGGAAGATAATAAACATTTTAAGATTTTCTGGAAGAAAGTCATTGATTACTACTTCTTACTAATGACTATCTAATCCAATGTAATAGTGTATAATATTAACAAAATTGTTAAATTAGCTTGTGTTTTAGTTTAGAAAGTATTTTAAATGATTGTCATTACAGTTATAACAATATTTGAAATTAAAACAAAATTTAACAATTAAATAATTTATCCAAAGCAGCCTTCCTGTCATTACACCCAAAAACATAATAGAACCTAAAAACTGCTGCAAGCTATATTGAAATTTAAGGTATTTAACTGAATGATTACTAACTTATGGTAGAAATTTATAGGAAGACAATGACAATTAAAACAACACATTGGCCAAATCTTAACAAAATACTGAATTTACAAATTATCAAATTTAATGTCATTCAATGTAAATATTATACCTTCTGAAAACAAACTGGATCTTTTGTATGTCAAATTAAGTATATTACTTGAATATGGCTTTCTAAGTAAATTAAACCAAGAGTAAGAAATAATTACATAAGCAAATACATCTCACAGAAAAGCCTTTTAGTGTACTTTTATCTTACTTGAGTCATCATCATCATTATCATCTGATGCCACTTGACGGGGTGGAGGCTTGCCTTTGTTTACTGACCGTAACCTGGTACTGGAGCGAGCTGGGGCTTCACTTTTATTTGAAAAGTTCTCTGCAGTAAGGGGAATGAACTTAATTAGTGTCTTATCATTGAAATTAAAAAAAAAAAAAAAAAAAAAAAAAAATACATAACATTTTGCTAATAATGTAATTGGCACCAATTTGATACAGTGCCTTGGCTTTTATCCAAAATGCAATGAAAATCCAATGCATTTTGATTTACTCTCACTAACCCAAAATAATATTACGCATTTGCTTTGCAGGCATTTAATATATCAAGATTTTCATGAGATTCCTTTACAAATTCTAATTAAGGCAAAAAACAAATTTTGTCTGCACTTTTCCCATCTCTATATACACAATATATCATTTGCCAAGCATGTACTCTGTAAAATTAATTTCTACAAAGTGAAGGCTAAAAGTAGTGAACCTATAATGAAATCAATAACACTTGCTGCATTCAGGAAGTTGTTTTGGTAGTTTGCAAAGAAATCAACTAAATCATTCAAACAAATTCATCAGCATAAACATTTTTTAACTCTAAATCTAAAATGTGCATTGTGTTGCAGTAAAACAAAACTCTTCTTTTTTTTCCTTTCTTTTTTTTTTAATTAACATGACATTTAAAACCAGAAGAATAACTTTTATTGATTTTAAAAAAGTGTATCCTGCTGTGGCATAGCGAACTAAAGTGTGGCAGCTGTTGTTCCTGGTTATGGAATGTTCCCTATTCTATTATGTCTGAGTATTCTTCCGCGTTCTATTCAGTGGGCTCCTAGTAGGAGATAGGGGTATCACGAAATATCCTCAGGTCAAGGTGCAAAGCTGTTAAGCACTTCCAATCCCCACATATACTACTACTTCTAAGGAAGTGATAAGGTTTTAACAATGTGAAGTGAAACATAAAAGAATCTGGAACATTTCAAGAAGCTGAGCAGTTTTACAGTTCACTGCTACACTTTCCTGTTGAATACTTTTTCTAGGTTACAACTCTTTAAGCTATAAAAAAATAAACTAAGATATAGAACATATCTCATTTACAGATACTTCATTTTCATTTAATTATTTCAAACTTTTATTATTTTCCTAATTCTTCTGGAATTCTTTGATCCGTCTTTTGTTTCTTTAAAACAGCTATCACCATTCCCTTTGTCAGCCAGCTTCTCACTAAAATGTATTATTTACATAGCATAAGATTTTTCTGATTTAATACATATTACTGAAGTGGAATTAAAATCACTTAAGAATTTTGCAAATTGCAAAATACCACAAGAATTAACAGAGAAAACAATACTGTCAACTGAGGAAAATGTTGAATAGCCTAGGAGTTTCAAATACAGATACATAGAGCACATTGACAGCATCTTTGGGTAAGTCTAACAATGGAACTCATGTACAGATCGGCCAGGAAGAGTGATAAGGAACAGAATTTCTTCCAGTTTCAAACAAAATATTTCCATCAAACTTCTGGTTTAGCAATGGGCAACCCCTTATCACCCTTCCTGGCCGATCTGTACATGAGTGCACTAGAAGTAAGGATCACTAAAGGTTTCCCATGGATGTTCAAACTCTGGCAAAGATATGTAGATGACATATTTGCCATAGTGCCAAAAAAACACATCAGTGATGCACTAAAACTTTTAAATATTCAAGAAAAAAGCATCAAGTTCACTGTAGAAGTTGAAAAAGACGAGTATTTACCATTTTTAGATCTAAAAATAATCAGAAATAAAAATTGAATAAACTTTGGCATTTACAGAAAACCAACACAGACAGACAACTACATAAAAGCTAATTGCTACAATCCAAGATCCCACAAACAGGCAATCTTTAATAGTTTAGCACACAGACTGGTCAACATCCCTCTCACAGCAGAAGAATACAAAATAGAACACAACAAAATTATTGAAATAGCACAGAAAAATGACTTTCCCAAATCACTAGTAGACAAAAAAGTGAACTTAGCAAAAAAGAAGAAACTACTAAAGGAAACCACAACCCTCTCAGCTACAGAAACTAAAATGATCTTCAAAAAATTCACTTACCATCCATGGGCCTTTGATAAATTCAAAAAAGTCTTCAAAAAACAAAACATTCAAATAGCTCCAGTGAACCATTACTCCTTAAAAAACCTAATTTGCTCAAACATCAAAGATGCCATTCCATCTAACAAAAAATCTGGTATATATCAAATTGAATGCTGTGACTGTAGGCAAATTTATATTGGAAAAACCAAAAGAAATTTAGAAACAAGAGCAAAGGAACACTTTAGGAACATAAAATACAAACAATTAGAAAAATCAGCAGTTGCCACGCATTTTTGGGAAAAAAACCACAACATAAATCCAGAACCAAAATTACTAAAACATACAACAGGAAAAGAAGAACTGTCCACATGGGAACATATCTTTATTTCAAAAAATAGGAACAAAGTATTCAATTTCGACATCCCCCAGAAAGATTTGTTCAGCAAGTTCCTCGAACCGCCACCAGAGGAGACCGATGACAAAATATTGCCAGCTACACCAATGAGAACAAGTCGATGTCTGGCTGAAGATAGAGGGAAGGCCTCAGAAACCGGTTCCGGGAAAATTTAAAAGTGAGTGTTGTTTTGTGTTATTAATCGACTCCCAATTAATTTAATCTCTTTATATATGTTTGGAGGAATTTAGTGACAGTGACGTCAAAATTAATTTCATAAACTATTTGTAGTTGGTTTATTAATACTCGTCACTTACTTATTTATATAAATAAGTAAGTGACGAGTATTAATAAACCAGCTACAAATAGTTTCTGAAAACATCTCTTTGCTCTTCCTTTGAAGCCTCCATTTCACTGTTTGCAATGCGACTGGCAGTGTTGGACGATTGATGCATGATGCTGCTAGCTTGGTCAATATTTTGTTACACACGCCACGATATTACCATCCTGTCACTGATTTGTGCATACCAGACTCCGGCTCGTTTCGTTTTGAATGCCCCTTATATAAGGTTTCTACCTAAAACTTTTGTCTTTTTAGAATTTTATTCTAATTGTTGGGAGCCCTTGTTTTACTGAACTGTTTACTTGCCTCTTCCCCCCACCCCGTTTCAAAAGCTAGTTTGTATGTGAGTGAGCTTGTGCTTTTTCGAAGTCAGTGCAATTATAATGATTTTGCAAGTGTTTTAGTGAAGTAAATTAAGGGTGCGATCAAGAAATTTGGGAAAGGGAAGTATTATCATAGAAAGGCAGTGCATTTAAGTGTGTAGAGTGCACAAACTGAAAACACTGCTGATAAACAAGTTCTAAATCAAACACCAGTTGCAGAGCAATCTACATCAGGCAGTGCATCGAAAACCAAACTTAATTACTCTTCTAAAGATCATGATAGCTTTTCTTGTAGATAATTACTCTCTTTATGGATTGATATTTATTGATATGGATATCCTTTCAAATTTAGTTGATAAACCAGTGAAATGCAAAACGTGTGATGCACAAGACAGAATATAACACAAAGAAACAGTAGAAAGCAGAAGGGACTCTGCCATTAAAGTTCAACTTATGTGCAGCAAATGTTCAAACAAGAAACTTGCAATTAATTCTAAAATTGTAGAAAATAAAATTAATTTAAGGCTATGTTAGGTTTGAGATGTATAGGTAATGGACAGAGAGCAGCACAGATTTTATGTGGAATATGAATTCACCGTCAGCACCTACTAAGTTTCCAATATATCATCAAGCTTTCAGGAAGTGGCAAAAAGTAACATGAAAATGATGCCCAAGAAGCTGTAATGTTAAATAATACATTAAATTTTGCGTGAAACTCAAGGCAACCTTTACAGAGACACAACAAATGATACAGGAAGCCTTTGGTGATGAGTACTTAAACCGTATTTGGAGTTATGAATGGTTCATATGGTTTAAAAATGGCCAGAATATTAGTTAAGGATAACCCTTGTTCAGGACGCCCTTTGATGTCTACTGACGATGCTCATGTCAGGAAGTCAACAAAATTGTGTGTGCCAATGAAAACTGACTGAGAGATTGCAAAAGAATGTAACATTTCAGTTGGATCATGTCATGTACTGATACATGCGTCTTGGAATGCATAATATTGCTGACATGTACATCCCCCAGCTCATGAGTTAAGACCAGAAAGACCATTCACAATCTGTAAAGAGCTTTTGGATCGCACAAATGAGAATGAGATGTTCCTTAGAGAATCATAACTGGTGACAAAATGTTGATCTACAAATTATGATGCTGAGATCAAGGTTCAATCTTCACAATGGGTTGGGAAAGGTTCACCTAGACCAAAAAATGCTCATCAGGTCAGATCAATTGTCAAAGTCATGCTCATAATTTTCTTTGACTTTGAGGCATTGTTCATAAATTTGTGTCACAGAGACAAACTTAATTGATGGTACTATCGGAGAGTGTTGGAATGCCTGTTAGAAAATGTAAGGAAACGGCCAAAAATGTGGTGAGATAATTCATGGCTCTTGCATTCCGTTAATGCACATGCACATTTATCCTTGTTGCTGTGTCATATGACTATAGCAAAAAAAAAAAACAAAAAAAAAACTGTACTGCCTCATCCTCTGTACTCTCCAGACCTGGTTCTTGTGGACCTTCTTTACTTCTAAAGTTGAAAAAACCATTGAAAGTATGAGGCTTTGCAACAGATGAGATAAAAGAAAATTTTCAGACAACAATATGCATGATCCAGGAAGAGATGTACCAAAATGCACAATAAGCTAAAGGTAAGAGTAGAAATATTTTGTGGGCAAATTCAGGAATTTTTTATAATATAATGAAGAACTTACTGCAATTAGATATATTCGTAGTTGTTCATACACAGTGCTGTTTAGTTTAAGAATCAGCACTCGGGACAGTTGCCGTGCCGCAGCAGTCACCCGCTTGCTCACTGATACTTGGGAGCTTTAACTTGCAGAACTAAAATCCGCATAGCTTACTTACTGTGCTATATTAATTACAGAAGTCGGTACTCTAATCACAATAGCTGCTGGAAGGGCTGTCCATTTTGTGCTATACACAATAGTCACACCATTGTAAAAAACTTGCATACACTTTCATCAATTCCACTGCACCAATCTTACCTTTTTCCCTACAAATATTTTCTTAAAGTTCATCTAAGGTATGCAGATTATTTGCATACACTTTTACTGCTCCCCAGAAATAAAAATCTAATGGTGTCAGATCAGGGGAATGGGCCAACCATAGTACTCTGCTTATAATTTTATTGCCAATTATCCGGTGGATCTCTGTCATGGATGCCCCAGCAGTATGCGTGGTTGCATTGTCCTGCTGAAAATATGCATTTAATCTTTCAAAATATGTCAGTTTGCCACACAATGTACCTTAAATAAACTTAAAGAAAACATTCGTAGGGAAATTGGTAAGATTTGAGCAGTGGAATTGATGAAAGGAATGCAAGTTTTTTATGGTGGTGTGAAATATGTATAGCACAAAATGGACAGCACTTACAGCAGCTATTGTGATAAGGGTGACTAATGACTTCTGTAATTAATATAGCACAGTGAGTAAGTTACGTTGTTTTTAGTTCCGCGGGTTAAAACTCCTGAGCAAGAGGGTGACCACCACAGTACAGCAACTGTCGCGGGCGCCAATTCTTTAACTAACATACTGTATATCCTATAATATGATTATAACTTTCTTATTTGTTATTGAATATATTTATGTATTTTAATTTGAATATGTCTGGAATAATGAATAAAAATATCAAAATAACAGAAATTCTAGAGTTAGTTGGCCAACCATAACAAAAACTGCCAATAAACAATTTTTGTAACTTTATAAATAGCCATAGAAAAACAACCGAGAATACTTGATGTATTGATAGGAAGATAATAAACATTTTAAGATTTTCTGGAAGAAAGTCATTGATTACTACTTCTTACTAATGACTATCTAATCCAATGTAATAGTGTATAATATTAACAAAATTGTTAAATTAGCTTGTGTTTTAGTTTAGAAAGTATTTTAAATGATTGTCATTACAGTTATAACAATATTTGAAATTAAAACAAAATTTAACAATTAAATAATTTATCCAAAGCAGCCTTCCTGTCATTACACCCAAAAACATAATAGAACCTAAAAACTGCTGCAAGCTATATTGAAATTTAAGGTATTTAACTGAATGATTACTAACTTATGGTAGAAATTTATAGGAAGACAATGACAATTAAAACAACACATTGGCCAAATCTTAACAAAATACTGAATTTGCAAATTATCAAATTTAATGTCATTCAATGTAAATATTATACCTTCTGAAAACAAACTGGATCTTTTGTATGTCAAATTAAGTATATTACTTGAATATGGCTTTCTAAGTAAATTAAACCAAGAGTAAGAAATAATTACATAAGCAAATACAACATCTCACAGAAAAGCCTTTTAGTGTACTTTTATCTTACTTGAGTCATCATCATCATCATCATCTGATGCCACTTGACGGGGTGGAGGCTTGCCTTTGTTTACTGACCGTAACCTGGTACTGGAGCGAGCTGGGGCTTCACTTTTATTTGAAAAGTTCTCTGCAGTAAGGGGAATGAACTTAATTAGTGTCTTATCATTGAAATTAAAAAAAAAAAAAAAAAAAAAAAAAAAATACATAACATTTTGCTAATAATGTAATTGGCACCAATTTGATACAGTGCCTTGGCTTTTATCCAAAATGCAATGAAAATCCAATGCATTTTGATTTACTCTCACTAACCCAAAATAATATTACGCATTTGCTTTGCAGGCATTTAATATATCAAGATTTTCATGAGATTCCTTTACAAATTCTAATTAAGGCAAAAAACAAATTTTGTCTGCACTTTTCCCATCTCTATATACACAATATATCATTTGCCAAGCATGTACTCTGTAACATTAATTTCTACAAAGTGAAGGCTAAAAGTAGTGAACCTATAATGAAATCAATAACACTTGCTGCATTCAGGAAGTTGTTTTGGTAGTTTGCAAAGAAATCAACTAAATCATTCAAACAAATTCATCAGCATAAACATTTTTTAACTCTAAATCTAAAATGTGCATTGTGTTGCAGTAAAACAAAACTCTTCTTTTTTTTCCTTTCTTTTTTTTTTAATTAACATGACATTTAAAACCAGAAGAATAACTTTTATTGATTTTAAAAAAGTGTATCCTGCTGTGGCATAGCGAACTAAAGTGTGGCAGCTGTTGTTCCTGGTTATGGAATGTTCCCTATTCTATTATGTCTGAGTATTCTTCCGCGTTCTATTCAGTGGGCTCCTAGTAGGAGATAGGGGTATCACGAAATATCCTCAGGTCAAGGTGCAAAGCTGTTAAGCACTTCCAATCCCCACATATACTACTACTTCTAAGGAAGTGATAAGGTTTTAACAATGTGAAGTGAAACATAAAAGAATCTGGAACATTTCAAGAAGCTGAGCAGTTTTACAGTTCACTGCTACACTTTCCTGTTGAATACTTTTTCTAGGTTACAACTCTTTAAGCTATAAAAAAATAAACTAAGATATAGAACATATCTCATTTACAGATACTTCATTTTCATTTAATTATTTCAAACTTTTATTATTTTCCTAATTCTTCTGGAATTCTTTGATCCGTCTTTTGTTTCTTTAAAACAGCTATCACCATTCCCTTTGTCAGCCAGCTTCTCACTAAAATGTATTATTTACATAGCATAAGATTTTTCTGATTTAATACATATTACTGAAGTGGAATTAAAATCACTTAAGAATTTTGCAAATTGCAAAATACCACAAGAATTAACAGAGAAAACAATACTGTCAACTGAGGAAAATGTTGAATAGCCTAGGAGTTTCAAATACAGATACATAGAGCACATTGACAGCATCTTTGGGTAAGTCTAACAATGGAAGGGAAATATGTGTTTCACCAATTCTGATTGGCTACGCGCAGGGCCATATTTCTCACAAAAAGGAGGGGGGGGGGGGGGGGGAATGCACACCTAAAAAATTTTCCAGATGTTGGAGAACCGATCAGAATTCTGCACTTGTAGATTCGCCTTCCTGCTTTGGTTGTCCTCCGCATGTGTACGACTTTTTTATCCATTTTTGTTATGTAATTCTCTAGCTTCTACATATGTATTGGAGGTCCTTTAAGTCATAAACATTATTTGAATGTATATATTTTGTATTTTTGCAGTATTTTGAATGTTAAATTAAGAAAGGTAATGAATTCAAAAAGTATAAATAATATTATTAGTAAGTGGACTGCATCCCCCTCCGAAAAATAGTGGGGGGACGGCATACATCTGCATTCCCCCTCCACTACGGCCCTGGCTAAGCCTTAATCTTTGACTAAGGGTTGGCATTTTCATACCTACTGCCAGAAAATCTTTACTTCATTTACCTTACAGAGCAGAAACTGTAAGAATCCTAAAATAGTTTTAAGTATAGGCTTGCTCTGTAAATTTTTGATATCTGGTTTTTATGGGATTCTAATCATTTACATTAATTCTTATTGCTTAATATTTATTATAATGTGAGATAAGTAAATTCAACCAGTAAGAGTTTACGTATCTAGCATTAAACAATTAGTACAAAAAATGAACTATGATAGCAGATAACAGATTAAAAAGTATGTGCAAAAAACTTCATGAACCTTATCAATAATGAATCAGTTGTGAGAGAACGTATTAATTGTATTATTAATGAATCAGTTGTTTTGGTGGCATCTGAGTAAAACCTCCTTTCTTTCCCAAATCTGATCACCACTGTCTACTTCCATTAAGCTCTCCATGAATGTGGATGAAGAAACTATGTCCAATAAAAATACCCACTATACCTATTCTAGCCATACCTTTTAGATTTTTCAACTTCCTTTTAACATGTAATAAACAAATATATTATGCACTATTATATATATGCACTATAGACTTCAAAATATCCGATATCAGCTTGCACACAGGCTTTGAGTCTCTAGGGCCAATTACTTATTGCAGTATAGAAAATCTGTCACGGTTGCCACCAAGAACACTTCAAATTTTCAACTTAAGAGTGTCTTTCCTTGCAGACCACTCCTCCTAGCACAAGGGGTTTAAACCAGGACTTCCAGAGGTCACTCAGCAATGGAGATGAAGTGTGTTACATTGACCTGCAACCATTGCTGTGTCATCTTGCTTTATGAGCTGGAGCAAAATCCTGTTGGAAGCTTATTATTGAACATGGTGTAACTCATAATAAGGTCCAAAATAGTTACCAAATATATTCTAATATTCATTCTTAGTTCTTTTTCAATGGTAAAGATTTTCTTGCCTGTAAAAAGAATGTCCATTGTGGCGTAGGTGGTATACTGCTACAAGAGCTGTTTTCATTTGTTTCCTCAGTTGCTTCAGCTATAATTTAGGAAATGTCCAGTATTCTGCCGATAAGTTGTAACCCCATAAACTTCCAGAATACCACTGATATTATTGTGGGGAAATGTTGAGCTCCCGTGCACCTTCTGGATTTTACCAAACATGAACTGCTACTGTTTTCACACTATGCAGATGACCCACTCTCAGGTAATCTTTCATACTGCCAGTCTCAGTAAATTGCTGGATCATCTGGTAAACAAACCTCTTGCTGATTTTCACCTGTTTCAGGACTTGAAAAATCTTGATTAATCAATTTCCAAACTTGTGCACGGCAATTACTGCTATCCTGTTTTAATAATACCCTACTCCACACTTAAGTGAAGTTCCACCCTTTCTGTTTCACTGTTAAATGCCCACTGGTCAGGGCTAATCTTCTGCATAAGCATTGCCTGCTACCTACAAAACCAGTTCTAAATCCAGGCCAAAAGTTTGTAAAAAAATATTATGGCTACACTAGGTGCATTATGAGCCTAGAACCTCCTAGGTGTTATTTATTTATTGAATATTCAATACTGCATAGGAACCATATCTTACACTGTACATTAGCAAATTGAAGAAAGTTAGGAAACAAGTCTAGGTAAAATGTATTGAATGAATGTTACAAACTTCTTACATATAATATCAGGTACATGGTTGCATCACAGGTATGTTTTCACTTATCATAGCTCTCCCAAGTTACAACAATTACATGCCTGTCTGATCAAGTAAAATTACTTAATATAAAATTCAAGTCACACATTTTTTACACAGTATATTCTTAGAACAGTATTTCAAGAGGTATCTTCCATGTACAGCTTTATTTCCTTTTTAGTACTATTTCCCAAACCCACTTTACCCTAAACCTGATGAGTGCTGGTTTGGTTGATCAATTGCATATGATCAACATTCATTTCATTGTACTTTCAGCACCTAATTCAATAATTATTTTAGTTGTTCAATGTACCTCTAGTAATTTTGTCTTTACTTCATTTGTTTAAAATAGCACCTTTTGTGTCATAAAGAGATGATCTACTAATATAATTTTGAGTCAAACTAATACTCAATGCTCCACTTATTGATGAGTGGAGCATTAAGTGGATCAATAAGTGGAGAAATAAATGGAGCAATGAGTATTAGTTTGACTCAAAATTATATTAATTTTGTGCTTCATTGTATCATAGTCCTTACACAGAGTGGAGCATTAAGTGGATCAATAAGTGGAGCAATAAATGGAGCAATGAGTATTAGTTTGACTCAAAATTATATTAATTTTGTGCTTCATTGTATCATAGTCCTTACACATTGGAAGATGATTTACTGTTTATGATCTCAATATTTAAGATCAGGCTCTACACTATGTGAAGATTTCTCAAATAATTATCTTGCACTATAATAAATATTAGTCCTGCACCATGGTGTAATGCACTAGAGCATAGTACTTTGGTTCCCTGCCACAGAATACACCCCAGATTCTTCCCACCCCTAGGGGGGTGTGGATGTTAAGTCCCGGGGCTATAGGACTGGTGCCTAATTAGCATCATGAGGAAATTCAGGAGCTATGCTAGGTAGTGAACCCCAGTTTAAAAAGCCAACTTTCCAGCTGGGGTGCCATGTTGCTAACCACATCTCCTCCCCATATTGGTTGGATGATCGCTCACCTCTGCCTTGCATATGTGGGCATGAGGCCGGCAGTCGAGTTGGCAGGCACTGGCCCACTACTGGGCTGTTACGCCATGAGTTACGTTTATGAAGAATCTATAAAAAAAAATGTAAAGTTATTATCTGTGAAGGAGCTTTGATGTGCACTCCCGGATAAAATTAAATTACTCAAAATATATTAATAGCTATAACTTTACTTAAAAATGTTGTTGTTGTTGACTAATGGCACTGGGGATTAGTTGATTTGCATCATTTTCCCCCTAGCTTCCCAATATAAAGCCTGTAGGTTCCCACTTTTGAGACCATTACATTTGTCCAAATGGTGTTTGTTCATGATGACATCCTCTTTACAGATAGTACATTCGGGTGTAGGTATGCAGTGTATTTTATAAAGGTGTTCTGCAAGACAATCATGACCAGTTTCCACTCTAAATAGGGCCACTGCAGTTTTTCTTGGTAGTTTTTGTATGTCAGTTTTGTCTCCAATGTTCTTATAATCCTTGTCTTTTAGTTTATCTTCTTCATCAAGTCTCTGCTGTCTTTTAAAATGTAGCTTAATGTTGTTTAATTGTTTATTAATTTCAGTTTGTCTTACGGGTTTTATATTTTGAATTGCACCTTTTTTTGCTAGTTGGTCAGCATGTTCATTACCTTAAAAATGTAGATTGAAATAAAGTACAACTTTTATAACTATTAATAAAATGAACTTCAGAAAACAATTTTGAAGTAATACTAGAAACTTATTTTGGGTAAATGTATATTGTAATGGATATGATACATCTCTTTTCTTCTGTGATATGAATGTGCCACGTCTGCCTCAGTTCAAATTGGTTGAGGGTGAACTACCCGAGCAAAAATTATATTCCAGGCTTTTCCCTCATCCTCAGAAAACAAATGCTGAGTAATGCAAAGTTCTGTGGGATATGGTTCATTTGATCATTTATTTCATTTGTTGTCCAATATCACCTACCAGGTTAATAAACTAAGAGAGAGAGAGAGAGAGAGAGAGAGAGAGAGAGAGAGAGAGAGAGAGAGAGAGCATGGAGGAGAGAAGAGGAGGCAAAAGAACAGCAGCTACTTAAAAATGTCTTGATTTCAATACGAAAACACTGAAACAGCAAAATTTGAAGTGCAGCAATCACTAAACTTTCTATATCTGGTGTCATTTATTTTCATAGTTACTTCACAAATTATTCACATAAGAGTTATCTTTTTATCTTTTGCCTAAGAATCATAAATATTTGCCAGAAATGAATTCTACTCAAACAATAGAAGTATACAGAGAAGGCTGGGATGACAGACAAACCTTAAGACTGCATGGACTGATGATAAATAAAAAATTAACATTTCATAAGTACAATGCTTAAAATACTGAACATTTTCTAAAAACTTCAGGAAATATTTCCAAAATAACCAATGCTACAAAAATGTTATTTAACTAGTTTTTATATTTGAGTTTGATTTATGAGTCACTGTGTTTACACTCAAACTTCACTTACTTGTTGTATAATTGAAACGTTTTCAAGATCATTCGATCTCATCCTCAGCTGTTTGGTGACTAAATGAACCTTCCTCTTCTTCCACTACTATGGAGCTCCGATCACTCTGCCATCTGGTGTTAGGGGCACTAAGTTTTAATACTTCATTCAACACCAACTCCAATACTCAGACCATAATACGAGAATCGATTGCAGGAAAAATGGCGGCGCTCGTGGCCCAGCTTGTTATGTTGTGGTTATATCTACAGAGTAAAGTGTGTGTTTGTTTACTTTGTGTGTTTGAAGAATTAATGTAATTCATATTACAGTGCCAATTAGTGACTAACGAGTTAGTTTATAGTTGAGTATTTAACATAAGGTGATAACGTTTACCTAAATATATACTGTGAAGCATTGTCGAAATGCATCATTGTTGTGTTCCCAGCTGCAATCTAATTATGGTAGTATACCTCACACAACATTTAAATTTCCGAAGGTAAAATCGTAATGGGATAAGTGGACCAGGAACATACATCGTAAAGATTTTAAAGGAAATGACAAAACTGTAGTTTGTATTCATCATTTTGAACAGTGCTTTGAGGTTAAGAAAGACATATTTCCGGTAAATGATGGTGAACCAATTCGTGCCCTTCGAAAAGTACCAAAATTAATAGATTATGCCTACCCCACGATTTTTAAGAATCAGCCATCCTATCACACATTAAAGCTCAACCAGAAAAGACGAAATCCTGAAGAATGCATCCAACACATTTTACAGAGAGTAAAGATAATTTTAATATTTGGTGTGCACAAGATGTTATTGACAGTTTTGAACCGAAGTGGTGAGGAGATTTTAACCCATTGATAGTCATTATTAAGGACGATTAGTTACGTTCTTTTCTATAACATTCAAGATCCCAGCTTCACTGATGTTCCTTCACTTAATGAGTTTCAAAGTATTTCATAACCTAGAAGCAATATTATGAGCCTACCAGTGGAAAATTTTAAATGGATCTTGCAGCGTGAGGGAACTGACACTTTCAAACGTGACAATTGGAGTAAACTGGACAATCTGGTGAGTTCTCTTAAATATTATAGTATAAGCAGTACCTATGTCCTTACCAGAAAAGGTTACTATGTAAACAATATAAAAGAAACTGTAGTACTTGCTACAGACGATAGGATGATACAGTCCAATAAGATAAAGTTTGCTGTGTTTAATGCTTATGAGTTGTCATACCTTATAAATTAAATTTTGATTGGAAGTATAAGGGGAAAATGCATGTCATGCTACTATATAATGTGATAAGCTCTTAGGATTTGTCATGATGCTCTTTATTTATGTTATTACACGTTTTAGTTGAAAGTATAAAGTGATAAATGCTTAGGAGTTACCTCGCTGCTCCGTTAATATGGATTATATTATGTCCATTGTGTATAGTTTTCTATTCTGCGTAACCAGAGTCGCTGGGCTTCGACGGGCGCCATCTTGGAATCTGTATTATGGTCTGAGTATTGGAGTTGGTGTTGCTTCATTTAATGCCAGGATTTCAAAATTTATAACTTTGTCACGGTTTTTGGTTATGAATATTTTTTCCCAAATATCCAATTCTATGGGTGTACTTAAAGATTTTAACAGTTTAATGTTGTGGCCAATGTTGTGATTTTCTGTCCAAAAATGGTGTGAAACTGCAGATTTTTCTGTTTGTTTCAACATAATGTTCCTCTGGTGTTCTTTTTGCCTGGTTAACAAGTTTCTCTTAGTTTTTCCTATGTAGCTTTTTTCACAGGTTTCACAATTAATCTGATAAATTCCTGATTTCAAATTGTTGGGGATTGTATTTTTCAGTGGTTTATTTAGCAGGTTCCTCAGACTGAATTTGTTTTGTGGTGCTAGTTTTAAGTTTAGTCTTTTGAAGATTCGTTCAAATTTTCTAAAAGCCCATGGATGGTAGGTGAATTTTCTATATTGCCAATTTGTGTTTTTAAGTGGTGTGAGAGTGGTATTTTTTGATATTATCTTCAGTTTTTCTTTTCTCTTCATCATGTTCCTTATGATGGCTGGGTTTTTATACTTTACTGAGCTCGGTTTTAAATATTTTGTCAATCTCTTATGGTTTTGCATTCAGAGAAAAGTCAAGAAGATTGAGAAGGGCTTTAGTGGGTATTATAATACTATCCAATACATCTAACTTTAGAGGAGTAGGCACTAATATACATGAAAAAATGTTGCGAAAACAACAAAATGGGAGAAAAGATTACTACAACCAATCAAGATGAAAACACAAACAAGTTTCCTACACAAAGTTATGGAATTAAAAACAGATCTGAATATTCCTAATTCTAAACAAAAGATTTTAATCAAAGAAGCACAATTTGTACACACTTCTCTCTTATATAATACCTGAGTGAAATATGAAATGTTATATAGCTGGAGATAGATAGTGTCACAAGTGCTGTCGAGAGGTGCAAGAAACACACAAACTTTGGACATTTATTGGGGATCATAGTAATTGGTTATTCTTGAGAAAATTACATATTTAAACTTTTCCTACTTTCTGGAGTTTCTCAATTCTTTGTGAATAACAGGAACTTTGTGGGTTTCCGCTTTCCATAGCACTCCTAGTGCTACCATGACATCAGCCTCCTATAGGATATCCCGTCACGTAGGACTTAGGCTAGTCATGTGTCTCTGGAAAGTTTACCGGATGTTCTAGAACATCCACTTTCTGTAAGAAACCCCAGTCATGCAAGACTTTGGTACTGATCTTGCGTCTCTGGAAAGTTCTCCGGAAGTTCCAGAACCCAGACAGGCGACACACCATATTTGGTAAATCTGCGCCATTGTCTGGGGACCCCCGCTAGGCAGAATTGGCCTATATAATAGGGCTACTGGCCCATAGTGTCTCTCTTGCTGACTCGCTGCTCGACCGGCTCAACGTACCCTCGGGGTCCGTGAAGCCAGGGGCTCTCGACTTCTCCGAAGCCACTCCGTAGACGGCTGCACCCACGACAGCACTACCACACCTGTCCAAAGGTAAGCCCCTTGGGGGACAACCCATATTAGCGAGTATGTAACTTGTTCATTACAATTGTGTTCCAAAGCCATCAATCATTACTGTCAACACTGTTAGGCTTACGCTTCTATTGCCATAATAAAGTGGGCCATCTAGCAGCTTGCGAGTAATCTCTACCCCTGAAGATTCCTTCACAGTTACGTCCCTCGTCACAGCACCATGCTCGTGACATATGGTAGAGGCGCCGGTCTCTCTTTTGGCTGTCTAGAGAGGCACGGTTCGACCCCCGGTCCTCACTAGTTTATGTGTTATTTCAAATCTCAACCTGACATTATTGCTGAAGGTGCGATCTTTACGTCTATTATATAATATACTCTTTAATTCCGTTAATAATGTACCACATATGGGGTAGTTTATTTGCATAACATGCCTGGAGGCGTAAACCTCTCAGGCTAATTTGGGGAAAAGTTCGACCCCAGTACTTTGGCTAACTGCACCAATGGTACGCCTCACGTTTAGGTTGTGATATAGTCATGGTTAGAAACCTCTTACTTCTCTGTTTCTTTCTTTTACAAGGTGTGACGTTAAGTATTCCATGGTACAATGTGACAGCAAAATTGTTACACGACTGTGTTGAAGATATACTTGGTCATGTTTCTCCCCTTACTTTGATTTTTGAAAACAATGGCAGAACTTATTTTCTGGATGTATATTTGAATACGGTACTGACTTTAACTACTTTTTCTGAAAATCATATTAGCAGTGGTGAAATCTTTGTTGTAGGGAACCCTGAAATTTGTCAGTATTTAGGAATAGTGCGAGGTAACAGAAAATCTTGGGTAACTGTTTCAACATATGATGGTTTGAAAGGAGCTATTTATGACGGAAGTGAGGTTTTACATTTGGGAAAACTAAATCAGAGTAAAAACTACATTTCACATTTCTTACCTGTTCACGAGGACCATTTGCCAACCGCCTACCAAAGAACATATGCACATTCAACCTTTAAGGAACATAGTAATATTGGGTTTCACAGGCATAATCAGGTTAAATATAAAATAAAACGAGGTGCGAATGACATTAAACTACCTCCTGGTTTTAATAATAGGCCGCGCATTCTGGAGTTATTGTTTGTTGTGGATTATCCACTTTATCACAAATTGACAATGAATCAAAGAAGCCTAAGCCAGCATTGTTTGCACTTGATCAATCTTGTAAATGCCCTGTATGCCCCTTTGAACATAAAAATTGCACTGACAAGTGTCCTCATTTGGTCTAATGGTAACCAAATACATGTTACTGATAATAGCCATCAGGTATTGAATGACTTTTTGCGCTATCGTAGAGAATTTCTGATCCAGGCGTTTCCGAATGATAATGCACTTTTACTTACTGCCACTACATTCAGCCGTGGAGTTATTGGAGAGGCGTATTCCTATTCGATGTGTACATATGAACATTCTGGCGCAGTAATAAATGATGATATAGAAAATGAGGAATTAGTAGCTGTAACTATAGCTCATGAATTAGGTCATACCTTTGGAATGCTACATGATGCGGGTTGTTCTCAGTGTGAACGTTGTTGCATTATGGGAGGATCAATAGGCTCTAATATACCCACCCAGTGGAGCCCCTGTAATTTAAAAGAATTAAATGATTCGTTAAGCCATAATATTGATTTGTGCCTTAGAAATATTCCAGTAAATACATATTCGAGTCCCGTCTGTGGTAATGGTTTTGTAGAACCCGGGGAGGAATGTGACATTGTTCATTCATGCTGCAATTCTTCCACACGTTTGTTGCACCTGAATGCTACCTGTGCAACAGGTAAGTGCTGTAATACTGAAACATGTCATCCTAAAATTCAAGGTGCAGTATGTCGTGCTGCAGTTACTGAATGTGACTTTGCAGAATATTGTGATGGTGTCTCGGAGTATTGTCCCGAAGACGTTTATAATATGAATGGCATCCCTTGTAAGAAAGGGCAAGCATTCTGTTATCAAGGGTCATGTACAACACATACTGATCAATGTCGAAAATTGTGGGGTAGGTCTGCGAAAAACATGGATAGGGACTGTTATCAGAATAACGACCGTGCTAGTATAACTGGAAATTGTGGGTACGACTTTCTTTCTGATCGTTATACAAAATGCAGTGCGAAGGATTTACTTTGCGGAATACTACAATGTGGCCATCACAACAATACACTTCAATTTGGTATACATAGTTATGCTAGAGTAGGCAAAACGCTTAAGTATAGTACTGATGAAAGAAGTACTACTGTTATTGTTGATTTAGGTGTAGACGTTGTTCAACCGGGGCTTGTGCATAATGGTGCTAAATGTGGGAAAAACAAAATGTGTTTACATCAAAAATGTGTTTCGGTTATATCAGTTCAAAACAAAACATGTCATTGTTATGGTGATGGCGTATGTAATAATAAACAACAATGCCATTGTAATGCTGGATTTGCTCCTCCATTCTGTAACACAACATTAAATAGTAGCGCGATAGATGATGCTCCTATAACTTCTAATGTTCGTGCAGTACCACAATTGTCTTTCTACGCAATTTTCCTAGGAATATCTCCTCTGATCCTAATAATGTATACGATTCGAAACTATTGCAGGAATACACTGGGTAGTCGTGGCACTAATTCTCGTGCTGAGAACAATGAGTTAGGAAATTTTTCACAATCAGGCACATTCCCATTGCTACAGGATCAGGTTTCTGGTTTCCAGGCAGAAAGCCACCCACTACACATTATGCGACTTGTATAAATACCATAGTAATAACCCCTTGGTAGCCACTTCGGACTGCTTTTGGAGAAGTCGAGTAGCGAGGTAGCCAGCACGATTAAGTGTAAGAGGACCTAAAACTATCCTTAAGGATAACCCTAAGAATAACTTTGTGTTATTTGTGTATTAATTGTCCATTTCCTTTATCATTAAGTTGCATGTATAGATGGCTCTTATTTTTAATTTAAGTTGGTGTATTTTAATGTAAAATACTAAGTATATTGTAATAGCGAGGTACACCTGTATAGCAAGTTTGTCATTACGCTATCGGTTATCCTGAGTAAGCAGCAGTTAGAAATGTTAAAGTGATTTTTCGGAGTAACTTATTTTTTGTATAACAAATAAACCCTCCCCCCACGGGATTAAGCATATGAATCCATGCGTCGATAACAACCCAAACTATAGAATGTAGTGTATCACGGTAGGTACAGGTTAGAATATATCTGACACATCATGTATTGAAATTAAGTTATATGTCATAACATGAAATAAATTATGATATAAACTAGGAATACAGGAATATTCCGAAAACACGTTGTATTTTCAAGGAATTAGCCAATACATTCTTCTATGTTTTGTGTATTAGTAACCATTTATGTAAAACGCGGCATAGAAATGACAAACCCCGAGAAAATCCCTGCTTTTCTGAAATAAAATGCTTCTATAGATAGGTACAATGCCGAGCTGTTATTCACTAATGCTTTGGTACCACACCCCACTACATAAAATCTCACTGTGATATATTGTATAGAATTCATGACATAAGTGAACATCATCAATAAGATCAATCGATTAGATCGATACATGTGCCTTCTGAACTATTGCAAAAATAATTCCAGTTTCTTAAAAAATAATCTTAATCGGCAGAATATATTCACTGTTAACTGTCCCTATGATGCTTTGCCTATAACTGTTTATGTACCATAACTATGTATAGTTGCATAATATTTTTCATTAATGTTCATTTTGTTATGCTGTTATATATGCTCTGTGTACATGCGAGTAAACTGCCAACACAACTGCAGTAATAATAATGCTTGTAATGCTAATAATACCCATATTGCATTAAGCATGTGAATCGTAATGATACACTGTAATAACTACCTTATCTATGTCAGCAATATAAATTTAACCTTTAGTGCAACCGCGAAAAAGTAGGAAAATTTCCAGCAAACTGTTTCTCTATTTATTACTAAATTACCACGAAGTTTTCAAAGTTGGCGAAGAATGCAAAACCGCAGCACTAAAAGTTAGCCGGAAATACGTCTGCAAATATCTGTCGCTAACCTTAGTCCAAACGATTAATATTTACCACTGTTGTTGCCTAGAAGTGGTAGCATAAAACAACTATAACAACGTATCGTTCATAATTACAGTTAATAGTTGTAATAGCAGTCACACATTCAGTCATATAAACTACATCACTCTGTATACCCTTTGTTAAAATTGCCGCGAATTAAATGGTTTCACTCACCTCATACACACGCTTGGAAACAGTACACAGCCGGTATTATTTCACGACTTATTCTTCAATTGCCTTTGCACTATTAATAGTTTCCGCTTTCGCATATTTCCTTTACATTAATAATAATAATGATAATAACATTACTGGCAGTAATAAGCAGGCTTCCTTTTGTTTACAGTAACCAACATTTATCCCAACTTTCATTTGTTACTTATTTATCCATAAATAAATAAAAAGGCATACTTCATAATTCACTTTTTTATACAAAATGCATATTGTCACTCGTATGTATATTTTATAAGCAAATCTTTTGCAATTTTATAGTAGTACATTGTATCAGGTGGAATATTTTGGCATGAAAACAACGCTTATTGTTAACACCGCACGTATTAATGGTCTACGCGTAGTTAGTTTAATTAACACACTTTCTTTATAACAATTCTTTCCTTTATTTCAATATTTATACCCGCTGGAACTGCACGATTGTGAAATAGCATATTATGAACAAAGATTGCCTATATTAATGCTTCATTAATTGCACGGTCTACGGCTATAAATACATGTAAGCTTAACACTGGCCGTGGAAGAACTCATTACTTAGTTACGGCAGATTATTGGTTGCTTCACCATCTTTACGCATAATTCTTCTGTGAATGTTATCGTTTTTTTTAAACACGTTGCACTCTATAATCAAAAGTTTTGTACTCACTTCTTTAGATGCGCAGATGTTGCACTAGCAGTCCCAAATTGTTGTAAATAATTCTGCATAATTGTCTTTCGCTCGGCTGGCAGTCTTTCGTTGATGTGGACATCTGAATGCATTATCCACCACACTCCAGCTCCGTTACCGGAAACTTGTTATCTTCCTTACTTCCTTTCCTGGTTTTGTAAAGTTCTCGGCAATCACATACAGTCTTCGCTGTGTTCCATAAATTTTACGTGGAATGCGATACTTTCATTATTACTTATGACTTATTAGACTATTGAATCATTTCCCCACCCTGATTGGATTATTTCTACTGCGCGTTATACTAGTTTTTCTTCGCATTGGAGTGATAGGCTTGTGTGATCTAATGTAAATATACTTTTCTCGTATTAAGTTTACCTTCTCCCCAAATTCCCGCAACTACAGTACAGTGTCGCGATCACCCATCCTGGCCACTTTTTGGAATAAGCTTTGTAGTGCATTTAACTGCAATATTTATAAATTCGCTCTATAATACAGATATACCTGTAATACTTCTTTTTCCACATTTCTCGCCAGAGTTTCTTGTGTTTTTCCCATGGCTCAGTGGCGATGTTACCGGTGCCCACATCCGTTGGCACAGCACACCTAGGATGTACTGTTTTAGTGTTACACAGAGTTTCCATATCAGGGAAAACCAGTTTATTCACACAGACAAATACACAGTTAATCCGACGATTATATTATGTTATTAATATAGTTCATTTTGTTCTTATTTCAAGCATAAAGAGACTTAATTTTCTCTTCTCTTTCATTAATGCATTTTTGCTTCACCAAATATTGTATTTTTTTTTTCTTTGCATTTTCTTTTTCGGATGAATTTTCTACCTTTTACCATCATGGCGTCGTATAAATTCCTTACCGCTCTGAATGTGATTAATAGCGCACTGTTTATTTTCATGCTTTGCTGTTTTCATTCATCATTTCGCCTTCTTTCTGTTATCTGGTCTTTTTACAGATATTTGTATCTCCAATAACCCTCCTATTGATAATTGCCTTTCTGCACACCGTCGGTATGGACGACACGTCAGGTAGGACAATGTGCATCGCTACTGGAGCAGCACTTCAACGGCTGCCAAATACCATTGCGTACCAAGTATCTATCCCTTTAAGTTTTCGAGTTCTTCGCCATTCATATCTCTATTATTTATTTGGACCACATTTTTAACATTTGATTTTTAGTTGTGCTGTTGCTTACCGATCTCTTAAGTTATGTTGGCAGGTTTACCACCTACATCGAACCAGTCGACGTCCAGGAGTTTCCAATGCTGAGGAGCATTCTACTAGCGGTGTTCTACTATTCACGACACCACCGGTAGCCGCCAGGCGCATGCCACCCACACCTTTAGAGGCGATACCGGAAACCGAATCACCGTAAAATTTCTTTTGCAAATTGGTAATATCAATTAGTTTTAAACATCTTCTTAATCTTCCTATTAGAGAGGATACCAGGTTTTTCACAGGAAGTGGACGCGCTCACTTCCTATTATCCTGTTTACTTACCCGCTGTCACTACTCCTTGGGAAAATTTGTAGAATCCTTATCATGCAATGTCTTACACAAATTGCCAACTCACAGTTGAAATCTTTTTGTGACTTATATTGATTTCCCACTAAAATTAGGGTATGCCAGATTTACTTCTTTGCTATGATTGTTGATTTTAAAGATTACGACTTTATTCCTTGGGTGCTTCGTGAGAACCCCTCGGTGGTAAGGCTCGTTAAGTAATAAGTTACGATGATTACTTTCTACGATTGAGATGGCCGCAGGATTTTATACATTACCAACTTAGCGCATGACATTTTTTTTAAGTGAATATCTTGTACCAAGTACCGCCCTAGACTACTCATTTTTACGCCCTTAATGCAAATTTAATTTTTGTCTTTAGTTTGCTTGCCGTTTGCATTGGACTTTGCTTGGATGATTACACCTATAGTATGCGTATTTTCTACTTTCTGTTTTTCTACCTGCAATTAAATTGCGAGTATACTTATAGTGGAATAATACTTTATACTCTATTTTAGAAACTTTATTCTGGGAGTTATAGTATTGTGAAATCTTTTCTACGTATGATTTTACTGTCATTAACCATTTATGTTGAGGTATATATACACTACCACAGCCTTCAAAATATTTTCTGGTAATGTAATTTTTTTTCTTACGCTTACATCAGCTTCTTGTGAGATACAACAGTTACAGCTTTGTAATTTTTTTTTCTGGATGTGGTTGGCCACTTCTTGTTATTGTCATTACGTTAAGCTATGCTGTCAGCGTCATGGGATCATGTTGCTGTTATAAAGATATAATAATGTATGAATATTGAAATTTTATTGTTAATACGTAGGAGGGGTCAGAGGTCGTCTTATTAATTTTTTAGTATACAACCTCACTTCAAGGGTGTGTCGCATGACCCCCATGGGATTGGGGTTGTTCGTCTGATGTGCGATTAAAGAATGTTTGTTTGATTTCGGGGATTATCATGATATGATAATTAAGGGAGCTAATGAATTATTGGGGCATATGAGTTTTCTATCTGTCAGGGAAATCGCAGGGTCCTGTCAGGTAAAGAGCCCGGATTATATCTGAGCTATTTTGAAGTAATGTGTTTTTGGTACCAGAATATTTATTTTGAGGGTTTCGGCTTAACTACCTTGGTACGTCGCGAGACCCCTTGGTGGTTTAAGTCAGGGTAAGGAGTCAGTGGTTAAACTCCTTACCTCTTGTGGATATACCGTAAGGTCCCACAAGACGAGTTTTTGACAAGACATTAAAGAGAATGTCTTTCTTTGAGTTGTTATATACGTGTACGAAGTCTTATTGAGTTTATTATTGTGTTTATAAGATCGCTCCTTTGTTGTAGTACTACTGAGTAATATGTGTGAGTTATGAGTGTCTCGAGACGTTTACATTGAGTTATTATTTTATGAATGTGTGAAATCGTGGATATGGCCACCACGACTGTGTGATTGTGTGTAATACTGACTCTGAAAGCTCCTCGTATACTTAATTGTACGATCCCTTATGAAAACTTTAATTATGTTGACAGCCCTAATCTTATTTCTATGTTCAGTTAATAATGACATTCACATCAATTTTTATATGTACTACTGATTATATTCTCTGTATGACACATTAACTAAAATATTAATGTACATTCCGGATGCTTGATGTATTACGGCCTTTGGTTTAGCTTGTAATTTAGTTATGTCTGATACATTCAGACAGTATTTTACTGCAAGCTCGTTCATAAATTCTTTTTATTACAATGCGATACTTTATTTTGCGACAGTCTTGGTTAGTCGTAAGGATGCGCGTCATTATTTTTACTGGCAATTGGTAATATATTATCTGATTTTGGCATAGTATATGGTCTGAATTATGAATTCTGCTCTTTCGTGAAGATGTACCGGTTGGAGCGGGACGCTGCTTCAACCCTACATTCCTCGCATTTTTCTTTTGGACGACATTTGTTCGATTAGTTTGAAAGGAGGATCTGTGGCAACTTAGTGTTCTCATACTAGTTTTCAGGTTTTGTTGTCTCAGTGCTATTTTTCAAAGGTTGGTTGTTGCTTACTACCTTTTGTGTACTTGTGCTTTTAATATAGCACATGCTTCATAGCTACTTTGTTCACTGTGGTATCCTTAAGACTACTCAACTGTATTTGTTACTATTATCAGGTACATTGCTCACGTTTATTGTAGTAATTGTGACTTACATAATTGCTCAAAGTGTAACTTTGCAACCATCAAATCTATGAGAGCCTTCTCCGATAGACCTATGTCCCCTAGTTTATATACCACTGTTACGTCACGTGTAACATTCGTCATTTATTTTTCTCCATGTCAGTCACTTCTATTTGCTTCTTTAATCATTTACTATATGTTATTTGTTTTAATAACGGAAGTTTAATTTGGTTTAACAATTTCTCTTGTGCAGGTGAAACACATGTGGCTTACACATAATTACAATGAAGTGTAGTGTGACCCTCTGGCCTTACACGCTTTGCAATGGTAGCCTAATTGAAATTGTCCAAATTTAATATGGCTATGTACTACTCCTTTGTTTCACATTGTTAGCCATTGGTATTTTAAACCTTTTTCGATAATTATCCACATAGGTTTCACCTCGTTTCTCGGAGTTTTTGGCTGTATCTATTCAGTTACTCAGTTATTCTTTACTTTTACGCTAGACGCTAATTCCTGTTTGGCGTAGCACCTTCTCCGTTTTATTCCTGAATGATCCTATTACATCCTAATCAATTGTTTTTGTTATGTTGCCTTTGACCCAAGTCATCTCCTCCATATTCCAAGTAATCTATTCTCTTTTATTTTTTGTTTTTGTTACACGACCTTATTTACACCGCCTGACACACCTGGAGCACCTCGCGACCTGGAACTTTACGAACCTCCCTCCGTACTGCCTGGCTATCTTCGGGCGGGAGAGGTCCTGCCCGCCACTGTCATCATGGGAACATCGCGAGGTCTTCTAGAGCCCTCAGGAGCCCTTGTGACCTGATTTACTGTATCATGCTTCGCACGTCTACCATGGACTAACACGTGTGTTTGCTAACTGCATGATTGGCCTCTATATTGAAGGCACTTCGTTGCTCAACGTTTTGGTGCTCCGAAGAGTGTTGGTGTTCCCAAGTCTTGTTGGCATATTGATGTGCCGTCGAACTTTGTCATCGAACAGTTGTTGAGATCAGCGCAATACGTGCGCCTAGCGACAGCGCTTTGGACATAGCGAACATACAGTGCAGTACGTGATAGGTGCGTTCGGCAGCAGAACTCAGGGGACGTCTCCCTTTCCTTGTGGTGCGCTCGATGTGTTGTGTCACAGTGTCGGAACATGAACCTCGCTTAGGTGACCACTGGTGTTGTGTGGTTCATGGACGGTGTAACATTCCCTACTTTTGTCCCATCCTTACTTTTTTTCAGGTGCTACACTTATATCCTTATGTTTTTCTATTTGTATTCAATGTTTAATTATTATTGTGTAAGACTTTGGTACTGTTTCAGACTTTCTTTTTGTAATTTTTGTGATAACATTTATTGTATGTGCCTTCGCTCTGAGCGAGGTAGAAGTGTTGTCTTATTCCTCGGCGAGGGCGCCGAGTTTACCGGTGGGGCAAGTGTCACAAGTGCTGTCGAGAGGTGCAAGAAACACACAAACTTTGGACATTTATTGGGGATCATAGTAATTGGTTATTCTTGAGAAAATTACATATTTGAACTTTTCCTACTTTCTGGAGTTTCTCAATTCTTTGTGAATAACAGGAACTTTGTGGGTTTCCGCTTTCCATAGCACTCCTAGTGCTACCATAACATCAGCCTCCTATAGGATATCCCGTCACGTAGGACTTAGGCTAGTCATGTGTCTCTGGAAAGTTTACCGGATGTTCTAGAACATCCGCTTTCTGTAAGAAACCCCAGTCATGCAAGACTTTGGTACTGATCTTGCGTCTCTGGAAAGTTCTCCGGAAGTTCCAGAACCCAGACAGGCGACACACCATATTTGGTAAATCTGCGCCATTGTCTGGGGACCCCCGCTAGGCAGAATTGGCCTATATAATAGGGCTACTGGCCCATAGTGTCTCTCTCGCTGACTCGCTGCTCGACCGGCTCAACGTACCCTCGGGGTCCGTGAAGCCAGGGGCTCTCGACTTCTCCGAAGCCACTCCGTAGACGGCTGCACCCACGACAGCACTACCACACCTGTCCAAAGGTAAGCCCCTTGGGGGACAACCCATATTAGCGAGTATGTAACTTGTTCATTACAATTGTGTTCCAAAGCCATCAATCATTACTGTCAACACTGTTAGGCTTACGCTTCTATTGCCATAATAAAGTGGGCCATCTAGCAGCTTGCGAGTAATCTCTACCCCTGAAGATTCCTTCACAGTTACGTCCCTCGTCACAGCACCATGCTCGTGACAATATATACAATTTAAGTGTGTAATTTTATTAAGTATCTCTATCCATTATCATTTTAGCATTTTACAGGTATTCTTTACTTGTTTGCCACTTATATAAAGGCAATTCTTCCATTCACTTCATCAGAGCACAATAAATATTTTTGCATATATATGGATTCGATTACATGTGACTTACAGTCAGCTCTTTATATCAAAAACTTATTTTTGTTTTTATGAGTGGCAATGAAAAAAAGAAAAACAAAACAGAGAGGAAGAGAGACAAATTTTTCAAATTGATCATTTTCAAATGTTTATAGATGGCAATCAAACTAGGCTTCAAACCAAAGCACCCTAAATTGCACAAAATATTTAAAAAATGGCCAATGTTAAATTGAAAAGGTCCCCCCACTCATCACTGCATGTTTTAAAGAGTTCTATATTTTATTTGGAGTTATTTTTTGGTGTTTCATATGATTTTCAAGTTTTATATAAAATTCAATAAGAATGAAAATCACTTCACTAACTACGTACTTAAGGAAAGTTCAAGATTTATGTTTTATTCACTATTCCAAGATCTCCAAAGTACAACAGTCTAATCGAAATTATTTGATCCATTCTGGAGATAGGGGACTTTATGAAATCACAGCCTCTCATCACTTAAAGGGAGCTGGACTTAATATAAAAAGTTGCTATTCATCACACTGTACATTTCTGAGTTAAGCTGTACTTCTGTGTATAGTAAATGGTAATAAACAAAATAAACCCATGGTGTAACAGCCTGCAAGTGAGCAAGAGCATGCCAACCCAACTGCCAGCCTCATGCCCGCATATACATGGCAGAGATGGGCGATCATCCACCAATACGGTGGGAGACATAATCAGTATCATGGCAGGTAAATGGTAATGATAATAGAAATGCTCATTTTGGATTCAGAGGAAATCAAAATGTTGATTCCACTAAAACTTTGACATCACGTTTTTTAATACAATATAATATTTACCTACCTTAAATAATAATGGTATAAATAAGATGGTACAGTCATTTTGATCCTTGAAGCTGTGATGGAAAATTGAAAGAGAAAAAAGGAAAAAAGAAAAGAAAAGCAAAAAGAAAGGAAAAAAAGAAAAGAAAGAAAAGCAAAAGCAAACAGGAAGTTGGCATGGAAGGTGGCACCAAATTACTTTAATGTACTGGCAATGTATGGGAAAGAATATGTGGATGTTTATTTTCAATATACTTTCAGCAAAAACTTTCCAATAAGATTTCAAATTCTGTTGTTTAAGGACTATGATACAATGAAGCACAAAATTAATACAATTTTGAGTCGAACTAATACTCAATGCTCCATTTATTGCTAGTATTTACCTAGAACGCGTTTCGTTAGGACTTCCTAACATCATCAGCTGTTGTTGACTAATGGATGCCGGTTCAGTGAACTCCTCGGAGGTGATAGGTGCGTCTCTGTCGGTATCTTGATGAACTTGAAATTGGGGTTGTCTTCAAAGGTAGTATAGAAATTAAACAATTTACTTTCATATTTCTTTATAAAGATTTTTTCCCACGTGGTTAATGCAGCTGGACCTTGGACACTTTTTAGTAAGTGAATTTCTCGTTCTATGTCATGATTTTCCTTCCAAAAATGGTACGCTACCGCCGATTTATCTATTTCTTTATTCCTTATGTTCCTAAAGTGCTCTTTAAGCCTAATGTTCACGTTCCTTTTTGTTTTTCCAATGTAGAATTTGTCACAGTCCTTGCAATTTATCCGGTACACTCCTGATTTTCTGCCTGTGGGTATCTCCTTTGTATTATGTGATTTCAAAAGGTGTTGTACACTAAATTTGTTCTGTGGGGCCAAAGTAATATTGTGTTCTTTGAAAACTTTTTGGAAAAGGTGTGTAGCTCTGGGATGATAAGTAAATTTTCTGTATGAGGTTTCATTGCTAATTGGGGAGAGAGTAGTTACTTGTTTGCATCTTAGTTGTCTTTTGAATTTATCTATTTTCTTGTTGACCAATTCAGCACTGTATCCATTGTATTCTGCAATGTGAATGATGTTATTGTACTCTTTGTTATATTCTATCTTGTTTAAAGGTATATTAACCAGCCTGTAAGTTAAACTGTTGATAACAGCATGCTTGTGTTGTCTTGGGTTATATCCATCTGATTTTATGAAATTTTCTGTGTGTGTTTCCTTTCTGTGTATGCCAAATTCAAGTTTATTATGTTTTCTGGTTTAAAAGAAATTTTCAATGTACATCCAACATCCAGCTTAGATAAAATGCTAATGTATTTTAAAGCACTCTCCTTTCATAGATCACTGCACATCAATGTCATTTTATAACTTTGAAATCATACACTTTTGTATAAATACCTACTTCCCATTTAATACTTAGTTCTAAACCTTCAGTTTCTATTTATTGTTACACATAAAACTTTTCTGTTTATTTCTTAGATTTCAAAATATTCCTCCAAGCCATAATTTTTTTAAGTTCTAAATAAATTTACACAAACCTTTATCTGAGTTACTCTTTTCACCATCTGAGCCCTCAGAGTCAGATGAAACAGGTCTCCGTCTTACTGTACGCGTGTGGGCCACTGTTTTTGTCAATCTGCTCCCACGAGGCTTGTTACGGCCAGCTGTAACACAGCAAATATATGGCTACTTTTAGTATAAAGGGCAAGGTAATTAACAACATACATATTAAATGAAGGTTTCCTCCTTTACAAACCAAATTAATTCATATACAGTGTATATTAATTGTTCCTTTATTACAAGGTCCCACGTGGCTTGAGAGCTTTTTAAGTTACACTAAAACTAAAAATTCAATGCTATAGCTGGGATTTAAACAGAAATCTCTCGTTTTCTGTGTGGTTGCTTTAACCACTGAAATGTTAATAAGCAGTAGAATATTAAATTCTGCAATTATTCAAATTTTTACCGGTAGACTGCCAAGCTCTCTCATAGACATCTCTTATAAATTATTCTTTAATAAATTATTTTAATTCTTGGAAACACATTTAATCAATGAGTTCAATGTGATAATTGGTTTTTTGTTTACAAGACCCAATCTGGTCTAAAGATTTTCTTAATACAATTAAATACTTCAAGTTCCAAATTTATATTTTCCTATTTTCTATTGATAACTCTTTTTTTTCTCAAATTAATCTCAAGAATAAATAAGAGTGTTTCTTCAAAAACCAAAATCTACATAAAGAGCACTTCAGAGACATCAAATTATTCTGCTTACTCTTTTGAAAGTTTTAAGAATTTTTATTTGTATTTTTGTTATAAAAATGTGCCGCTAACATTACTGAGATATTATTACCTTAATTAAGAAGAAAGTAATGTAACAGTTTATTTCAGTAGGAATGACCAAAAGTGATAACAAAATCTGATATCTACAAAGAACAATGTATTAGCATTATGGGCTTAACTTTTAATTGTTTATTATTGGAAGCAAAAGGTTAGAAACAGTGATGTATTTAACATCTGAAAGTAATGAGTTGGTAATTCAAAAACAAACATCACTTAAATTATCCTTACTTGGACATGTTTCGGAGAACGTTTTGTCCCCATCCTCAGCAGTTATCCAACTGGTTGGATCCGTGGTTTCTTGAAGTGAGCTGGTTGTCTGTGGTGTCATCTGTTGTCTGTGAGATGAACTTCCAAAGAGAGTTTTCAGGCGGCAATTCGAAATTTAAAGTAAACTGTTTTTTATAATTAGCAACTTTTCCCAAACATCGAGTTTGGCTGCATTACTGGCTGATTTTAATAGTTTTATATTTGGTACAATTTCATGATTGGTAGACCAGAAATGGTGAGCTATTGCTGATTTTTCTATTTGTTTGTATTTCATGCATCTCATATGTTCCTGTAACCTAATTTGTAAACTTCTTTTGGTTTTTCCTATGTAGAACTTATTGCAATCTGAGCAGTTGATTTTATATATACCTGATTTCTTCTTTTCAGGCACTGGGTCTTTCAGGTTATTGCATAATAAGTTTTTTAAATTGAATTTATTTATTGGGGCTAGGGTGATGTTGTACTTCTTGAATATCTTGAATTTATGATGCATTCTGGGATGATATGTGAATTTCCTGAACTGTGTCTTAGTTTTTGATTCTCTTAATTTTGTGGTATCCAATCTGTGTTTCTGTTTCTTGAATTTCCAAATTTTCTTATCTACTAATTGTTTACTGTACCCATTATATGTTAATCATGTGGTTATATTCTTTGTTGTATTCATTCTTTTTCAATGGGATGTTGACTAGTCTATATGCTAAGCTGTCCAAAACTGCATGTTTGTGGGGTGTAGGGTTGTAGCTATCATTCTTGGTGTAATTATCTGTTTGTGTTGGCTTCCTGTAGATGTCAAAAGATATGTTATTTAATTCATGGATTATCTTCAAATCTAAGAAAGGTAAGTAGCCATCTTTTTCTGTCTCTATTGTGAACTTTATTGCTCTATTCTGTATGTTCAATAGTTTTAAGGAATCTTGTATGAATTTATGTGGAACAATGGCAAAAATATCATCAACATATACCAGTATTTGAAGATGTATGGGAAGGATGATGTAATATGTGTTTCAAAGTAGCTCATAAAGAGGTTGGCTAGGAAAGATGAAAGTGGATTGCCCACTGTTAGGCCCGAGGTCTGTTGATAGAATTTACCGTTGAATGTAAAGAAATTTTGATATATGCATAAATGAGTAAGTTTTGTGAGATCTTCTATCTCTTCTGCTGAAATGTTAGTTTGTATGAGCCATTTCTTGAGGAGTAACATGAGTTCCACTGTTGGAATACTGGGAAAAAGAGAGGTGACATCAAATGATACTAGTTTGTCTTCTGTGTCCAAATGCAATTTTGAGATCCTGTCTACTAATTCTAATGAATTTTTAATGGCTAGGCTGTGGAACTGTGGCAGTGATGCAAATGTATGCAAATTTTCGGCAATGCATAAAGACTGCTCAGATTGCAATAAGTTCTACATAGGAAAAACCAAAAGAAGTTTACATATTAGGTTACAGGAACATATGAGATGCATGAAATACAAACAAATAGAAAAATCAGCAATAGCTCACCATTTCTGGTCTACCAATCATGAAATTGTAACAAATATAAAACTATTAAAATCAGCCAGTAATGCAGCCGAACTCGATGTTTGGGAAAAGTTGCTGATTATAAAAAACAAACAGTTTATATAGAATAAAAAGAAGTATTTCTGAAAGTGGAGTGCCATTGTTACTAAAATTAGGCAAGTGAGTCAACCTTGTATATACTTTTCTCCACTTACAAGTTTGTAAGTGGAGAAAAGTATATACAAGGTTGACTCACTTGCCTAATTTTAGTAACAAACAGTTTACTTTAAATTTCGAATTGCCGCCTAAAAACTCTCTTTGGAAGTTCATCTCACAGACAACAGATGCCGCCACAGACAACCAGCTCACTTCAAGAAACTACGGATCCAACCAGTCGGATAACTGCTGAGGATGGGGACAAAACGTTCTCCGAAACATGTCCAAGTAAGGATAATTTAAGTAATGTTTGTTTTTGAATTACCGACTCATTACTTTCATATTTTAATGGTTTATTATGAGACTATTTTGAACAGTTATAATTTTTACATATCTGGGTATATTTGTAGGCAATTTTTGCTACTCCATAGAGACATGCAGCCCTCATACAGGCAATTGCTCTTTAGAAGTACAAAAATTACAAATATCTAGAAACTTTTGACATTCAATGTGAATACATGTAACACAGCAACAACCCTACTTCAAACAGAAATACTTTAAAAGACAAACACAATAACTCTGTGGTCACTCCAAAACAATGTTTGATACTAAAAAAACAAATTAAAAATTCCTCATAAAACAATAAAATAAACAAAAAGAATAACATACTGTAATATCAGTAAAAAAACAAATATAAAAAATATATATGAAATATAATAATTTGTGACAAACTATTATATTTTATTATAATATTTGTACTGCTTCATTGTCAGTTGCTACAAAATGGTACTGGATGACCATTGGCTATCATAGGCATTTCAAAATTTGATTGAAGATTTGGACATGAGAAACTGTGTACAAAATGGGTACCACTTTTATTCACAATGGAACAAAAACTGTATTATGAGCATGTTTCAGTAGAATGTTTACTATGTTTTGTCACAGTAAAGCTGAGTTTTGCATCAATATTCATAAGCATGGATTTCATGGATCCATCACTTCACACCTGTGATGAAGGAACAGTCAAAACAGTGGACTGAAAGGGGAGAATCGGCCCCAAAGAAGGTGAAGACAATTCCATCTGCAGGTAAGGTCATGACATCAGTTTCTTGGGATGTGCATGGAAGTTTGTCCACAAAAAGGACATAAAGAAAAGTCCATGGCGAGTATTATGCAAAATTACTGTAGAATTTGAGCAAAAAATTAAGCAAAACGAGCTGCACTTGGCAAAAAGAAAGTTTTGTTTGTCATGACAAGTTCCAGTTCTACATCCATTATGCCCATGGCCAAAATTAATGAGTTAAAAGTTTTAATTGCTTTCTCAAGCACCTTATTCATCAAGGTATAGCCTCCTTTAATTATTTTCCGTTTGCAAACTTGAAGAAATGGTTTGGTGGTAAAAGATTTGCCAGCAATGAAGAGGTGGAATCTGCAGTTGGGCATTTTGCAGAGCTCAACAGTTCTCACTATAAACAATGTATCAAAGTTATTGAACACTGCTGAGAAAAGTGCACTGAGCTGAAAAGAGACTAGGCAAAGAAATGAATAAGTTTTCTTACCAAACTTTCTGTGCTTTGAAAGGGTAGAGCCAGACTGAAAAATTCAATGTCATAGCCGGGATTTGAACCACGGATCTTCTGGTCTCCGTCCAGCCACTCTAAGCCATTGAGCTACTATGGCCAACATGCCATTAAATTCTCCAACTGACTCGTGTTTATCCCGGTAAACCACTAGGAGTTCTCATAAACACATGAGGCAACTGCCATTAAGGTAGTTCAAATCCCAGCTATGGCATTGAAATTTTCAGCCTGGCTCTACCCTTCCATAGTGCATCCTACACACAGCTAGTGTGAAAGAACAATTAATTTTTTGTGTTTTGTTTATTAGGTCGGGTACTTTTGGGATAACCCTTGTAAAATGATTCAACATCATCAGAAGTAGAAATGTACTGCATTAGTTTTTTCACCATCCAATTTATTTTCCAATGACACTTGTTTCACATTGGGAAATTCACTGGGTTTAGCAAACACTGTTAGGTCTTTAACTCCATTCTTTAGCAGCTCACATTCAATGTCTAATCCAAAATACCTACAGCAGATCAAAAAAGGACACTTCACTTTCCCCTTCAGCTTCTTCTTTTTTAGTGCTATAACTTTATATGTCCAAATTTGAAATGGCAATTTGAATCTCAATACTATATTTGAAGCCATCATAAAGTCCAATATTTTCTAGTCAAGAATTTGTACCTTTACATGGTACTTCAATTTGTTTTTTCAGTATGTAGTTGATAAATAATTTCTTCTTTAAGTCTGTTTTTCTCTATCCTCCCAACACGTAACAAATTATAGAATAATCAATCGACCACAGAACTGAGAATAGGGAAGAAGTTCCCAGAAACTATCTTTATAAAAAAACTTGTAAGTGGAGAATAGTGTACTATATATGCACGATAAGTTGAGCGTTCGGCTCCCAAGTCCTCATTCGGTAGGTTTCGCCTAACTCCGTAAACACAGATGACAACTTGGAAACACGTAATGTGCTATACTAGTACACTACACTAGTACACTCTGACATCTAGTGGCTAATATGCTAAGCTTTTATGTGTACTCTTTGTTTTCTGTGTGCATTTGTTTTGTGCAAGTTCGAGGTTAATTACTATAGCTTAACCAGTTTGTAATTATGGCTGAGGACACACCAACCTCATCATATGTACCTTCAGAGTAATGAACTCCAACTCGGAAACATGCACACACAATTGTGCATAGTGATGGCCGCAAAATAATAGCGAAAGTTGCAGAAAGTTGCAATATAGAAATGGATTAAATTAAATTAATTGGGAGTCGATTAATGACACTAAACAACACTTACTTTTAAATTTTCCCGGAACTAGTTTCAGAGGCCTTCCCTCTATCTTCAACCGGACATTGACTGGTTCTCATTGGTGTAGCTGGCAATATTTTGTCATCGGTCTCCTCAGGTGGCGGTTCGAGGAACTTGCTGAACAAATCTTTCTGGGGGATGTCGAAATTGAATACTTTGTTCCTATTTTTTGAAATAAAGATTTGTTCCCATGTGGACAGTTCTTCTTTTCCTGTTGTATGTTTTAGTAATTTTGGTTCTGTATTTATGTTGTGGTTTTTTTCCCAAAAATGCGTGGCAACTGCTGATTTTACTAATTGTTTGTATTTTATGTTCCTAAAGTGTTCCTTTGCGCTTGTTTCTAAATTTCCTTTGGTTTTTCCAATATAAATTTGACTACAGTCACAGCATTCAATTTTATATATACCAGATTTTTTGTTAGATGGAATGGCATCTTTGATGTTTGAGCAAATTAGGTTTTTTAAGGAGTAATGGTTCACTGGAGCTAGTTGAATGTTTCGTTTTTTGAAGACTTTTTTGAATTTATCAAAGGCCCATGGATGGTAAGTGAAGTTTTTGAATATCATTTTAGTTTCTGTAGCTGAGAGGGTTGTGGTTTCCTTTAGTAGTTTCTTCTTATTTGCTAAGTTCACTTTTTTGTCTACTAGTGATTTGGGAAAGTCATTTTTCTGTGCTATTTCAATAATTTTGTTGTATTCTATTTTGTATTCTTCTGCTGTGAGAGGGATGTTGACCAGTCTGTGTGCTAAACTATTAAAGATTGCCTGTTTGTGGGATCTTGGATTGTAGCCATTAGCTTGTATGTAGTTGTCTGTCTGTGTTGGTTTTCTGTAAATGCCAAAGTTTATTCAATTTTTATTTCTGATTATTTTTAGATCTAAAAATGGTAAATACTCGTCTTTTTCAACTTCTTCAGTGAACTTGATGCTTTTTTCTTGAATATTTAAAAGTTTTAGTGCATCACTGATGTGTTTTTTTGGCACTATGGCAAATATGTCATCTACATATCTTTGCCAGAGTTTGAACATCCATGGGAAACCTTTAGTGATCCTTATTTCTAGTGCACTCATGTACAGATCGGCCAGGAAGGGTGATAAGGGGTTGCCCATTGCTAAACCAGAAGTTTGATGGAAATATTTTGTTTGAAACTGGAAGAAATTCTGTTGTATGCATAATTTGGTTAGTTCGATGTAATCTGAAATTTCAAGTGATGACATTCCAAGTGATTTGAGCCATTTTTCTATCAACGTTGGTAGTTGTTTAACTGGTATGCTGGGAAACAGTGATTTAACGTCAAATGAGACTAGTGTGTCCTCTTCATTTAGTTCAGTATCCTTAATGTGTTCTATAAGTTCACAGGTGTTTTTGATGCTTAGGCTATCAAATTTTGGAAAGGAAATGCTAACTAACGGTGAATATGAAACCATTAACAGCTTGCATACAATCATTTGAAAAAACAATAGCAAAATCAAGTATAATATCAAACAAATATACAGTTAAACCAGATAACCCAACCTTACCTAGACTTTATGGCTTACCCAAAATACACAAACCATCCATAACAATGAGACCTATAGTTAGCAGAATAAATTCACCAACATACAAACTTGCAAAGTGGCTAATAAACAAATTCAATTCCTTTCCAAAATTCAATAGCCTAAGCATCAAAAACACCTATGAACTTATAGAACACATTAAGGATACTGAACTAAATGAAGAGGACACACTAGTCTCATTTGACGTTAAATCACTGTTTCCCAGCATACCATTTAAACAACTCCCAACATTGATAGAAAAATGGCTCAAATCACTTGGAATGTCATCACTTGAAATTTCATATTACATCGAACTAACCAAATTATGCATAGAACTTGTTCAGCAAGTTCCTCGAACCGCCACCAGAGGAGACTGATGACAAAATATTGCCAGCTACACCAATGAGAACCAGTTGATGTCCGGCTGAAGATAGAGGGAAGGCCTCTGAAACTAGTTCCGGGAAAATTTTAAAGTAAGTGTTGTTTAGTGTCATTAATCGACTCCCAATTAATTTAATTTATACAACAACACTGTTTTCAACACTTCCATGAAAGGATTTATAGAAATGGATAATAAGCAGCTAATGTTTCCACTCAGCATAGAACGAGCTGCTGCTTATACAGGAAAACGTGTCAGTACTGTCAGGCGCATTAAATCGTTTTGTGCATCTCATCCCATTGAATTAACATTATCATCAACACATCAGAGGATCTAGCAATGAAACTGATGCAGTGGACTCAGAAATTGAAGAATCACAAAGCGAATGAGTGAGTATTTATAGCTGTCATAATATTTGTTTTCTAGTTTTATTTGTTTCTTAAATAGCAAATATATAAACATACATAGATAGAGCCAACATGAAAAATTCAATGCCATGGCTGGGATTTGAACCACGCATCTCCTGATTTCCGTCCAGTCACTCTAACCCTTTGAGCTACCATGGCGAACGTGCTGTCCTGACATTTCATTCTCCATTTGACTCATATATTTCCCCGGTAGACCACAAGGGACTCTTGCATCCGAGATACACCGTTTGTGGCAACTTACTATCAAAAGTACTTGAGTCCCAGGCTTCATCATTTAACTGTTATTATTTTAGTTAATTGATTAATCATTTCTTCATACAAGTAATATATAGGCTAAGGTTTTTGAAAGAGCCAACATGAAAAATTCAATGCCATGGCCGGGATTTGAACCATGGATCTCCTGGTTTCCGTCCAGTCGCTCTAACCCATTGAGCTACCACGGCCAACATGCACTCCTGACATTAAATTCTTCATTTGACTCATATATTTCATATATCTATCAAAAATCTTAGCCTATATATGGCTAGTATGAAGAAATTATTAATTTCCATCAATGAACTAAAATACAAACATACAGCTTATCGGATCGAGTTCAATTTACTGTTTGTCCACACATCTCACACTTGTAGCACATATCTTCGCTTATCTTACATGCTATTTTACTGAACTGTGTTTCTCAACGTTCACCATACTGCAGAAACAAAAGAGTGTTAGCTCTCGCTTTTTCCCCCCTCTGCCCGTACCACAATGTAAATCCAGCACTCAAGTTATCGTACACATATAGTATACAATACAAGGTCGACTCACTTGCCTAATTTTAATAATAATTTAACAAAATGTCATTTTGTCTATGTCCTGAGCAAAAAAAAAAAAAAAAAAAAAAAAAAAAAAAAAAAAAAAAAAAAAAAAAAAAAAAATGCATATCTCAGTCGTATTATTTTACTCAAATTTAAAAACCATTTGGAGCATTACTTATCATCAGATCCAATTATCATATTTTCTTGATTGTTATGTGGCCACCTTTGAAAACTTTTAGCCAGGATAGATACTGTGAATGCAGATGTCCCAGTGTCAAATCCTGTAACATTAATGGAAATTAATTGTTCTTTCACCCTAGCCGTGTGTAGGACGCACTATTAAACTGCACAGTCAGACTGAAAAAGTCAATGCCATTGCCAGGATTTGAACCATGGATCTCCCAGTCTCTGTCCGGTTGCTCTTAACCATTGAGCTACCGTCCATCTCTTTCCTTAAAGATAAGTGAGCTTTCTGTTACAAATAATTATGTTTGTGTGATACGAGGTGCATTCAAGTTGTAACACCTATTTTTTTCAGGACTGGGATCAGAGAGAAACTTCTCTTTTTTTAAAAAAAAAATACACCTGGACTCTTTGTGAATGAATGACAGATGGCAGCACTGTACAGTGCATAGAACTAGTGGCAGTGACAAGAGTTAGGACTGTTTTTGATTGTTAAAATGGCGACGTTTTCATTGCAAGAACAGCATGTAATTGATGTTCCATTCATGCCATCATCACACACCAACACTGCCTGACAATTTGTCATGCACACAGTCTCGTGATCATCCGTCAGCATTCGTGGCACCCACCTGGAAGACACACACTTTTCCCATTTTCAAATCTTCATGCAGGATTGTGTGCACAGATCCCACAGAAATGCCAATTTTGGAGGCAATGTCTGCAATGCTCAATCAGCAATCCTCCAAAACAATGTTGTCCACTCGCTGGATCATGTCATCAGACTGGCTGGTGTGAGGCCGTGACTGTTTTGGTTTGTTGTCACACGATGCTCTGCCTTCATTGAACTGTCGTACCCAGGAATGCACATTAGACACATCCATGGTACCATCACCACATGCCTCACTCAACTGGTGATAAATTTCAATAGGTGTCACACCACGAAAATGGAGAAAATGAATGATTACATGCTGTTCTTGCAATGAAAACGTCACCATTTTAAATATCAAAAACAGTCCTAACTCTCGTCACTGCCACTAGAGTTATATGCACTGTACAGTGCTGCCATCTCTGTCACATTCATAAAGAGTCCACATGTATTTAAAAAAAACAGAAGTTCTTATCTGGTCCCAGTCCTGAAAAAGAAAGAAAGAAAAAAAAAAAAGAAATAGGAGGTGTTATAACTTGAATGCACCTCGTATGTCGCTTCACTATTACTAACTTCATTTTTTACGTAATTTATGACACTATTTTGGTATGCTGGTCAGCAGTTAATTTCTTATTATTCACTGCAATATTAGAAGTACTTCAACTTGTGAAGCATGTTTAACACAATCTGCTTTTTAAAAGTTTACCTTTATGATGTGTTTTGTAATCCTGATCACTCATTTTATCACAGCCAGCCACATCCTATCTACATCAGTTCCATATTGTTACCGATGTCTGGTCCCCTGTGTTTAACTATTTATGATCACAATAATTTATGTTAAGTCAACAGATCTTTTGTTTACATGGAAAATGATTATCCAGAATTGTGGGCCGTGGTTCAGTGAATGCTCTCCTTCCAGATGTTTCATTCAAAGCTCCATCAAACATCTTCAGTGGCAAGGCTGTAGTCTCCTCTTGTAGATCTCTGTGACGACTGATAGTATCTTCAGGTTTCACAGGCTTTATATACACATTGCACATGGACGAAGTTCACTCCAGATTGGTGTGCTCTTTCACAGATTCGGTTGTTGCATGGGGTGGGCTATGTTTACTGGACCACGGCACACAAGCTTGGATAATTTTCTATGTAATGACAGCACCAGCCATGAAAGTATAAGCAGTTTAATTGTATCTTTTGTTTGCTTTTTCTTTGAACAAAATTATAAATGTGGCATAGTGCTATAAAGTATCTTAGAGTTCCATTGTCACATACTAGATGTCAAGAAAAGAAGGAACATTTTTCAGTTCTCATGATGAGTGTGTGTGTGGTGTTTAAGGGCCCGTCGACAACAAGGTCATTTGGGCCTCATGATGAGTGTTTCGGTTGGGAACCAATCAGCATTCACAAAGGTCATGTGCTTCTGAATTCTCTTTTCCTTTGTACACTGCAAGTGTGGTGTTTATTTCAGCAGCACTGCAATTATTGTTCAATATACTTAGGCAATTTTGGGATAGTTTTCACAAACTATAACATCACGAATTGCTTAAAACAAATTTACTACATACTATTAGCAAATTCACACCAAATTCCACTCCTGTTTCCATTTGGATAACAAATTTCTGACCATTTAACCTCAATTCAGAAACATGTTTTTGAGATAACACCAATATCTATTATTACCCTTATTTTTATTTTATATAAATTGCAAAAATTGCAATTATTTATATGCATGCAAGTTTTCTAAATAAGTAAAAAGCTCTATCTCTGAGGAAGGTGATAATTTAATCTAAAAAAATGGTTTATAGAAACCTGCAGGTGTTAGACAGGTAGACTTCCGGAGATTTGTTGCTTTAGTTGAAGTAAGCATATCATCTGCACACTTTTCATGGCATTCTTTTATTCTGGCTCCTAATTCTTCTGCTACAGCCTGTAAGAAGAAAACAAGCAATGGAAAATACTTGGGTTTTACATGATAAAACCAAAAACATTGTAAGTGACAAACCAATTGAAAGTAAATTACTAACCTTAACATCTGCTTTCGAAGATTTGCTGGCACTATTAATAATTGTACAAAAATAGTTATATACTTCTTCTGTGTGTAGTTTATCAGCATAGCATGCAAAATTCTCCTGAAGACGCCTTAGACTTCTGTCTGAATATGATAATAATGAAAGACAGAATGCCAAATCTCTAAATTGCCTTTCTGTTTGTGACACTCGGAATCGTAGACATAGCTTCTCAACAAGTGATTCTAATTGTCTGTCCTTCTGTATCAAGGCCATTAGGAATCTAAATTAAAAAAAAAAAAAAAAAAACATATTAGTCCAAATTTAGCAAATTTCTTATACATTAGAGCAAATTCCTGAACAAACAGACATATTACTCCTGCTTGCATACTTGTCTAACCAAGAAACTCTGATAAGCTCTCAAGAGTATGAAATGCAGAGTATTATGGATTCTGAAATCCTTAATTATATTTTAGGCTGTATTAAAATGCCAAAGCCTTTAGTATTACCAGAAAGAAACAAATTGCTGTATACAAATCAATATAAAATTCTGTCTACAGAAATACAAAAATTCTCTACAGATGAAATGATTAGAATTTATTTGAATTACATGGTATATTTTTTACAGAAACTCAATCATGGTGCAACTTATGACCTTCAACTTCGAACTCCACAAGAAAAGTCAAATTGATCTGTTTATAATACTGTGCAATTTGCAAAACTGCAAATGCCATTCAATTTTGGCACAACTTTTAGTTGCCTGTCTTGAAAAGGTGAGTGTAGGCAGCCGAAGAAAGTTGCACCATTATAGATGGCCAAAGGATTATAAGCATTGTACAAAATACAAAACTGAATAATAGCTATCATCTTTTATATGTGTCAACTATCCATGGACACTATACCTCAAAAATGAAAAAGGCACTTTTTCTCTTAAAGCATAAAATTTATGTTTGTAATATGCATTTTTCTCAATAAAATGTTTTTGTTTTGTATGAGCTGTACTATCTTCTCAGCAGTTAATTAAATCAATTATTAATAGCTGTAAAATGTTAATACGAAGCTTGATCTCCTAAGTAAAGCTTGATCAGCAACATTCATGACTTAAGATTAATTCTCTTATCCTTTTCATCCTTTAAAAGAGGTAATTTTAAACAGATATCCATTCACTATTAAATAATATGCATGAGTGCCAAATCATATTCAGCAGCTCATCAAAAAAAGCAGCATACCACAGCAAGAATATTGTAAATACTCAATGCAAATTGGATTTCGTGGTTAGAAGTTTTAAACAGTGATGTGAAACAATAGCTTGAAAGAATGTTGAGCCAAACTTGTAGCACTGGATTCACTTACTGAATTTAAATGCAGAACATGCTTCAGAAGCTATTGTTTCCATCCTCCCATCGGTATCAGAATATTCAATGCCCTTCCAAAATACTTAAAATTACTATATTCAGGGACAATGGATAAGTATGTCTACTCAAAAACTTTCTATGCAGAAAGGCCTACTACTTGGTACAGGAACTTATGGATGATTGTTGAAGTGTCCTGTGCTATAAAAGGAATGCAATGTATCGTACTGGTTTAAGGTAGTTATCTCCATAAACAAATGGTTGTCACATTTTCTTGGATTATGTTTGTGCATGACTCATTTAAATCTTATTTCCTTTCCCTTTTTAATCTTGTATGTCAATTAGGCACTGTGTTCAGGTATACTGGTGATGAGTAATTGTATAATATTGTGTGTAGTAGTAGTGCATAAGATGTTTTCCTCTTTCAGTCGAATGTTACAGATGTTATATGTTTGATGGTGAAATAAAAAGTAAACAATTTATATACATACGAGGGTGAGTCAAATGAAAACATTAAATTTGTAATAACAAATCAAAATTTCACGCCGTTATCCTGTAAGTTGGTAAGCATGCTACTAACAGCATGCAGAATGGCCTGTGTCAGCATAGTGCAAATGCACACATACCATCGCAGTATCATTATAAACATGGCCGCCCCACTTGCGACTTGCACCAGGGAAGAACAGCGTTCTGTTATTCGCTTTTTGTGTAGTGAAGGTGTGAAACCTATTGAAATTCATTGACGAATGAAAGTTTAGTACAGTGATGCATGTTTGTCACCACAGCAAGTATAAGAATGGAGTAGGAAGTTCGCAAATGGTATGACTTCGTGGAAGATGCTTCACATTCAGGTCAGGCACAGCGAGTTGTGACTCCACAGAACAATGCAGCAGTTGAAGCCATAGTGAAGGAAAACTGCCGAGTAACACTGAATAACATTGCAGCATGTTTACAGATTAGTCATAGGTCAGCACACCACATTATGCATGATGTGCTCCAGTTTCACAAAGTGTCTGCAAGATGGGTGCCATGGCAGCTGACTCCTGAAATGAGAGAATGACGTGATGATGCTTGTGAAGAACTTCTTCAGCGCTTTGAATGGGAAGGTGATTTGCTTGCAAGAATTGTTACTGGGAACGAAACCTAGGTTCACTTCCACCAACCGGAAACGAAGAGAGCAAGCAAGGAATGGTGCCATTCCTCATCACCAAAACCAAAGAAGTTTTGAACAGAACCATCAGCAGGGAAGGTTATGCTGACTCTCTTTTGGGACGAAAAAGGCATCATTTTGGAGCATTACATACCTAGAGGGACCACTGTCACCAGTGCATCATACACAGATCTAAAAAATTATCTGTGGCCAATAATCAAATCAAAGCAACGTGGATTGCTGTCAGCAGGTGTCCTTTTGCAACATGTCAATGCAAGGCCCCACACCGCCCATACAACAGTTGCAATAATCACAGACCTGCATTTTGAGTGTCTTCCTCATCCACAATATTCACAGACCTTGCTCCAAGTGATTTCCATATGTTTGGACCACTCAAAGACGCAATGGGAGGAAAGAAGTTCCATTCCGATGAAGAGGTACGTCACGCAGTGCATGAGTGGTTGTGCAAACTACCAAAATAATTTTTTTCTAAAGGCATTTATGCATTTTGTAAGCGCTAGAGGACTTGCATTGAGCGTGGGGCAGATTATGTTGAAAAGTGATACAGCTTTGTACTACTTCTGCACAATAAATAATATTTTAAAAAATATTTAAGATTTTCATTTGACTCACCCTCATATATATATATATATGTTTTGATGTGTGGCAGAGGCAGTGGTGACGGTTAAATGCTCTATATTGATTTGGTGAGGTGGTTTTTCTATGACATATTCAATGTCCTAGAGTGCTGCTCAGTGATGAGATCAAATGGAACAAACAAAAAAGAAAGAAACTGAAACTGAACTAACAGGCTGGCACATCAGATCCAGACTGAGAATGGAAGCAATATTTCAATTACAATTTTATTGCAATTCAATATGGTGTTATACAAGATTGAATCCAGTCAGAAAACATTTACATATAAGTATATACAATAACTTAATATGCACAATTTGTTTTATACACAATTTACAAAGTACAAAATGCTAAGTAACCCAATTAAAATACTTCAGATATTAAACTATTCACAAAATTTATGTACACAGATATTCCCTAATGCTGTAGGAAGATTTACTAACAAAAAACTGTTTTAACAGCTGTTTAAATTTATTGCAATTATTGCAATAGTTCTTTACTTCTTCTGGTAGAGCATTATAATGATTGATTCCAGTAAAATTAGGCCTCTTTTCATATATCTGTGGCTAGGGCTTGAATGTCATTTTTTATGTTTTGTGTTATATCCATGGACATCAGAGTTGGTTAGTAGAGTGGAATTATACATTTTAAAGTTTAGAAAGGTTTTATAGATAGACAGGGTGTTAGGGTTATGACTGCACAGATTTTGCAAGCTTGGATATCTAAATATGACGAATAATAAAGTCCCATAACAATTTCATCTATCTTGAAAAATAAAGAAGATAACTGAACATTACTGAATACCTTATCTGTACAGTCTGGCAACAGAGAAGGATTACAGAGCTTAATGTTTTTGTTTTGATTTACGTTCAGGTATGTGCATACCTGCCATGAGTGAAAGTCTAAACTAAGCCAGCACTTGAAAGCCAGTTTGCCATGTGCCGGTGTGTTTATCAACCTGTGTGCTACACTTATTACAAATGATGTACATGTTGGCTGCAATAATACAACTGGGATAGTTAAACTATGTCATTTAATATGCATGAAAACATTAGTGAACCATCAGACATTGAAAAATTTCTTGCATCACATGTTCGACAGTTTCTTTGATTCTTAAAACTGATCATACTAAAATACCACTAGATTCACATCACTCTACCATTCTTTGTTCACTGAAAAAGAACTTACAATTATCAGAAAAAACAGAAAATATTACTGTATTAATCTTGATAACAGCTATCTTTAAAAGCTGCTTTCTAAGAGTAATGTGAGCATAATATTACATTACTACTTGCCAAGTACAGATTTTGCTATGGTCCATGCATTACTGCCACATACTCTATCAGTGAAACTAGGAACAAAATAATATCCGTTCCAGTAGAGTTTTGGAAGGCTCTGCTGTACTGCTCTCTTAAATTTTAATGTTCTTGCATATCTCAATAATATCTTTTAAATGGGGTGTGTGTGCATGCTTATTGATGCGGAGAAGTTATGGTATTTTTTCCGCTACTCAAACAATATTAGAACATTCTGATAACTTTGGTACCCATTTTAATTAAACAAGGAAAACTGTGAATAGTATGAATTCCATTACATTGCTCCAAATCCATATAGTCTAATAGAAATGACGAATTCATGCATATTCATTGGTTCACATGACAACAATCTTATTCCAAAGTATGATGCTGGAATAAAACAACGCCTTTCTAGTGCACAGAACCAAAAACATAAGTATTTTTAGCCTTCCAATTATGAAAAATTATCTTGTAAAGCATGAAAATAAAACTTGTTAACCTATCCAAAATCTTCAACACAAATACTAGAAAATAATTTAAGCAGCTTGATTTGAAATAACTAAAAACAAAGTATTTATTGCCTCTTAAATACTGCAGCAATGCCAACATTTTGTTCAATTATCAAGAGAAGGTGAGCCAATATTTCAAACACTAAATGAAAAACAAATATTTAACAAAGAATGGTATTAATAATTGCATAACATCTACCTGAATATTTTGTGAAAATGTGCCTCATCCACATTTGCTTCTGTGGCAGATAATCTGGATATGATATCTGGCATTACATTGTATAGAGCATTTCCCTTCATTGACAGTTCCGTAAAGAAAACCTGTGTCATTTCTAAAACAGAAAACAGTAATACATGTGTCATTAGTAACATGAAAACCCACATAAAATTGTGAGAATAGCTACAAGAGGTTTGTAGGGGGTAAAAAAAGGTGGATTTCCAGATAGTAAAATCACATTTATGATGTATTTATCAGAACTACTGTCCACCAACGCAAAGTAAGTTTCTGAAAGGAATGTGTAACCCTTACTCTGTGGGACATGAACAGCGAATGTGAGAGACAGAACGCATGCTATGCAAGGAGCAGAACCGTTAAAAAAAACATGCGCCCTCTTCACTCTGTACACTAAAACCAAGAAGATTCATTCACAAAAGTAAAAGCCGTCAGGATGTTTTTGAATGGTCTGTAACTGTACTGACATGGGGTGTCATAAATTACCGAAGGAGGGTGTAGGAACCTTCTCCAATCCTCCTGCGTCTCAGGCCCTGGAGACTTTCTTTCCTATGGTATACTGTACGTATGATACAATCTGGGACATGTAATCAGAAAATACGAAATTTTGCTAAATTAAAGACATTCTTATACAAAAAAGACATTTTTGCTTGTTAAGTTGCTGCCAATTGTCAGAATTATATCAGCACCACTAGTGTGCTGGAATTCATCTCACAAGAATTATTTTTAGATACAAGAACCAACAGTCTGGCCAGTTTTGAGTCTGCAACTTTGGAATTAGTAGGCCAGCACTTAAGCTATGAAACACCTAGGCTGACAAAGACAAGTTTAAAATGTAATTAACATAACGTAACTCAAAATGATGCAACTAATTCAAATGGGTAATAGTTTTAATGCAGGATCTATTTAAACTAGTGCTCTTTTTCAACTCATCTGACACCATTATTTAACAAAAAACATTAAAGAAAAACAAGTTAAAATAAATCTTTCATTGCTTTTGCTAACTGTTTTCATTTGTCATGCCTATGAAACATGTTATTTTGTCTGAATTAGCCACATGACATGAAACTTAATTTAAAAAAAAGGAAAGAAGTAACACTAATTTACATTAAATCATACTAATATCCAAATAGCTGCATTTAAACCTGTGTTATGCTTTTTGTCATGTTAACTGCATCATAATCTTACTTTAAGATAGAAAAACAAAAGGTGTAAACTAGGGCAAAAGAATCAAATTCATTAGACTAGAAATAAAGAAAAGGCGGTGGTGATAATTATTTTGTCATTCAACTTTACAGCAACAGACCTCAAAATATCTATGTACAATTTGAAGATAATAATATACATGATTAATACACACTATAAACCCATCATACATTAAGTATAATTAAATAATACATTAAACACTTTGCAACGCTACAGAGGGATTACTTATTAGCACAAAAACAATAGTTTAGTTCAGTACTATATGGTGTATGAACAGTTACAGTTGAGCCTGCCTGATTTATGCATATATCAAGTGGAAGAGGGAAGATTACTTGTAACTCAGAATTCCTTACAAATGATATTTTAATAATGCATAATAAAAAAATAAAAAAAAGACACAATTCAGTAGTCCTACAGGTGCAAAATTTTGCAATCAACAAAGATATTTACAAAGAACATATTATTTTAATTTGGTCCAGGCTTAAAGAAATCAATTAAATTGGTTTGTTTTACTTTTCTTGCATTAAGTGCATACACTGCATTTTGCAAACTTATTAATGTACTTAGACCATTCTTACTACAACTTTTTGCTCTGTTGCAACGCTACTCATTTATTGCACTTAACATTGCAATCGCTTCAAATATTTTCAGGATTTGAGACATCCCCATTATTCTCAGTCACTTGAAGCTGGTTCATTTTCTTGATCATGTTTTTTGCATACATCAGCAATAATATCCTCACTCTGTAATGCCCTACAAACAGCTAGATTGTTATCCAAATGCACAAAGAAATCCAAAATATGCACCCTTGTATAGAGCTAGCTCATTTATGTGCACAACTTTATCACTGCTGATACCATTAACATTATCAGAGACAGCCTCTTCCTGTAAGACACTATTTGTGTGTGTGTGTGTGTGTGCGTGCGTGTGCGTGTGCGTGTGTGTATGTGTAATTTACGTCCTCCATCGAACGATGAATGAAATGGGTGAAATGATGCTCAAATGAAACCGGGGTCCATGGAGCTTAGAGTTACCTGACATTCGTCTATCACGCTAAGGGAAAAACCTGGAAAAAAACCTTATCCAGGAAACTCACCCTAACCGAGATTCGAACTCAGGACCTCTTGAACATGAGGCAGACAAGCTACCATCTATGCTACCGAGGCAGGCGTAAAATACTAATTTAAAGGAACAGTATTTGATTGTGGCGCAAGACACCTGCTTCCAGATAGACAAACATTCCATGGCTTATATAAGTTTTTTTTTTTTTACTTTATTTGTACTAAGCTTCTTACAAATAAACAATAAAGGAATATGGTTAAATGTTCAGCCCAAGCTGTATTTATCATATTCATTATATAATTTCCACTACCTGTACATTAATTTCCCTTAACATTATAGCCTGTTTACTTCTCTTTTTAACAATCATTCCATTTCTTTTTAACTTCATATATATATATGTGTAAGACTATATGAAAGCTGGAGAGTTTATATATACCCCTTGGATACTTAGATTTTCGTATCACAAGTGGGAGAAGTTTGTCTGATCCTACTGCATTGGTGGCAAGAACTGTTACACAAATTTACTTTACTTCCCTCCATGGCAAGAGTCACCCTTTTCAGTTAATGTCTTGTTGGGAATGAGATTGTAAAATTGGCCAGTCTCATCACAGTAGTAGAGGTTTTGAGGCTGATATCACTCATGATTCCTGGTGGAACCTCTTCCTTCCAGCATTGCACCATGATATCATCCACAGCATTTGACTTACTGCAAATTTTCCCCGTGATTTCACAACAATCTTTAAATCCTTGCAACCATCCTGATGAAGCCTTCAAATCAACCCTGATGTTCATAACTAGTTCAATCTATTGCTTTTGCTTTCAGCAGTTGCCACTGATTGGTAGAGCTGCTGAGCATTTCTGCTGGAACCATGTGAAAATGCCATTTAAAAATCAGCATATCACTGAAAAAACTATTTGTAGTTTTTTTTTTTATTTATTTATACATACATATATATAAATATTTCATCACTAACCTTTCATATTTCAATTTAAAATGTGGCTGACAAAGTATTAAAAAACCAACTACAAATAGTTTTTTCAATTAATTTTGATGTCACTGTTACTAAATTCCTTCAATCACACATAATCAGCATATCTCCCTTTCTGCTGACAGCTGCATTCAGTTGATTTTGCACCCAATTTTAAAAATTCATCCAAAATAGCATTTCTGTTACTGATGACTGGTTGGTGGTTGGAACTGGAAAGAACGGTATTGAAGATAGGCATGGGAGATTTATGGAGAGCAGAGGAGTCAAATCATAGCGGGTTTTGGAAGGAATTAAGAACCAGAGTACAAGACATAGGCAGGAGATATGGGAAAGTATAGAAGAAAAGAAATTTTTGAAAGTCTATAAGCAATTAAAGACAGAATGGGGTAGGGAAAAATATATAGATCATTGTGACCAAACTGGAAGAGAAGGCATAGCATGGATGAGAGTAGGAATAATACATATAAAAGGGTTGAGAAGTAATGAGGTAGGGATATGTGAATTTTGTGGAGATGAAGAGAGCACTGTTCATTACCTGATGTAAGGAGTTAACAAACTGCAGGAGAAAAATATGGGATAAGAAATGGGACAGTGTGAGCAAAGAGATAGTGGCATTATGCATGTTAATGGGGTGAAAATAAAAATAGATGTATAGGCGAATTCTTTTATAGAGAAAAGTGGATTGGGGCAAAAGAAGCGAAGGTCAAGAAGAAATGACACCTAGCTGCTCAGGAAAACCAAAGGCTTATGGCCAGGAGACCAGATTCAGCGAGTAAAACTTGGGTCAGTAGTTTCATGTATTTGTACAGGATGTAAGAGTTAAAGTCATTGTAATGACACTGTAATAGAAACTGAACAAATACATATCAAATACTGATGACTGTAAATTAATTAAACTCTAATTACCCTTTTTTGGATTCTAAATACTTTGATAATGCTACTATTTCCCCATACTGCTATACCATAAGAAATTAATGATTGAAAATTTGCAAAATAGGCTATTCTTAATGTATTCAAATTTACACTGTGCTTCAAAATTGATATTTGGAAACAAATGCTACTTAATGTGTGTTTGGAGGAATTTAGTAACAGTGACGTCAAAATTAATATAAAAATTATTTGTGGTTGGTTTATTGACACTCGTCACTTACTTTTTCATATATTTATGAGAGACTAGTTTCAAAGGCCCTGGCCTCCATTTTCAATCTCTTCCCAATCTCAGTTGGGAAGAGATTGAAAATGGAGGCCAGGGCCTTTGAAACTAGTCTCTCATAAATATATGAAAAAGTAAGTGACGAGTGTCAATAAACCAACCACAAATAATTTTTATATTAAATGCTACTTAATTTCTTCAATAGACTTTCAACACGTATATTCCAATTTAGACTGTCGTCCATCCAAATTCCTAAAAATTTTGTCTTTCCTGTATATTTAATTTCATTTTCATCCATTATAATTTCAGGTAAATTAACTGCCTTATTGATTTTATTATGAAAACCCAATGCCTGACTCTTATCCTTATTTATAACTAATTTGTTATTTTGAAACCAAATTGATACTTCTTTCAAATTATTTATTACATTTTCTTTGAGTTCGTCATCATTTTGACCTGATATCAAGAGGCTTGTATCATCTGCAAATAAGGAGCATTTTAAAAATTTTGTGAATAAAATGCCAAATCATTAATACACAAAATAGCAATGGACCTAAAACTGAATCCTGCGGAACTCTGCAGTTTATGCTAGCAGCTTCTGATTTTATAGTTTTTATTTCCTTTGTAGTTTTATCAACAAACTCTATTTCTATTTATCGAGATTTAACTGTATTGGAACACCACAGTGAAGCGAAAAATTATTAAATTTTAGATGAGTCGTATTTCTTACACATCTGCTTCACTTTCGTACCTATTTTGAGGACATGTTTCGCAAATCTTCGTTTGCATCTACGGCTCTTGTGCGACTGACGCTAGATCCAGCGGTGTGGGTAATTCTGGGGTTGTTGCTGCCATCTGTTGATTTAGTGATGAACTGAAATGTGGGATTCTCTTCTAGCGGGATTTCAAAGTTCATTAGTTGGTTTTTATGAGAGAGGATATACATAGAAAAACATAAAAACCAACTAATGAACTTTGAAATCCCGCTAGAAGAGAATCCCACATTTCAGTTCATCACTAAATCAACAGATGGCAGCAACAACCCCAGAATTACCCACACCGCTGGATCTAGCGTCAGTCGCACAAGAGCCGTAGATGCAAACGAAGATTTGCGAAACATGTCCTCAAAATAGGTACGAAAGTGAAGCAGATGTGTAAGAAATACGACTCATCTAAAATTTAATAATCTATTTCTATTATTTGCCTTCGCTCTCTCAAGTAGGAGACAAGCCAGTTATTTGCAGTTCCCCTAATTCCATAATGAGATAATTTCTTTAATATTATTCCATGATCAACTAAATCAAAAGCTTTAGACAGGTCGAGGAATATTCCAATATATTTTTCTGAATTGTCAAGCTTTTGGTGCACTTCGTCTATAAACTGTATCAGTGTAGTATTAATGGACTTTCCTTTTTGAAAGCCATGCTGCCAATCAGAAATTACATTAAATTTTGAAATAGTTGCACAATCTAATAAAAACCACTCTTTCTAATATTTTGGAAAAGATCAATAGCAGTGAGATGGGTCTAAAATTTTGAACTTCCAATTTTGATCCCTTTTTATACATTGGCTTTATTTTTGCCATCTTAATGCAGTCTGGGAACCTACCTCCACTCAATGATAAATTTATTAAGTGCACTAATGGTTTTACTAAGTGGGCAGAGCATTGTTTTACCAAGAAATTTGAAAAACCATCCAAGTCAGTGGAACCTTTATTTTTCGTGCTTTTTATTATAGTGTGAAGTTCATCTTCTGTTGTGGGTGCAAGAAAGATAGTCGGATATGTTTTATTACTTATTATTTTACCTTCCATTACTTTTGACTCCCCTACAATCAATTTTGGTACCCTAGCATAATACTGACTAAAAGCCTCTGCAACCATCCGAGGATCATCTATAATTTCGCCTTCTTTCTGCAGTTTGTAGTCATCTCGCGTGGCTTTTACTTTGGTTTCCTGTTTTATAATTTTCCAGGCAGTCTTAGATTTATTTACTGAATTTGCTAATTGTTTATCATTGTACAGTTTCTTTGCTTTTCTAATAACCTTATTATAGATTCTTTTATAATTCAATAAGTACTGTGTAAACGTTTCTGATATTTTATTTTCCTTTGAGATTTTATTTAGAAATCTTAACCTTTTACTAGATATTAGAATACCTTTGGTCATCCAATTTTGCTGCTTATGCTCATTCGTTTTAAATTTTCTCCAAGGACATGAAACTTAAGAATACTGACAAATTCTAGAAAGGCTGCATCTACATTTACTTTAGAATAAACATTTTCCCATTCCTCTCTAGATAGCAAATAATTTAAATAATCAATATTCTGCTTCCCTAAGCATGCTTATACTGATATGTGTCACAGTATTTGTTTTGAGGTTCCTTTGGTTATATATAACAAATATTTGACCATAGTGATCTGATAATACAGTGTCAATAATTTCAAAATTATATGGAGTAGCACGTTTATTAATGATCAGCTGGTCTATTGCTGATTTAGATGTATTTGTTACCCTAGTGGGCAAGTTCACTACAGCTTGCATGCCATAAGTGAATATTAAATTATCCAAATTTACTCCTTCAGGGTTACTACTCAGATAGTCAATATTAATATTTTTCTATTACTTAGAACTCACGTATAAAGCAAGTTCAACTGTATATATCTTTGGTTTGATTTTTGTCACGGATAACTACCATTTCCTGTGGTAAACAGATGCATAATTTTAGTTTTAATACTTTACAGCTAGCTATTTGTTAATTTAGCGAGTTTCACACGGAATTAATATAATTTTGAGTACTAGTTTGACTCAAAATTATATCAATTTTGCGCTTCATTGTATTGTAGTCCTTACACATTGGTATTCACATGGTATGTTTAAATGATTATTATTTCTTGTGTTATTAGGTACGTCTTCCCTGAGTTCTAAGTGGATAAGTTGTTTTCACACAATTGATTACAATAAATATATACAAATTTACTATAATCATAATTCTTAATTTTATAAATAGTGGTCTGCATGTTTAAGTTTATGAGAATCACAAATTATTCAAATAATATTTTTCTACAGTATAAGTACACAGTCATATGGCTACTGCCTCATTCTATACCGCTTGCAAAAGTTAAAGGCATGTGAACACTGACCAATGCTCAAGAGGAGCGCTGTTGCCAAGCATAGAGTGTGCACCGCAGAGTTTCTATACATAAAAGCATGTTTTACCTGCAAGCAAAGGTTCTACCTATTTTTCCCATAATTAATCAGCACATTAAATATTCCTAAGACATTAGAATCTTACCTTGACACATGTCACAGTAGTGAAACAGCAAGCACGATTTCCAATCCAGTACAAAAGTGAATCGAGAAGATATTGACACATTGCTTCACTCACACTGTTTATTCACAGGACATGTTTCAAGAGCTCTTGCTCCTATCACCAGCTGATACTCGACTAGTGCAAGTTGTAGTGGTTTCCTCTTTCTCCGTTTTGTCAATAGATGGCATGATGTACTTGTCAAAGATGTCCAGTGGTGGAGTTTCAAAATTCATGACTCTATGACGATTTTTGTTGATGAAGATTTTTTCCCATACGGAAAGGTCTATGGGGTGATTAACATATTTTATTACAGATGTTTCCAAGTTGACGTCATGTCTAGTATTCAAAAAATGAAAAGCCACTGCTGATTTTTCTGTTTCACCATTTTTAATGTTTCTTAGATGTTCTTTAGTTCTGATGTTAATATTTCTTTTTGTTTTTCCTATATAAATTTTAGGGCAAGTTTCACATTTGATCTCATAGATTCCTGGTTTTTCTTTGGTAGTGATTGAATTTTTGGGAGGGTCTTTTAACAAATTTCTGATATTAAACCTATATTGAGGTGTAAGAGTTATGTTGTGTTTTGAGTGGCTTTTCATTTTTTGAATACTAGACATGACATCAACTTGGAAACATCTCTAATAAAATATGTTAATCACCCCATAGACCTTTCCGTATGGGAAAAAATCTTCATCAACAAAAATCGTCATAGTGTCATGAATTTTGAAACTCCACCACCGGACATCTTTGACAAGTACATCATGCCATCTATTGACAAAACGGAGAAAGGGGAAACCATTACAACTTGCACTAGTCGAGTATCAGCTGATGATAGGAGCTAGAGCTCTTGAAACATGTCCTGTGAATAAACAGTGTGAGTGAAGCAATGTGTCAATATCTTCTCGATTCACTTTTGTACTAATTTGTGCTTCACTGTCCCTACCTTCTTCCAAGTTTATACTTTGTCCAATCCAGTAACTCACTTCCCAACTTTGTGGGTCTTTCCCAGAGATTTAAATACAGGCACACTTCCTTTTTCTGTTGTTGAAGCTGTTTCACTACAAATTTGTGGCACTGTGTGCTCACTACCTACATCACAAGCTTCCACAGTTAATTGCTGGGTTTTTAAAAATCTACAATTGCCTTATATTCTGGATTGGAGAGCTTTCATAAAAACTTGTTCACGTTAAATGTCATTTTCCTACCCTGAGAATGAATCACTTCACGTTTGTTGATGGAAAAATCACTTGTCCCAGCTTCGAGGGACATGTTCGCACACTCGGATCGCAAACACTGGAGAAAAGATGTGTGTATAATAATTGAATGTAATATTAACAATATTTCAGCTGGAATTCAACACACGACTTAACGATGCTGTTCACTTTAACAAAATAATACACCACTACTCTGAAAATGAACTGAACATTAAGTCTGCTTCAAACTGCGTGACTTCTGTTTTCATGGCAATTTATTTACGCTTGAAAGAATGGTGTTGTTCTTCAGGCTTATCTGTGTTGAATGAATGGATGGATGTTGGGTAACCATAACTATGTGAAGATAAAACATGTATCGCTCGTGTTCTAAGCATCGTAGAGACAGAAGTTTTGTACGGTCATGATCAGAAAATAAAATTCTTTCTTATTATAAGATTGACATCTGTCATTTTCAAATATTTATTTGAGCATAATTAATGAATATAATGTTCTCAGTTCAGTTCATGTGAGATGCGCGTACCACATTCAGCAGTGCTGGTAGGAGGGCAAGCTTAGGATTCGCTGGGGTCTGCAGTATGGCCAGCCTCCATATGCCTTTAACTTTTGTGAAGATTATAATTAAACATGACATAAAATATGTTGAAAGAAAGTAAGATATACAGATCTTCCATAGCCTTATGTTCCTAGTGGGAGAAATTTCAATTAATATGATTATATCTTGATGCATCTTCAGCTCAAAAACCTTAACTGAATATAACACATCCCATTATAATTGTCTAACAAAACTTCCCATAAAATAAATATAATAAAAAATTAAGCTCTAAAGACTATTAAAATTACTATCAAAAAGGTATTTTTAATCAATGTGTTAAGAGTATCTAAAGTTCCTCCAGAAGGTTTAAAATTTTCATCTGACAAAAGAAATGTACAAGTTTTCCTTTACAAAATATCTAAAGAAAGATGTCTTAAGGTGAAAGAAGAAAAAGAACTATCCAGCAGATCAGTGTTATGGATCTCCATAGCAGGCATGTATCAAAATGGGAAACAGTTTGTATTGTTACAGTGCATAACCCACCTACAGTATCAGAGTTCTATGATCCAAATGTGTTTAGGAAACTAAGATGGGGTATAGAAGTGTTCGAAAGTAAGTATGGGAAAGTTGAAATAATAATTGTAGGTGATTTAAATGCAAGAATAGGGGAACACCAGGTTAAGTGGATTAATCCAAGTGATGAAGACAAGGAGGAACCTGAAATACAGAACAGGCATAGTAAAGACAAGGTTACCAATAATGAAAGGAGGAAACTTTTAAACTTCTGTGAGGAGAATAATCTTATCATCAGTAATGGCCTGAAAGCGGGTGACAAAGAAGGGGAATTCACATTTGCTAATAAAAATGGCCAAAGCATGGTAGATATTTTAATGTATTCTGTAGGAATTGATGAATGGATCCTAGAGTTTGAAGTTATGAATGTTTTAACATCAAGCTGTCACTTTGCACTAAGATTAGAGTTAGGAGAAGGCAACAGGTGTATGAAGAAGCTGGATGAAGGATTTCTCAGTGTGGTGGAAGTGTATAAGTGGAAGGAAGAGATGCATAAAATATTTGTTAATGAACTGAATTCAGAGAGTAGTAAAATTTTACAACTGAGAGTACAAAGCTTAACTGAGAATAAAATAGAGCAAGCCTTAGAAGCACTGGAATATGTTGTTAAAAGGGCAGGGGCCAGTATGAAATTGGGGGGGTTCTAAAGACATCAGTAGGCAGTGGTTTGACAAGGATTGCCAAGTGGCGAAGGCAAGAGTAGCACAGGAATTAAAGAACAGGCAGCAATCAGGGGAAAAAGAGGAAAGGGAAAATTTCCTGATTCTGAAATCGGCATACAGGTGCCTAATGGAACAAAAAGAGAAGGAATGGGGTGAGAAAATAGGCAGAATGCTAAATGATGCAGTAAGAATACATGATACTAAGAAAATTTGGTCAATAGTAAGAGGGTTGTATAAAGATGTGGGAAGAGACGAGGATATAGGTGCAGATCAATGGTGTGCATACTTCGAATCACTGTTAGGACAAGAAAATTATATAAGAAAGGAAAGAGGTTTCTTAGGGGGTCCACAAATAATGAATTAGATAGATATATCCCAGACGTTAAATTTTGTGAACAAATAAGGAGGTTAAAAGCTAACAACGGTATGCATTGATGGCATACCAGGAGAATTTTGGAAGGCTTGGGCACTTGACAAAACTAGGAGGAAAGTAGTGATAAAATTATTTAATAAAAATAATGGAAGAAAAGGAAATTCCTACGAAATGGAGGGCAAGTATGGTATTGCCAATTTACAAGGGAAAGGGAGATAGAAATAATCCAGCTAACTTTAGAGGGATTAGTTTACTGTCCATTCTAGGTAAGATCTTTACTGGAATACTAGCAAATAGATAGCAAAATTGGGTTGGGAAGGAGAATAAACTATCAGAGTTCCAAGCAGGTTTTAGACCAGGCAGGAGAACATAGGACATCTCAAAAACTATTTGTAAAGTGACAAGTATCAATAAACCAACTACAAATAGTTTTTGAAATTAATTTTAACGTCACTGTTACTAAATTCCTCCAAACACATATATCGGACATCTTTATTATTAAAACAATTGTAGATAAATATCTGAGCAATAAAATGGGAAGGGTATATTTAAATGATATTTATTGATCTAGAGAAGGCATTTGATTCTATGAACAGAGAGGCATTGTGGATCAAATTAAGCAGTTAGGGGATAAGTCATGCATTTATAATAAGTAATTAAGAAGATTTACCAGGAGAACGAGTTGTGTATAAAATTGCCAGGCAACAAAGTAACTAAATCTATATCGAGTAAGATAGGAGTAAGGCAGGGATGCAAACTTAGTCCAGTATTATTTAACCTATATATTGATGGTATTTTGGAGGAGATATCAAGTTGTACGGTACATTCACCAGCTATTAACAATAAAGAAATCCCGGGACTACTGTTTGCAGATGACCTAGTAGTTGGCTCCATATCAAGTGGAGGGCTGAGAAAAGCAATCAAGGCAGCCAATTCTTATTGCGTTAAATGGGGTTTGAAAGTGAATGAAAACAAAACCAAGATTATGGTTTTCAAAAAAGGATACAGGTTGCGTAAGGATGAGAAAGGGGAGGTTAATGGAAGAGAAATAGAGGGGGTAAGGATACCTGGTTATTTGGGGACAAGGTTGAGTTCAGAAGGGAGCTGGAAAGAACAAAAAGAGATGTCTGTGGCAAAAGGTAAAATAGCCATGAGGGTGATAAGATCATGCTACAGTAAACTGCCAGATATAAATGTCAAATGGTTGGAGAGGATTTATATGGCAGTAGTAGAAAATAGAATGCTACATGGATCAGAGGTATGGGGAGTAGATGAGGCTTGGAGAGACACAGATAGAGTGCATAGATCCTTTTGTAGATATATATTCATCACCTAATGGGGCAGCACAATTGGAACTGGGCGGGCATTCTACTAAAATGAAAATCTTGTCAAAGGCAATAAATATTTATACAGAATCGCTAACTTGGAAGATGACAATATAATTAAAGAATGTTTTCATATTCAAAGGAGAAGTAACTGGGGATAGTCTTGGACACATAAAATGAATGACGTGTTTAAGCAGATAGGTATGGGTCATTCTTCGATAAATGCAGAGTATGGGTATAGAGGCTTCTGGAAAGAAGTTAAGATTAGAGGATATTGACAAGTCATTTTTGCCAGTACAAGTGACAAAAGCTCACTGAGGTTATAAGGGCAGCCTGGGGGAGGGAAGGATATATAGATATATGTAATAAGTTAGGGCGAGAAGGTTTTGCTAGGGTGAGAACAGGAGTGAGAAATTTGAAAGGTATAGGTCAAGATAGGGAGCTAGATAAATGTCCATTGTGTGGATAAGAGAATGCAGACTTCCACTGTATATTATATTGTAGTCAAACAAATATATGGAAAGAGCAGGCCTGGCTACGTAAATGGGACAATTTGGGGGGTGAAGTAGTAATTAGAAAAATTTTGTCAGCAAAAGGGGAAGAGAACAGGAGAAATATAGGGAATTATCTAGGGAAAGTTAAAGAGAAATGGCTAAGAACAATTAATAGGAAAATGTGGATTAGGATAGGTGAAATGGCAAAATGTGTAAAAAGGAGTAGAGGGCCTCCAATACACAAAAACCTGGGGTTAGGTGTACAGGGTCCGAATTATTATTCAATGGCAAGCAACATGGTAGGATTTTCAGGATTTAGGAATTTATGGTGTTTTCCTGTATGGATTTTATAATTGTAATCTTGGTTTTGTATTTCTATTTGATGATATAAAAGAAAAGATGAGAAATAAATTATAAATTACAAAATATCTATCCATCATAATTAAGTTGTACACAAATTTATACATAAACAATGATAAAACTATAAATAGAAGTATTTATAAACAGTGGAGCTTCATCAATCAAAAACACTTTTTAAACCAATTCTCGAACTGTAAAAACACTTAAGCTCCACTTACTTTTGAAATATTGAATTTCAAAATTTAATTAAATTTCAAAATTAATTTGTAAAGTAATACTTTACAATACTTTCAAAAGTAATTTCAAAATTACTAATTTCAAAAGTAAGTGGAGCTTAAGTGTTTTTACAGTTTGAGAATTGGTTTAAAAAGTGTTTTTGATAAACAATGATGTCCGCAGATACATAAGCACCTTTTCTGTAACACTACATGTACATCAAGATTTAACTGTATTGGAACACCACAGTGAAGCGAAAAATTATTAAATTTTAGATGAGTCGTCTTTCTTACACATCTGCTTCACTTTCGTACGAAAGTGAAGCAGATGTGTAAGAAAGACGACTCATCTAAAATTTAATAACTACATGTACACTTTAACTTGAGCCCTGGAATCTAACATTAACATGTATCCAAATAAAAAACACCTGCACTTTCCTTAAATAATAACTGAGCATCATAGTCCATATTCCAGTGTTACCACTTGTGCACTTCACTGTACCGTGTTACCTTAGTTTTGTTCTATTGTATTATCAAACCGCTTACCTTGGTATTTTACTTCTGTAACCAAAGGCTTATGGACAGGGGACCTGAGTCAGCTAATAAATCTTAAGGTCAGCAATTTCATGTATTTGTACAGGATGTATAATACAGCATGTTCTATGTTAAATTTTACTGTACTGAATTTGTAAGGGATACTGTACAAATAAATAAATATCAAATACTTTTGTACTTAAACAATTCAAATATAACTTTCGAGGAAAGGCACCGGTGAAAAATTGGCAAAAATGACAAAAAATAGCACTTTTCGTTTCTTTGACTTACAACTATGTTTAAACACTGCAGTTTCAGAATCTACCATAAGTTATGCCCTAGCACCATTTAAAGAACTACTATGTCACAAATTAATGCCTCTGTGCAGGTGGGTATGGCCATTTAAGAATACCAGGAGGTGGATTGGTTTCCAAAAATCAATTTTTGCTATTTCTAAAAAATTATACATATCTTGAGATTTAAAATTATATCATCCCTGTGCTGGTTTATATAACACAGGGTTGAGTGACCGCTGAAAAGAATAAAAAAACTATTAAAAAGAAATATATTTTACTTCACATAGACGTGAAACTCTGACCACCACTGCAGTAGCCACCAGCAGCATCATGTATAGCAATTTTTTGAGTGACAATTTTTTTTATATAATAAAAAGGATACAGTACATATCTCTGCATTAATTAAAAACCTGTAAGCATCCAACCAAGCTGTTTCATCAATTTCTTTAGTTGGGCCCTCCGTGTTGTTTACATTTTCCCTTTAATGCAGAAGATACATTTTACCAGAATTTGATCCTGCAATCCTTAGTTTGATAGGTTAGCTACTCGTGTCATGCTCAGACTGCTTGAACATAAATCCTGATATTGAAATTTTACTTTATTGGAACACCACAGTGAAGCGAAACATAATTAAATTATAGATGAATTGTATTTTTTACACATAAGCTTCATTTATGTACATATATCTCCAAACATCATTTAGCAATGAAGAAATAGATATCCTAAACCAGGGCCTAAAAACTTGTATATCATACTCCAGCAACCCTGAAGAGTTTATAGCTGATATTAAAATAGCAGTAGAAGGCTTAGAGCCAATGGATAAAAACATAATCAGGAAAAAATCTATATACATATTAGAACATTTAGCATAAAAAAACAGTTCAGCATATGAAGCAAATTAAGATAATTAAATCACTATGAAAAAAGGATGTGATCTTCTCAAGTGCTGATAAAGGGAACAAAATAGTCATTTTAGACACTGATACATACAATGGAAAGATGTTAGATGTACTATAACAAAAAGAATTCAAGGAAATCTATTCAAATCCACTCAACTAATGCATTAAAGTAGTACACAAAACCATCAACAATAGTAAAAATTTAAAAACTGCTGAACAAAAATCTATCAAACCTGACCACCCTACTACACCCAACATACCCATAGCAAATAATGTAAATAGTCCTACTTACTTTCTGGTAAAATGGCTATCAAAAAAAAAATGTCAGTCCTTTCCACAACTCAATATTCTCAGCATAAAAAACACATTAGACCAGGTGGAAAAAATCCAAGATTTTAAACTAAAACCTCAAGACACTTTGGTATCCTTTGATGTCTGCTCCCTCTTCCCTAACATTCCAATAGACAAACTCATGATTCAACTTAAAAAATGGCAAACTTCTATAAACCTAGACACAAATACAATAGAAGAATACTTGGCAATGACAGAAATATGCATCCATCCAATTTTTTTTTTGTTTCCAGTGGAAAGTATTACAAACAGATTTCAGGACTGGCTATGGGAAGTCCGCTCTCACCATTTTTAGTCAACTTATACATCAGGTTTTTCGAAATACATATAACTAAAGCCTTTCCACACATCTTTAAAACATGGTATGGATACATAGATGACATATTTGCAATAGTACACTACAGATGACGCTTTGAAATTGCTCAACCTTCAAAAACCCAACATACAATTCACAGTAGAAACTGAAGAGAACTATACCTTTCTTAGATCTTAAAATATCAAAAACAATGAAAAACTGGAATTTGGTATACACAGAAAAGCAACGCACACAGATAATTACATCAAAGCTAAGAGTTTCAACCCAACACCACACAAACTGCTACCATCAACAGTCTCACACTGATTAGTTAACCTACCCCTCAGCCAGCAAGAATATCACAAAGAATACACTCAAATCTTGAAAACTGCAATTAAAAATGGATATGGAAAAAGCCTTGTAGACAAAAAAATTAAAATCATTCCAATTTCAAAAAAGATTAAAAACAAATCACAGCTCTTTCACCACTGAAACAAAAAATTAGATTTGCTAAATTTTCATACTTTCTGATTCTAAAGCAGCATTATGTGCAATAAGTTCATATAAAATGAGGTCAATCCAAATTAAAGAATGTCACAAAATGATCCAACAACTTCAAAAACTACAGAAAAGAATTATATTACAGTGGATACCTGCACATTGGAATTGCTGGAAATGAATCAGCTGATTTCCTTGCCAAAAATGGTGCAAATTTAATTCAGAACAAAAGTAAAAACTTACCCTTTACATCCATAAAAAGATTAATCAAAAGCACATATAAAAACAAACAAAACCAATCAATATCTAACAAAGCCAAAGATAAAAAATGGAACATTTTAATTAAAAATCCAGAAATTATTCCAGAAATCCCACGTAAAGCTGTGGCAGCAAATTTTAGATTACTTACGGAACATGATTATTTGGCCAAACACTTACACAGAATAGGAATTTATACAAGTCCAAATTGTCCTCTGTGCAACAAAGAAAAGGAAATGACTGAAGAACATCTTTTAACCTGTGAAGCCCCACCTGCCGGATCTACTACACAGAAATATTGGAGAGCAAGAGAGCTAATGGCTTCATTGCCAAAGCCTAGCATTTGAAAACAACAACAAATTTACATACCACCCCTGGGCCACAAAGCCTATGCTTTCCTCTTAAAGCCTGGTAACAAAATTGCTAAATTGACAAACTGCAGATTCTCCTGCACCAATAATGTGACTGCACTGCCACTATCTTTGCAATTGTGTATGCACCAGTCTTGTATGCAGACCAAGTATCTCATCCTCCAGGTGCTTATGAAAGGCTGGATTTCTATTGCAAGGTTTGGGGAAATGTTAATATAGTGCAGAAGAATTTGAAATCAGAGCATGATGGGTAGAACATTTAAATACATTTTTCCTGTTATATAAAATTAAATGGAAGACACTATATTACATATGTGAAATTTATGTTATTTCAGACAAATTTCAAACCACCATTAAGATTTATTAGGACTTTAATAACAAACCTTAACAAACATAAGGAAATGAAATGAAATGTGTAGTGTTGTGAATTGAGTGTGCAGCTGTGTGGACATGTGGCAGACGACCTTGAAGGTTGCATTTGTGTATGTTACGTAATTTTGCTACTGTAAAGGGCTGTACAAAGTGTCTTTCTACAGAAATAAAGAGCATTTTGAATTTCTGCATACTAGACTTATAATTTACGAACCCACAAAGTCACAATTGGTGTCAGGAGTGTAACACGATGATGGAAACTGCATTGGCAAAGATTTTAGAGAAGATGGAAGAAATGAAGATGGCTAACGACAACCTCACCGCCGAGCTGAAAGAAATGAAGACAGCTATTGACACCCCCACTGCGAAGAAGGAAGCGGCAAATTACAACCTGGCTGCGACGATGACTGCAATGAAGGCCGAATTAACTGCAGAAATGAAAGCAGTGAACAACCGCCTGGCCACGGAAATGAAAGCCAAATTAACTGAAATGAAGGCTGCGAAAGAGGTCCTGGCCGCTAAATTTGAAGAGTAGTTGGCCGGAGTGAATGAGGAGGTCACGGTGCTGGGCAATCGAATGGGTCAACTGGACGAGCGCGTCAAAGACCTGGCGAACCGCGTTATTGACATAGAGGGAAAGGCCAACAGCAACACCAAGACCCAGAACGCCATGGTGGAGGACATCGTCGGCAAAAGATTAAAGGATTTGAAGACCAACGCGACGGAACGCAACACAACATCTGCGCGGGTCAAACCACCTAAGTACGATGGCACGTTAACTTTCGAAGTCTTCCACCGCCAATTCGTCACAGTGGCCAAGCACAAGTAGGCGCCAGAAGAAGAGGCCGCAGAGCTAATAGCCAACCTCCAGAGATGGGCCGCAGAGGTCCTGAACGCAGTCCAGACAGCGGCGGCGACCAAGGACATCTGGGAGGCCCTGGAAAACCGTTTTGGAAACCACCGCTTAGCCGCAGCCTACCGCAGCCAACTGAAGTCAAGGATGCAGCAGCAAGGGGAGACGCTGCAGGAGTTCACCCTGGCAATTGAACAGCTGGCCAGCAAAGCCTTGGTCGACCTCCCAGCAGAGTTTGTATCCTGGGAAGTCGCTTACACCTTCGTCGACGGGGTACGAGACGTCGAGGTACGTCAGTGTTAATGCTCGGCGACTATAAGAACATCCACGAGGCGCTAATGGCCGCATTGAGGATGGAGGCAGCCAAGGTGATGGCTACCCCGACTTCAAGAACAAGGAGTATCCGCTACAATAGGGACCGAAGATCAGGCGAGGGACGCAGGGAGCAGCCGGAAAATAGAATAAGGCCGACGTGGCGAGGGACACGTCGGCGCCATCACTACCAGTGACACTGCGTGCCGTCAGCCGACATATGAATGACGGCCTCATCGCGGACAGTTAGGTGAGAGGGAAGCCGTGACCATCATCAGACCAGAAGTAGCCAGGGGTTTACCATCGAGAAAACTGAGCCGACCATAGCAGTTAGTTACGCCATCGGGCACTTTGCCTGTGGAGATGAAGGTCCTGCTGCAGTTGAACTTGGGGCGGAGTGCCATGCGTCTGTGAGTGTTCGTCGCGGAGATGGCCGAGGTGATACTGGGATTGGATGTCCTCAGGAGCCACAAGGGGACCGTCGACGTCGGCAGGAAGGTCCTGCGGCTCAATGGAGAAGAGGTGATACTCCGGCACCCCGAAGAGCGCCTTGGAATATGCAGGGTCATGCTGACAGAAGACGTGGTTGTCCCAGCGGTAAGCAAGGTGGTGGTAAAGGCGCGACTGGAAGGCCAATGAACCAAGAACATGATGCTGGACTGGAAGATGCCCGAGCACGGACTTTGTGTAGCCAGGTCACAGTTATGCCCTTTGGTCTTTTCAACACACCAGCTACGTTCCAACGCCTCATGGAGTCAGTAATGAGAGGATTGATTTATGACACCTGTCTGCTACACCTGGACATCAAAATCGTTGGCAAAACCTTTGAAGACCATCTCGACAACCTGAGCACTTGCTACAGGGACTGTAGGCGACCAACCTGAAGCTGAATACAAAGAGTGCCAGCTTTTCCGCAAGGAAGTCAACTACTTGGGCCACACAGTCTCACCAACACACAGACCCAAAAAAGACAGGCCGTGAGAGATTGGCCTCGCCCGAAGGATAAGCGAGAATTGCGCAATTTCCTTGGGCTGTGCAGTTATTACCGCCGGTTCATAGAGGAGTTCTCCAACATCGCCAAGCCCCTCACACGCCTGAGAACACCTGAGGAAGGTCGTGGCCAGCCATCAGCGAGACTGGGACCTCAGGGTACCGCTCGTCAGCACACGACACCTCTGGGATGACACCAGCAAGCTTCGTGTTCGGCCGAGAGCTACACCTCCCTTGTGACCTGGTTTTTGGGAGGGCCCGGTTTTTGGGAGGCCCCCCCCCCCCCCGGAAGCAAAGCAGCCAGCAACCGAGTATGTGGAGAAATTCGTGGGCCATCTCCACGACATGCATCAAATGGCTCGTCAGAACATTCAGATGGCGAGCAACCGTATGAAGACCCGGTACGATAGGCAGGCCAACATCCAAGGATTCCAGCAAGGTGATCTTGTCTGGTTGTGCCGTCCTACCCGGACCAAGGGACGCTGCCCAAAACTTCAACAACCGTGGCAAGGACCGTACCTGGTGGTAAAGAGAATTAACGACATGGTCTATCGCATTCAGAAGGTGCCCCGAGGAAAGATGTTAGTGGTATACCTGGTTCATCTGGCCCGCTGCGATAGTGCTGTTCGGGACGACCACCCTAAGGAGGGAGCAATGTCACCAGACATTGTTTTGCTAATGGCTGCCGCGCGTAGGCGAACGCTGAGAGAGAGAGGCAGGGAAAGAAAGAGAAGGAAAGCGCCCAAAGCCACGCCCACCCGCGTGCTAGCGCTGAACCTTGCCGAGAGGGAAAGAGACGGACATAGTCTGGATAGTTCTCTCCTTCTCTCACTGCCTCGTGAAAGGCCGTGAAGCGTTGACAAGTTTCTGGAAAGAATGATAGCGATATAAAAGCGCCACGGCTAGTAGGACAGGCAGTTTTTGTGCAGTGTGTGGGTCATGTGGACATTTGAACTGTACCGCAGTTGTGAATTGAGTGTGCAGCTGTGTGGACGTGTGGCAGATGACCTTGAAGGTTGCATTTGTGTATGTTAAGTAATTCTGCTGCTGCAAAGGGCTGTACAAAGGTCTTTCTACAGAAATAAAGAGCATTTTGAATTTTCTGAAAACTCCACTTTTAATTTTATGAACCCACAGTCACAATATATTCATATGAACCATATGAAGCAGTTCACAAAGTGTAATCAAATGAATGATTGCTTTGAAAGAATTGGATTTCTTTGCACATTTCATTAATTTTGATGTCCGTAATGAATTAATGTCAGCAAATATGCTTACCTGATATCCGTTGTTCTTCATCAACAATGCAAAGAGCCATTTCTGAGATCTGTCCTTTGACTTTGATCATGTCATTCATAATAAGGTGTGTCAGAACCATCACCGTTTGTTGGCGTACCTTTGGCGAGTGATCTCGAAGCCTGAAAGAGAGATATTTTTGGAAATAATTGTTCTTTCACACTAGCTGTGTGTTGCCTAGGTAGAGTCAAACTGAAAAATGCAATGCCATAGCTGGAATTTGAACTACGACTCATCTGGTCTCTGTCTGGTTGCTCTACCCATCAAGCTACCGTGGCAACATGCCAGCGGGACATTAAATAGCAGTCACAACCTAATAGTGTTCAAAACTATAAAGTTTGGGACTTAAAATACTTACATTATAATAAGTTGCCATAAGATAATTCTCTCATGTGTATATGAGAAATCCTAGGGCTCACCAGAAAAATGTGAGTCAGTTGGAGAATTTAATGCTGTGGTGGCGTGTTGCCATGATAACTCATTGGTTAGTGGAACTGGATGGAGACCCCAAGATCTATGGTTCAAATCCCAGCTATGGCACTGAATTTTTCTGACTCCACATATCCAGAGATATTTTTGTTTTAGAATTACATCTCTGAGATCTTTTACGCTATAAGGTACCCTTGTAAATTAATGTGGCAAACCAAAAAGATAATATTTCAAAACAGCAGATTGGTGGCTACAATACAGTATGACAACTGTTTGCTTATCATGCTTGTCAAAGAGCTGGGCTACAGCATGTTTAACTTCTGTAGTATACTGCATGTTCATTGCTAAGTAGCCTTCAAAATGCTCAGGTCATTGTCAATATTGACCCTATGTATCCTAAGTTCAAATTCAATTCATTTTGACAGCAACCAATTCTGCACTTTTCTGTACTACATTAATCTATTCAATGAAACCTTTACATTTATGCCCGATTTCACCAACAGATGTTAAAATCGACGTTAACAAATCGACGTTAACTAATGTTAAATTTCTTGCATTTCACCAACCTGTTTTCTTAAAATGTTAACAAACCTGTGTTAATGCCAAGATACTTGTAAATATCATGGGTATAGAAGGCTGCACAAATGACGGATGAACAAAATCATAAATAAAGCCGTGAGACAAATTTCTCATCGACAGAGAAAGAATTGTTAATTGAAATGGTGACAAAGTGTAAGGATATCGTGGAAAATAAGAGGACGGATGCAGTGAATGTAAAAGAGAAAGATGTCGCAGGGAAAATAATGGAAACGAATTTAATTCAAATGCATGTGTCACTACTACAAGCACCAAACAACTTGTCAGTATTACGTAAATTTAAAACGAGGTATTAAGAACAAGTGCATTAAACGTTTCAAGACGGCAGATGGACAGTGTATTATCCACATAATTCAGTGAATTATAAAATTGCAAGGTTACTAATACTTGAAGCTAAGGCGAGATAGTCATATTCCTTTCGATGCATGTTCTAACTCAGTATTACGTAAATTTAAAATGAGGAGCGAAGAAGGGCAAGTGACTTGAAAGTTTCAAGACGGGAGGTGGACAATGTATCATCCACATAATTCAGTGAGTTATAAAATCGCAAGGTTATTGATACTTGAAGCAAAGGCGAGATCGCCATATTCCTTTCAATGCATATTCTAACCTCTCTTGTACTTCCGCAGTAAACTTCATAGCAACATGTTTCGACAGTCTCTACTTCCGTAAAACAATTTTCTTCGGATAGTTCCTCAAAATCATTTCTCCTCATAGGCCGTACTCTATTATGAATGCCATTTAGTCGGTCTTAAATATAGCAAATCGACATCAACAGCTGAGTTCATGCTCCCCATCTTGACTATTCACGATTGTTAAGGACTTAACATTAGAAATTCGGCTTGTTACTTTAATATCAGATTTAACACGAGTGTTACGCTAACACTTGTTGGTGAAATGCAATTTTTGTTTTAACTATTGCTAAACTCATGTTAAGTCTTAACATTTGTTGGTGAAATCGGGCATTACTGTTTTCTAATCTCTTTTAGAGGTAATTGATATTTTTCTGATCAATAAAAAGAATTGCTGAAGTTGAACAAAGTAACGGTCAACAAACTGAGGGTGTATATTTTACTCTCCAGCTGTCTTGTGAAATAATACTGCACAATTAAGATTAGGAAAGAAAAAATGTAATCCCCATAGCAGCCATAAAGTAAAAAGAAATCTCAGTATCAGGCATGTCTTCATGTGGTTTAGTGCTTCCCTGTTGTCAGTCATATATCAATTTGTCAGCAGTTGATTCAGAGCTCAGTTGTGTGTCGATAGTTGACAACTGAGGAAGTTAATTATTTGAACAGTGCTTTGGTTTAAGAAATGCCACCACAAAAGCATTTTAAACTGCCTTGCTTCGTAAACATGTGAATGAGCTTGGAAATATAGAATACAATATTTCTCATATTTCTTCATACATATATTCGTTAACATTCCCATTAACACTCCTAACAGATAACAAATTTTCTTATTTCCATCTAATATACCCTTCCTACCTGCATGCCTTAAATTTCGGTCTCAACACACAAAACCCCTGATTTTCCATGTATTTCTGATCCTCTGCTCTCTGGAAATATAGAATACAATATTTCTCATCTTTCTTCATACATATATTCGTTAACATTCCCATTAACACTCCTAACAGATAACAAATTTTCTTATTTCCATCTAATATACCCTTCCTACCTGCATGCCTTAAATTTCGGTCTCAACACACACAACCCCTGATTTTCCATGTATTTCTGATCCTCTGCTCTCTTATATCCCTTGTTCCCGTTTCTCTCTGATCTTCCCTAAATAATCACCTCTATTTCTTACATTATTTTCTCCTTTTACAGACAATATTTTCCTGATTAGTAATACCTCTCCCCCTCCTTAAAACTATTCCACTTTTATTGCCAAATTTGTTCTCTCCATACCTTTGTTTGTTTACAATATAGTATACCATGCCAATCTGTATCATCTTCTCCACACATTGGGCATTGCCCTTTATCCTTATCATGTCTAATACTTTTCAAATTTCTGACTCCTGTCCTAGCCCAAGCAAATTTTTAATTTACGTCCTTCAACGTTAAGTCATATCGGACGATGAATGAATTGGGTGAAATGATGCTCAAATGAGCCCGGGGTCCATAGAGCTTAGAGTTACCCGACATATGTCTTTTAGGATAAGGGAAAACCCCGGAAGAAACCTTATCCAGGTAACTCACCCTGACCGAGATTCGAACTCGGGACCTCTTGAACATGAGGCAGACATGCTACCACTATACTTGATATGTGAAAAGTGTGTTTCTACAAATAAAAGGTTTGAAGTTGAGTAAAGTGAAAACAGTAATAAATTCCCTAAATGCAGAAGATGCACCAGCTTTGCTATAGCTCAGGAATGTTTTTCTGAAGATTGCATTCAGGAAAAAACCTATATATTCATAACTGGTTCTTGAACTTACCTGAAACATTAACAAAGTTAGAGGCCCAAAATAATTCTTTAGATTATTCTTTGATAGATGAAATTTTAAACATATCCTCTGCAGAAACTCACAGTGTTGCTAAAACTGCCTTTGACAAGCTAATTCAGGTATTAAATAAAATTCCAAGTTACAAAATAATACGTCAAATCAGCAAACTGTTGTTTGGTGATACTGAAAAAATTGTAACCAAAGAGGAAATTACAGAAGAAGAGTTCTAGTATTTTTCACATGCACTCACAACATCATGCAATAGAGAAAGTATTTGTTCATTGTATAAAATCTTGTTTACTGACAAACATAGGAGGCTTCACACAAGAAAACCTAAGAAACTTTGGCTTCTTTTGATTTTCGTTCACTTGTTTTTACTTATGGTGCATATTTTTACAATTTTCCATTTACAATTGCACGAATATTTTAGTACTTTGTTCTGCATGCAAATCTGGGCTCTAATAATTACTATGCCTGTATGAAAACTATCACAATGGTAAAACATTTTAATTCACCCTTGTATATAGAACTATATTAGATAAGACAGGAATCCAGGTAATTTTAATTTAAGTGCATCTTTCTAGGATTCCTCACATCTAATAATTCAAAAAATTTATATTTTAAAAAGTTTCACTATTTACAACCTCTTTTAAAAATCTAGCACAAACAGCTGTAAGTTATTCAAGTTAATAACAAAATGAGTTAAGTGAATATAAAAATTGATAAGAAATAGAAAGTATTAGCAAGCTACTAACCTCTTGTAAATATGTGATGTCCATGGTTCAACCACGTTTGGAAATCTGTATGACAAATCTCCAAGAGCTACAACAAGATTTGATCTTGTAACCGGCTCAACTGACTTTTCAAGCATTGTAACAAGTAACTGCAAATGATCCTCACAAAACTTGGATGAAACAAGCATCATTTTGGCTAAAGTGAGGGATGCACTTGCTTGAATTGCCACATTTCCATATACGTTTGGATTTGCACACAGCTCCACCACCATATCCCTGGAAATATAATTTACACACAGCTAGAAACTCTTTTTGGAGGAAGATGGAAAGTGCTTTTTTACACAAGAAATAAGGAGTTTGAATATTCTAGCGTTTAAAAATAGATTGTACAAATGGCTGATAAGAAATGTTTTATTGTTTGCACAAGTTTTATGAACAACACAAGAGGGAATTGTAAATTGTATTCTTAAGTATTGTGTGTGTGTGTGCGCGCGCGTGTCCATGTCTGTGAGTAATGTGCTTATGTATATAATTTGTTTATATTTATATTCTGGATGACGAAGTCTATTGTAATTGTTTGTAATTACCAAATGACAAATAAATAAACATTAAACAGCATTTTAATTACTTTTAATTAATTACTGAAAAATACAGGACAATTCATTAAAAATCTTTTACTCTTATAGAATAAAGTACATATTTTAGAAGTTATTAATTAACTGTAGATCTTATTCTAAGAAACAAAAGCACATGCAACGTAATTTTGATGGCATTTGCAACAAGATTTTTATTGAGGCAGAGAATTTTCATCTCACCATCCTGTTGGTGAAGCTACTGGAAGCTGTTTGAAGTTTTTATCAAAAAGTTCTTTAAATGTTTAATCAGTTCTTATTGCTCCGTCAGCTAATATAAAATTTCTTCTGAGGCATTCAGTCTCAGACGGATGCCATAACTTTAAAGATGTTCCAGGATGGGATATTGGAGTAAAAAAATGAGATAATATAATTTAAAATCTTCTAATAACTGTATTGGTTTCCCAAAGTAACAACTTGATATACTTTTAAAATATACACAATATTAGACTACATTTTTACAATAACTGCCGAATGATTGAACATCCTTGTTCACTTTTCTATCGAGACATCTCACTTCTATCAGGTCTAAACATCTAATAATCTCATCCCCTCTAGGGACTATTGATTTTTCTCACTGTTGCCCTTAACCAACTATTTCATTGCATACTATATACATATATCTTCTTTCCTTTTTCACACACTGTTTAACTATTCTCATTGATTTATCACTAGGGAGTGGATTCATAGGCACTAAAAATGTGTGAAATAGGCAGGCAAAAAGCACCAAAAAGGGGCAAAATAGGCACTAAAAATTTGCTGAGTAAACACTTCGAAATACACAATTTTAGTAAAATGGCTCTTAAAATGCACTATAAATGCACTATAACAAAATGACAATCATTGCAACTTATGCTGCAACAAATTCACTAAACATATACTATTTTGCAGTTCCCTAGGCGAAATAGTTCTACATTTATTCCAAATTTCATAAATGGCTCCACAGCAAGTTAAAAAAAAAAACAAAAAAAAAACAGATATTGTATAATTAAAACACATATAAGTCCACTTCACTAAGTAAGAACCATACTGTGCAGAAAGGTGTGAAGTAATTAACTATGTCAAAAAACAAAAACATGGGTCTGGTGGGGCTTAAGGGTGAAAATTGAAATATCTGAAGCTTTTGTTAGATTTATTTAAAATTTATACCATTTATTTTTTTGATCGATCAAGAATGGAGTAATACCAAGATTCAGCTTTCTAGTTACAATAGTTTCTGAGGCATTAGCAGTTTATGTCTACATTACAAGCAATTTTCGAAATGTCCCACATATTGTAATTTTAATAATTAATACTTGGGGTAATATTTTTTGCACCCATTTTAACCTATTAATGACCTGTACCTATGTGAAATATTTGCCTTTGCCAGATCAACGAAAGGAAAAAATAAATCATACCTATCGAAACACTTTTTAAACCAATTCTCAAACTATAAAAACACTTAAGCTCCACTTACTTTTGAAATTAGGACATGTTTCAAGGACACCGGGTCCCCATCATCAGCTGATGTTCTACTGGTTCTTCAGCTGATGATGGGGACCCGGTGTCCTTGAAACATGTCCTTATTTCAAAAGTAAGTGGAGCTTAAGTGCTTTTACAGTTCGAGAATTGGTTTAAAAAGGGTTTTGATTGATGAAGCTCCACTGTTTATAAATACTTCTATTATTAGTTTTATTAAATCATACCTATTTAACAATTTTTATTTTCCTAAGCAATTTCAATAAGTAAGCATTTTTTTTATTTCATTTAAGGTCATGTGACCACAGTAGAATTAATACATTATTGAGATAACAATGAAATAAAGTAAACATTATAATCCTTTTCAATAAAAATAACAAAAACACAACAAATGTCAATGGGTACACTTAATATGCAGTTGCCCTTACAGGCATGTTTAGAATTTCATACAGATTAATAGAAAACTGCAACCTGTGGAACATTTTGAAGTTAGGAAAATGTAGAAAATATGGAATCTAAGAAATCTGAGGTTAAAATTACATAATAGCAGCTATGATACAGGTGTAGGATTATTTAAATTGTCATGTGATGTTTTCTGTGGTGCCGCTAGAAAGAAAAAAGAAACTTTATATTATTGAAGTATGTCTATATTAATTTTAAGACAAAAAAAAACTAAATTTGGGATTGTAAGTTTTGAGCTAATTTGCACAGATGTGTCTCCTTAATAGAAACAATTGTTGGAAAGATAAGAAATTCAAAGGTTCATCGCAGCAATCTTAATATCACTTAAAATGATGTCATGATGTGTCAGAAAGATCCAGAGCAAAGAACAGAAATTAATTAAAATCTAAAGCTGCAGAATCCTAGTTTTTGTAATAAAAAGCCTAAATGCACAAATAATAAAGCACAGCTTTTTAGTAAGGGTTTCCTGTTCATTCAAACAGAATTACAGCAATTACGGCATCGTGAAAAGAGTTCTCGTACCTACTTTTATAAAGGCATTTCTGTAAAATTTTACACATACCATTAAGATTTATTGGTCTGCAGTTTCATTTTCAATGTTGGAAACAACACCAGAAGTCTCCAACCAATCGATTTCATGATTTCTTGATACATGTAGAAAAACGTAACATGACAAAATCACACTTTTTTTATATATATAATCTTAAGTCTGTGTAGCCTAGCTAATTAAGCGCTGGCCTTAAAAGTTTAAGTTGTAACCTGAGCAGAGTCCCAGAGTTGTGATTTTAAGATTGAGTAAAACAACAGCTTCATGTCAGTAGATTTACACACATGTAAAAGAAATCTTACGGGAGTAAATTCCTGCCTACCAGTGGTACTGATTGTGATCTGATACGATTGTTAACAATTGACACCATCAATAATTTAATTAGTAATCCCTGCCCCAAGTATTACCATTAGCTCACAAAATAAGCCTTTACACCAGCACAAAAATATCATGCTACTGCACCAAAACTGCCAAAAGATAATACTCGCAACAAAATTGTGAAACCCAGTACACTGAGTTTGCAAAGCTATACCTATAAGTTTCAAATAATATTCTAATCAAGATGAAATGCATTAGACGGGCTTGTTAAACGACTCAGGCATGTTTTAAGCTAAATCTCAATGTAAAGTCATATAATGTGATGAAGAAAGTTTTCACATTAGGCAAATTTGTGCTTTACTTTGGAAAACTGAAAACAGTTTTGTCTTCTTTCTGCTCTTCTCAACATATTAATTTGTTTTTGAGTTTGATTTATGAGTCACTATATTTACACTCAAACTTCACTTGTATAATTGAAACGTTTTCAAGATCATTTGATCTCATCCTCAGCTGTTTGGTGACTAAATGAACATTCTTCTTCCTCCACTACTACGGTGCTCCGATCCCTCTGCCATCTGGTGTGAGGGGCCTAAGTTTTAATACTCCATTTAATGCCAGGATTTCAAAATTTATAACTTTATCACGGTTTTTGGTTATGAATATTTTTTCCCAAATATCCAATTCTATGGTGTACTTAAAGATTTTAACAGTTTTATGTTATGGCCAATGTTATGGCCCTAACACCAGATGGCAGAGGGATCGGAGCACCGTAGTAGTGGAGGAAGAAGAATGTTCATTTAGTCACCAAACAGCTGAGGATGAAATCGATGATCTTGAAAACGTTTCAATTATACAAAAAGTAAGTGAAGTTTGAGTGTAAACATAGTGACTCAAATCAAACTCAAAAATGAAGAATACTTCACTGTTAATAATGCTTCTGCTTTTAATATTTATATTAATTTGTGTTCGGCATAATGTTGCTACAGGGGCTGATCTTTATAATGTTTTTGAAACTAGGATGATATAGTATTAATACAAACATGAATGATTAAACTCACCTGATGGCTGATAAACAATTACTTTCCCATCTGTGCTGAACAATGGACCACCATTTATCCACTGTTTAAGAAGTGCATTTCTGTTGCTTCTCTCTTTTGACATATTTGAGTAGGAAACTGATCTATGTGTGCACTTGAAACACTACTTACAGAATGGGCTTTCCATTCCCCACATAAAGAATGGTCAGTTGTCAATCCATTGAAATAACATTTAGCTGGTCTTTGTGCAAATTCTAAGATTTTTCCATGACGTCATTAGCGCATTGTGATGCGTCTGTAAGGCCGATACCTACCTGGCTAAACCCCTTTTTGTATATCCAAAGTGCAGCAGTAAGAAATTTCTCTTCCCCAAAAACTTCACATTGGAACCAACAAATGCAAAAGCTGTTGTCACACATTACAGGCAGAAGAAATTGGCCAAAAAGACAGTTTTAGGCACTAATAAGGAGAATACAAACGTATGAAATAGGCATTTATAGGCACTAATAAAACTAAGAAGGCTGGCCCCATAGCTCAGTTGGTAGAGCACCTGCCTGCCGTACTAGGAGTCCTGGGTTCAATTCCCGGCGGTGGGGGTGGGGATTTTTCTCTGCCCAAGATAATTCCTCATCTTCCCCAGAGTCTGGAAGTATGAAAGAGAGTGCGAATGTGTGCGTGTTGTAATGATTAAAACCAACCGAACAAGAGTTAACACCTTCAGTATGTTCCAAAGGAGAATGGCCACCGATATGGCCATTGTAGTTAAAGGCAGGGTATAAATGGAACAACAAAAAACTAAGAAATTAGGCTAATAATTGCACGAAACATGCTTATAACTTAAAAGCCTACATTTCTGAACACAGGAATAAAATAGGCACATAGTGCAAAATCTGCCCCCTATTTATCACACAAATGTTTTAACCATTTTACAGTTTGATCATGATGTTCAATAAACACATAACATAAAAAAATCTTATAAAATTAATAATTACTTTTTCCTGGGGCTTAAATTTATTATAAATAATCAGTTTTAAAATACTGTTTCATACATGCAGTATATATTCTGTAATCATTACCTGCAACAGGCAAAAAAATTGTCTCCATTAACCAATTCATTTTCACATACATTCCGTATATACTCTGCTTCTTGGTCATCGGCCACGGCACCTACTGCCCCTAGTTCGTCATCTGACTGATCCTAGACAAAAAATAAGAGAAATTCATGTAACTCATATCAAATTTTGACAAGAATATTTATGCCAGCAATTTAAGAAAATTATTAAATGTGGTGGATAAATATGATCCATAGTATTAATACTTTAATAATGGCCAAAATAAGCAAAATATAACCTGCAGCTGTCCTTAAGGAAATAATGAGGTATGCAACTTATAGAAACATAATTAGCTTTTAACAGAGTAACAGTGAATAAATTCCAGCAAACCTGAAACATTTGCAATTAATATATTAGATGGGATTAATGCTCAATATCTGAATGATCAATATACAATGAAAACTGCATGCCTTCTTCAAAGTTCAGAGTATCCTAAATTAATGAATTGTAATGCATTATTCCTACAGCATGTATTATGATAGCCATCAATGCTCTTTCTTGCAATTTTTTCCAATGATTGACAAGTATTTTTACAGACAACACTTCCATATACATAAGTTAAAGCTCAGACTGGAACTGCAAACGAACGGTCATATAAACCACAATTGCTCAACATTGTACACACATATTTGCCAGCAGAGATGAGTGAATCATGCAATATGTTTGGAAATTGATACCTGTGTGACATATTAAATAAATTGTAAAAATTACAGCTTAAGCCTGTTGTATCATTGTCCACTAATAGGAATGGAAATAGTAACTGGAACCAGAACAGAAAAAAAGTCAAATGTAAACTTTCACAATCAACAGAAAGCTTTCTGGAACATATCTCCAACATAAAAACTGATGGAGTTTCATGTTTCTCGTTCCTTGTCACGGAAAGTTGCATGTTTATCGTGATATATATCTGTGCTGTAGAAGATACTCAAGGAGATATGCTCCATAAGTCACCAGAGTTCGCTCTGATAGCAGGCTTGGGAAAACAAAAACTGAAAGGGCACCACAGTAGATGCACAAGCCTCCAGTCTTAGGCTCATATCTGCTGTCAATAACAGCATTTAATTTAATAATCATAAATAATAACTTTGCCCATTTTTTAAGCATTTAGCATTTTGAATTTTGAAGTTATTAGTTGATTTTAAACAAATGAATGTACCAATGCACCAAATTTACTTAGTATGCTGTTACTGTATGCTTATATACGTTTCAGTCATTAGTTATTCTTTAAAGTTCAAAATGCTTGTGTATTTTGACCTCTCTTCTATTTCTGGTTCACATTTCTGATTTATTGCAGGATAATCTTAGAAACTGTTAAATTTCAAGCACCAGACTGAGATTAAAACAGTTACTTCCCACTGATTAATATGGCACATCCACTTTTCATTTCCAGGTGTTTTACATATTAGTAAAAAAGAATACCTAGATACACTCTGGTTTACATATCAGTAAAAAAGAATACCTAGATACACTATGTGTTAGGAAAGAGAAGAGATGCAACTGCTATTATTTCTAGATTGTAATGGAATGCTGTACACAGCATTTCACCTTGTTCCTAAGAATTTCATTTTTTTTTTTTTTTTTTTTTTGTAAATAAATAAATATTGAATGTGTCAATCAATTTAACTCCAACAACTATCTACTATGGATCCAAGTATTACTCCATTTGACATGTGAGTGTAACTTTCTATCTCCATAAGTAATCATCAATACCACATCAATTCCTATATCAAACTTCATCCCCATATTAAGCTCTCTTATGCCACAGTCTTCAAAGACATAAATTACGATTTACAAGTTGCTCAGATTTAAATACTGTAACCAAATCCTGAACTATACTATTAATTACATTTGAGGTTATCTTACATTTGAGCTCATCTTGAACTCATATAAACAATGGCACTACTCCTATGAGTAAGGACTATGATACAATGAAGCACAAAATTAATAAATTAATTAATTTTGAGTCCAACTAGTACTCAATGCTCCATATATTGTTAGTGTTTACCTAGAACATTTCGTTACGACCTTCTTAACATCCTCAGCTAATGTCAACTATTGAATGTTGGTTTCGTGAACTCCTTGGAGGCGATAGGGATGTCTCTGTTGGTATCTGAACAAATTCAGTGTACAGCACCTTTAGTAATCATATTATATAAAGGAGAAACCCACAGACAAAAAAAAAAATCAGGTGGATTCTGGATAAACTGCAAAGGCTGTGACAAATTTTACATTGCAAAAACTAAAAGGAATTTAAACATTAGGCTTAAAGATCATTTTAGGAACACCAGGAACAAAGAAATAGATAAATTGGCATTAGTGTACCATTTTTGGAATGATACTCATGATATAGAATGAGAAATCCACTTATTAAACAGTGTTCAGGGTCCAACTGCATTAATCACATGGGAAAGATATTCATAAAGAAATATGAATGAAAACTGTTTAATTTCGACACCACCTTTGAAGAGAACCCAAACTTCAAGTTCATCAAGATGCCAACAGAGATGCCCCTATTGGAGTTCACCAAATCAACATTCAAGAGTTGACATTAGCTGAAGATGTTAGGAAGGTCCTAACGAAATGAGTTCTAGGTAAACACTAGCAATATATGGAGCATCGAATACTAGTTCAACTCAAAATTATATTAATGGCACTAATATTTTTATTGTAAAAATCAAGTTCTTATATAGTTCTGCTCTTTCACTGTCATTAGTTTCACATTGAGATCTACTTGAATTTTAAACTCTAAAATTAACGGACTACTTATGAACACATATTGTAATCCATCTATTTTTCAATAGGTCTCCAATAATATTCTGAGCCTGAAATACAGCTGTACTGACACAATAATTTCAAGGCACCTGATACGTTCCAGTGGAACAATGGAAGGAAGAGTGGGAATCATGCATCTCGGAGACAAAACTTAAACAACTTTATGGTGAAGGGAAAATTATGCGGTAATTGACACCCATTGACAGGTATTAAAGGGCTCAACCTCTAGTTGGCCAATAATTTCAGGAACATCAACCTGCAGTCCATCAATTACCGATCACAAAGATAATGTGCTTTCACTCAGCTGAAGCATAAGATCCTTTGCTGATCACAGGATAATTTCTATCACACTAAACATATATAATAGAAAAAAACAGAATGTTTACAAAATTTTGTGCTACACTGTTGTAACAGTATTGTAATTTCAGTACGGCAAGTATGTCAACTTGAATGTCAACTACAGATAAACTGTTATAGTGTACATACAGTTTCTGAATTGTCATTTCTAAACTTGTGTTGTGTAAATGTTTACTGTATAATTTTTAGTTATAAGTACTTGACGTGTCCTATATCATGTACTATGATCAAAAGGATGAATAAATTTAAATGTTACCACAAAAATAAGAAAGTGTATAAAAGAAATGGGTGAAAGCTGGAGTTCTGTTAGACAATACGTGTGGAATATGTAATACCAGTTAAATTAGTTCCCTCATAAACTATTGAAACATTTCAGATTCAACGAATTAAGTGTATGACATTAGTGAACTGAGTAATGAAAAGTATTTTTATTTCCACTTTTACAAGTAAATATGTTCAAGTGAACAAGAGAGATAAATACTTGCAAGGCAAGTAAAATGGAAAATTAGTGAAGTATGTTCTAAAACCGTGTTTTGAATGCTTAAAACATAAGGAAATACTTGCAAGAGTAGTAAATACTTATCCATTTTCATGGTTGGTTAGAGGAAATGTTTCCAATTAAACATGCATATCATGTTGCAGTTTTCATTCAAATTACATCTCAAATACATACTGATGAGATGATGTACACTTAAGGGCACTCAAACAAACGGCAATTTTTTTTTAATATTTTAGAGGAAATGAACACAGAAAGAAGAAAATGTTAGAGTAAGTTTCAAATTACCATGTGCTTGATGCCTTAGACTGCCCACATAGAGATAAAGACACCAAGAGTGTAGGTGAGGAGTACATTAATTATTGCGGCTGATTCATTTATGCCCAGTAAGTAACTGATCCTTCATGGATTTACTAACACGATCTTAGTTTTAAAATCACAAGTGGAGTGCCTTTACCAGAACAGTGGCTTCATATTAAATACTTGCACACAACTGAATAAAATCTGGGCAAGAAATACAGAATTACTTATGCCTCTTGCACCTTTTTTTGAAACAAGATTCTCTTGAAAACTCGGGTTCACTTCTTATAGGAATTTATGTTGGAAGTACTGCTTTCTACATATATATTTCCAACAGGCAAAAGCACGAAGTATAACAGGGTAAACATTTGTTCACCTCTAGATAGTCTCAACATATACTTCTGATATGTTTCTGATTTCGGTTTTCATTCGTTCTATATCTTGGCAGAATTACAAAACTGAGTGTCATAAGACTGAAGTCATTCCCTCCAGCAAAAATTGTTAACTATCAAATAAACAAAATGAATACAAAATTTCAATGTTCTAGAATCTTGATAGAAGATTGGACAAAGAAGTGCATGTAACCAACCACAATAATGACCCTTTTAAAAATTGGCTGCCAAGTATCCAGAAGTAGAAGATAAGCTTGGAGCCTTCCTTAGTTTGAGATGCCAATTTGGTTACACTGTGACCACAGAAATGTGCTAGCTTCAAATGTTGCACAAGATACCAGCATCGCATGGAATTTCAAAGTAAATCAAGGGTTAGATTCTATGCTTTTTTATACAATATAGGTTTTCAATATGCAGATGTATCACAATAGTGCAACATATGCCAGAAGCATATCAGGAACTGGAATTTTAAAGATGTGCTATTTATCTTCTTAAGCAGTAAGAATATCTGTTTTCGCAAATAGGAAATGATCAAATGCCTTGTTACTTCAAGTTGCCTTATGATATCACCATTAAAGAAAAAAAGTAGGGGAGGCTCTTAAGACTGGTAATAAAAACAACGGGTTACAAAAAGCAATGTTGCACCACTATATTGTCTATGCTTGTTGACATAAGGAAACTTCCACATTCATAATATTTAAGCAGAAAACCAATCCCCAATGAAAAGAGTGTTCTCCCAGAGTCCTATTGAGAACAAAGGAAAATGGGTAGAGGAAAATATATAGTCATTGAACTGAATTGAAACCATATGGGAATGACATCCTGGAACACTTCTGTCATGCCAGAGAAACATGCTAGTATTGGGCAACTTTTGCAGGCATCAAACAGAAGACTGAAAAGAAGATTAGCTGCAGGAAATTCAGAACCTGATTATGAATCCTGGTGTACTGACTTCACTGCCACATCAGTGTATGTTTGTATATACTGCCATTTAAGACTTACTTGGAAAAGGTATACAGAATGGATGGCGAGCAAGAACTACTAGTTAACACCACTGGGAAAACTGAAAGACCTGCAACTGGGTAAAAGTTGCATGAGACCAAATTCCAGCACATCTCAAGAGATCATTCAAGAAGTGCTGCATATCCAATAAAATGGATATATGGAGGATGACACAACTGGAACATTGATGATGATGATGATGATTATGAATGAATGAATGCATAAAAATGTTAGTAAATTACCTATATATTAGTTACATCAACCTTTTTTTTTTTTTTTTTTTTTGTAATTTTATGTCCTCCAACGTTAAGTCATATCAGACAATGAATGGAATCGGTGAAATGATGCTCAAATGAGCCCAGGGTCCATAGAGCTTAGAGCTACCCGACATTTGCCTTACAGGATAAGGGAAAATCCTGGAAAAAACCTTATCCAGGTAACTCACCCTGACCGAGATTCGAACTCGGGACCTCTTGAACGTGAGGCAGACACCCTACCCCTACGCTACTGTGGCGGGCTACATCAACCATGATGTACAACTTAAATAGGTATATATTTTATTTTACTTAGATTATTAGCTTGCAAGGAACATTCTTATCATTAATTTTTAGATGAGTCGTATTTATTACACATCTGCTTCACTTTCATACCTATTTTGAGGACATGTTTCGCAAATCATCGTTTGCATCTACGGCTCTTATGCGACTAAAGCTTGATCCAGCGGTGTGGGTAATTCTGGGGTTGCTGCTGCCATCTGTTGGTTTAGTGATGAACTTAAATGTGGGATTCTCTTCTGGCGGGATTTCAAAGTTCATAAGTTGGTTTTTATGTTTTTCTATGTATATCCTCTCTCATATGACGAGTTCACTATGTTTTTGTACGTATTTTAGTAATTCTGTGCTATCTTCAATTTCATGATTTTCAGACCAGAAATGAGCTGCTATTGCGGACTTATCAATATTTTTGTATCTTAAGTGCCTGAAGTGTTCTTTCTTTCTAGTGCCTATGTTTCTTTTTGTCCTCCCTATGTAAATTTTTTCACACTCTTTACACTTTATCTTGTAAATGCCTGACTTTTCCTCTGGTTTTATCTTATCAGTATTATTACTGTGAAGTAGGCCTAAAAACATGTATAACATACTCCAGCAACCCGGATGAATTCATTGCAGATATAGAACTAGCAGTAGAAGGCTTGGAAACCATGGACAAAAATATAATTAGGAAAAAATCAGCTCCTATATTGGAAAACTTAATAAATAAAAAGCCAGGAAAACATTTGAAACAAATTCAGAAAATTAAATCTTTAAGGAAAAAGGATGTAATCTTCTCAAGGGCTGATAAAGGGAACAAAATAGTAATCTTAGATACAGCTACATACAAAGAAAAAATGTTAGAGTTACTACAACAAAAAGAATTCCAGGAAATATATTCTAATCCACTCAACCGATGCATAAAAGATGTACAAAAAACAATCATTAATAGTAAAATTTTAACAACTACAGAACAAAAAACTATCAAACCAGACAACCCTACCCTTGCAAGAATATATGGTTTGCCTAAAATACACAAACCCAACATACCCATGAGACCCATTGTAAATAATATAAACACTCCTACTTACCTTCTGGCAAAATGGCTGTCCAAAAAATTTCAGTCCTTTCCACAATTCCATACTCTGAGCATAAAAAACTCTTTAGACCTGGTAGAAAAAAATTCAAAATCTTAAACTAAAACCTCATGACACTTTAGTATCCTTTGATGTCCGCTCCCTCTTCCCTAGCATTCCATTAGACAAACTTTTGATTCAACTGAAAAAATGGCTAAATTCTATAAACCTAGATGCCAATGCAATAGAAGAATATTTGGCAATGACTGAAATATGTATACATCAAAATTATTTTGTCTTCGATGGAAAATATTATAAACAAATTTCAGGACTAGCTATGGGAAGCCCGCTATCACCATTTTTGGCCAATCTATACATGAGTTTTTTCGAAACACATATAACTAAAGCCTTCCCTCATATGTTTAAAACATGGTACAGATACGTAGACGACATCTTTGCAATAGTGCCCTACAAATAGATGATGCTTTGAAACTACTCAACCTGCAAGAACCCAGCATACAATTCACAGTGGAAACTGAAGAGGATTGTACTCTACCTTTTTTAGACCTTAAAATAAAAAGAAGCAATGAAAAACTAGAATTTGGTATCCATAAAAAAGCAACACATACAGATAATTACATCAAAGCAAATAGTTTCAACCCAATTCCACACAAACATGCAACCATCAACAGTCTCACACACAGATTAGTAAATCTACCTCTCAGCCAGCAAGAATATCAAAACGAATACCATCAAATCTTAAAAACTGCAATTAAAAATGGATATGGAAAAAACCTTGTAGATAAAAAACTAAAATCATTCAAACTTCAAAAAAGATTAAGACAGATCACAGCTCTCACACCAATAAAACAAGAAATTAGATCTGCTAAATTTACTTACCACCCTTGGGCCACAAAAAAGTTCCAAAAAATATTCAAGAAATACAATATAACATTGGTACCAAAAAACAATTACAACATTAAAAACCTACTTCACAGTAATAATACTGATAAGATAACACCAGAGGAAAAGTCAGGCATTTACAAGATAAAGTGTAAAGAGTGTGAAAAAATTTACATAGGGAGGACAAAAAGAAACATAGGCACTAGAAAGAAAGAACACTTCAGGCACTTAAGATACAAAAATATTGATAAGTCCGCAATAGCAGCTCATTTCTGGTCTGAAAATCATGAAATTGAAGATAGCACAGAATTACTAAAATACGTACAAAAACATAGTGAACTCGTCATATGGAAGAGGATATACATAGAAAAACAAAAAAACCAACTTATGAACTTTGAAATCCCGCCAGAAGAGAATCCCACATTTAAGTTCATCACTAAACCAACAGATGGCAGCAGCAACCCCAGAATTACCCACACCGCTGGATCAAGCTTTAGTCGCATAAGAGCCGTAGATGCAAACGATGATTTGCGAAACATGTCCTCAAAATAGGTACGAAAGTGAAGCAGATGTGTAATAAATACGACTCATCTAAAAATTAATAATTTTTCGCTTCACTGTGGTGTTCCAATACAGTTAAATCTCGATATATTCTTCTTATCGTTTGGAACACTATGGACAAATTGAAAACGACTCCTTTATTGTATATGTGTAAATAGTTTCTAAGTAATAAACATGAATTTTTATGTAAAAGTTTGTGCTTGTAATGCACATACTTCACATTTTCAATTTTTTTTTTTTTTTTTTTTTTTTTTTTGGAGGGGAGAAACACTTGAAAAATTAGTTCATATACATATGGTACACTAGAAAACAGAGTCTCTAAAGACAGCCAGAAAATTATCTAGTATTTATTTGTAAGTATTATCTTCTTTTAATCACTTCAAACATGCAAGTAAAATTGAAACAATGAAGCCACTGACAGTAAAGCAAATATAATTCACAAATTATAATTAATAGTGAAATTGAACAAATTAGCTGAAGATGTAAATAATTTGGGAAACTAGTTTTGTTTTATATGTACAATTATCACTTTTCAAAGATTAGTGAAGTTTTAGTCACTATTAAATCTGTGAATGTAGCAAGTACTCATTTGATAAGTACTTAAGTATTTTTATTCACTTCAACAATTTATCTTTATAATACAAGGAAAAAACCAGAAAAGCCATAGTCAACCAATTGAGGAGTTTTTTCAAAACTTGATAGAGCACAACTTTTCACAAAATTAGTTATATATGCAATCAGTATGTTTTCGATGCCATCAATTGGTCTATGAAATCAGATTTTGCGTAACTGATATTTGCCATGTGTATAGCATGGTGAATCATGAGCATTTTTTCATAACTTGATAGAGCTCATGCACAACAATTTTACAAAAATTATACAACACAGTCTAAATGAAAAGATTTGCCACCTGTCCGCTTGCCCAGCCTTGCTTTCCTGGTATTAAATGCAATACAAAAATGACATCATTATTTCAAAACCTTCCTGCGGTTAAATATTATAGAGAATGACTCATTTGTATTATCGCCACACTTTTGTGATTCCAAGGGAAGAGAATGACAATACTACTTCGCATGTGGTTTTTATCAAAAACAAACTCTGTTGTCACATACTCTTTCAAAACCTTTTATCAAAATAATTCTCAAAGCGGTATTACAATGACTTAACAATCAAAAACGTTCCACACTCAAGATAGTGTGACATAACACGGTATTATTGCAATACAGGCCATCGTTTAAAACCATTGTTTATCACACAGTAAAGAATGTTATGTTTTCTGATTGTGTCACTAGATTGAACCAGCACAAGCTAAGTCATGGACGAAAGTACAGGGTTACATTCTCCAGTGAATGAATCTGATGGTAGCAGGAAAAATACAAAAAAAACGTCTTCTTCAAGCTACAAAACCTAATAATAAAGAACCATGCATAAAATGTAGTCAAGGAATTCAAGATTATCCATCGAAGTCAATAAAGAGGATAAAGTAAGGATGATGTTTTGTAAATAAGGGTGCTCAACTGCTCAGTCATCAGCGTCCTTACAAAAACTAAATCATGGCAATAGCCAGAGATAAATTTCTCAAAATTAAAAAGAAAAAATCAAAACAAAATGACAGTAAAATAAATACGCCCAAATGAGGAAAAAACAAATAAAAAGCTATTATTAACAATAAAATACCAAAAGACATAAAAAAAAAAACATTTTCAATATTAATTTGCATTGACAAACAAACTACCTGGCCAGTGGTGGTCAAATCAATTTGTTCATTTTCTTAGGGGCTGGGCTAGCATTTTCAGCAGAATTCCCCTGCCTTTTTCTCACTGTCGTTTTGGTAGTGAGGACAGGATCTTCCCACTCCATATCCTCAATGGAGAACCGCTTTCTACTGATAACTTCAATTTGAATCTCTCGAAACGATCAGAAACTGCAATCTGTGAAGATGAAAGCCACCAATCTGAGTCCTCTCCAGATCAGTCCTCAGAAGATGCTCTCGGAGAAGATGGTTGTGGACCATTATGCTCATTTTGCTTGGTACTAGCCTTCTTATTCTCCCTGAGGAAGTCAGTTGTCTCTTATGAGGTCTTGAACTTTCTGGGCAATGCATTATATATTACTAGTTCACATATTCTTGAGGTAGATGCCTTCTGCAGTGACTTGGCTGGAATGTTCTTCATAGGACTGGACTTAGATGTGCTCACTGTTGTTCGTGCTGGTGTCTGTTACTTTGGCTGTGATCTGGGTGTAATTGTTCTTTTAAATATTACTGCCCTGTTTATGTCGCTAGCTTGTATAGCAATTTACCGGTATAGCTGCAACTGCACTGTAAGTAACGGTCCTAGGGACAGAAGGCTGACGAATACGCAAGAGTTTCCAGCTTCCAAGAAGGGCACCTTCTCTCTTACCCAGATCTCTTAGATCACCTTTTCCTCCAAAAAATGGGGGCATTCCCTGGAGTTCAATGAATGATTACCTGTGCAGTTAACACATGTTGCAGGTTAAGTAAATGCATCATCATGCTTGACTTCTCCACAGTCAACACAAGTAGCAACTCCATTACAAGAATCACTCATGTGGCCAAAGTGCTGACATTTATTATCTCAATGAATTGGGTATATACTGCCTCACTTCAATAGCTTCATACCCTGCCTTAATCCTTTGTGGGAGATCTACCCTATCAAAGGTAAGAAACAGGGTAAAAGTGGGCACAAGTTCACCTTGTTCTATGCAGTGTACTTGATATACATTTGTCACACCTTGTTCCGCCAAGTTTTCCTGAATCTCTTCATTGGAAATATCGTCCAATGCGCTGGTGTTTACAACACCACACGAGGAGTTCAGAGTCCTAATAAACGGATTCACAGTAGTAAATTTTTTACCTTCTTCAGTTCTAAAAATAACCAAATAGTGACTCAGCTATTTCCTTTCCACTTTTCTTAACATTTTTGTTGATTTTATCAGTTCCCAAAGCGACAATATCCTCCACCATTGCAAACGTTCCGATGGCGTGCTCACATCTTGGGAACCACCCCGGCTTAGGTAAGATCCTGGCCTGGACCTTGCTTAACTCAGGGTCTCACCTTCCAATGAATAGAAAGAGGGACCCAATCGCCTTCAGGAGTGTAACAACTCATGCAATGGTCCCTCCCCGGGACTGACCTCTATCAGCGGATACGAACATAGTCCTACATGATAACCAGGAGCTGGGAGTTAAGCATTACCCAGTCACCCCTACGCTCCACCGCACTAGGTATCCATCAGACTTGTGTTCAGGGAGGTTAGGGTCAAACACGAATGTGGACTTTGTTTGAGTGTTTGGCATTAGCTCTCTCACCACTCAGAGGCACATCAGTGCCTCGAGAGATTTGGCTCTGGTCCCTGGGATCACCAATCTTGAACTTAGTAACAGAGACCTCAAAATTAATCACAAAAATTATTTTTAGTTGGTTTATTGATACTCATTACTTACTTTTTTATATTATTGAGAGACTAGTTTCAAAGGAATCGCCTCCATTTTCAATCTCTTTCCAACTGGCATCTCTCAATAATATAAAAAAGTAAGTGACAAGTATCAATAAACCAACTAAAAATAGTTTTTGCGATAGAACTGGTGTTAAGGACAAGGAGCTTATCACTGCTGTGAAAAATGATATTAGAGCTACAGGTGCAGAGAAATCTACCTATCTATCTACCACCAGAAAAAAGAGAAAAGGAAAAACTATCCACATACTCTTTATCCAAATACAAGTTTATTTTTATAAGTGTTTTAATCTCTCATTCTAGACACCACACAATTAAAACATGTCACAAAGAAATGCTGAGGTCCTCATGTCTAGAGAAGATGAACATGGTGTCCAGTAAGAATACTAGTTTAATCACTTTGTATTCTTAAATTTCTATACTTAATAATTTTGTAACTTTTTATAAATGTCTATTATTTCATTAATGTAACAATTGTTGCGTATAAGGTCTGAACAAGATTTGGGAAATATTTTAATTATTGGAGGTTCACATTTCATTTTGTGGTAAGCTCCAGGCTTTAGCAGGAATTAACAAGTTGAGACAGGTTGGATGACTCAGTGATCAGAGTGAGCAGTGGTATTGACCTGCCAGCTCATGTTTCCTGTTAATTCGACAGAAAATTTAACAAGAGTCATTCTTGGGTTGCACAATACTGCACCATAGGATGTAAACCCTCTGTTAGAAACCGCTGACTCGTATGATAGCAGACATTTTGGAAGCCAGTTCTATTTAAACCATTACAGCCAGTAAGGAGGGGTTAGTTGGTCAGTTAGATCATTGTTAATTGGTTAGAGGATCGGATGCTGCTGCTCTAGTCTTATCATAAAACTTGTTAATACTTCTACGAAACTTAACACATCAGAGTGAACCAGCCACCTCTTGTTCAGAACTCTACGCTAATCTACATAAAAGGTAATATTTATTTATGTATCAATTGATTTAATGTCTGTCTTGATTGCACCCTTTATCTCTTCCAGATAAAGAAGAGCTTTGTTTGATTTGACTTACCCAATCTTTGGAATATATTTGTAAATGTAGTTGAGAACTAATCACTTTAATTTAACCCTAATTGTGTCACTATCCTTTGACCTGTTAGCTCTACCATCTGCTCCATTATCCTTTCAGTAGCTACACCCCAGCTGTTGATTAGGTTTCTACGTCCTTCACCCCCCTTACAATCCTGATTGCAACACAATGTTGATTTAGCCATTTATTATATGTGTATACTGTACGTAAAAGTAAATTATGAAAATAAAATCAAAACAGTAATAAGAACAATAAAACTAGTAGCAAATTGAGGTTGTCAAATTCACTTGCTTCATAGTCCATTTCCTCTATCAAGTTTTTAAAAACCAAGAATTTTTTAATCGTAAAAACTATTTGTAGTTGGTTTATTGACACTTGTCACTTACTTTTTCAATACTTACTTTTTCAATAATATAAAAAAGTGACGAGTGTCAATAAACCAACTACAAATAGTTTTTACGATTAATTTTGATGTCACTGTTACTAAATTCCTCCAAATGCACATAAGCATTTTTTAACTGGCCAATACTATGAAAAATATGGTTATCCTCTAGGGGTTTCACTGTTGTCTGAAACTATCCCATGATACTGTTTAGTATCATCAAAAATAGGGTTTGTGTAATGAAAGGTTATTAACTAGAATAAAAAAATGTAATTTTTGTAAAAACATCTTTTTGTCCTCTATCAAATTTTGAAAAAATGCTCCTCAATTCAGCCCCAACAAGATTTAGCTCATCCTTAAATTACTAAGCAGACATGCAACCTATACATCATAGCCACTGCTGCAAGAAGCAGCATTACCCACTGTTATGTTATTTTCTTATTTTAGTATCAATATTTAGATTATTTTTACTCCAAATGTTTAGTTTGAATGGTTTGGAATAATATATACATTTGAATAAAGAGCTTTGCAAAAGGTTTTTAGTAAGTTTTCTTTAGTTCATACCTAGTTATGCTGTAAGTTCTATCTCTCAAATAACGGCAACTGACAAAAAGCAGTAGTTAATGAATAGATGTAGATTATTTTATGATGAATTTAAATTCTCAAAGAAGTTCTTATTACATGCATGAAGTACAATTTATTCCATAACAAATCCGTACTATGATTAGCAAGAATAATTTTCTTTGGCACTTTAACCAGACAGTAATATCAGGCGTTAGTATTCAAATGAATCTACAGAGCCTAAAAGTTATCTGATATTTGTAGAAAACAAAAACCTTATTCTACAGCTCTAGAATGAACTAGAGTTATCACTAGAGTCAATAATACTCATTACTTCAACACAAAAGAAAAGTTGCTACAATCCACTTGCAAATGACGGTCAACAAAACTTTATTCTGAAACATCCACAGCTTTATTGTATACCCTCACACAATGCTGCAATTCGAAATACTGTTACACCACAAAAATCCAAAGTGGGTAGCAATTATAATATAAATTTTGGTATTAGTCTACAAAAAAAAAGCCCATTTCAAGTTTATGATCGAGATTACAGTAGACGGTGAGCAAAGCTTTTAATAGTGTTATTAAAAGTGTAATATTTCACAACCATCTAAACCTGTTGTTCTAGTCATCGACAAAGCAATCTTGTGTAGCTTTAACTACTGGACATAAGATGAAAGATGGTAGGAAATTACCTGACTGCTGGAAAACAAGTGCAATTGTACCAATATTTAAAGGAAAGGGAAGTGTAAATAGGCCAGAAAATTACAGGGGGATAAGCTTACTATCTACAATTTGGAAAATGTATACGGGCATACTAGCAGAGACTAATGGATTGGGTGGAAAGAGAAAATAAAATATCCAAATTTTTAGCTGGATTTAGGAGAAGAAGACAAAATATAGATAATGTATTTATAATCAAGACGTTAATCGATAAATACTTGAGCAGGAAAAGGGGGAGATTCCTTTTTGTAATTTACGTCCTCCAACGTTAAGTCATATCGGACGATGAATGAAATGGGTAAAATGCTCAAATGAGCCCAGGGTCCATAGAGCTTAGAGTTACCCGACATTCTCTTTCAGGATAAGGGAAACCCCCGGAAAAAACCTTATCCAAGGGGGAGATTGTATATGTTTTTTTTATAGATTTTGAGAAAGCTTTCGATACGATAAACGGGGGGCTTTAAAATGGAAATTAAGAAAAGGGGTGAGCGAGAAGTTTATAAACGAAATTGATAAAATTTATAGTGGGGTGAAATTCAGATTAAGATGTGGGTTGAATGTATTAACAGAAGAGGCTGAGCAGAAGTTAGGCTTAAGACAGGGGTGAAATTTGAGTCCTGTACTATTCAATTTATTTATAGATGACATAATAGAGAGGGTTAAGGAAACCAATGCCCATTGCCCAATAATAATGAACAAAGAGATCCCTGGTTTACTGTAAGCAGTTGATTTAACGGTAGGAGCAATTTCCATAATAGGTCTACAAAAATCAATTGAGGCAATTCATAGGTTTTGTGCTGACTGGGGACTAAGAATAAACAGCAAAAAATAGAAAAAATGGTACTTAAAAGAGGATCGATACTGCGGAAAGGAGAGGAATGGTTCATAGGAGATCAAAAGGTAGAAGTGGAAAACGAGTATGACTATTTAGGTGTAAGGATGTGTAGCAATGGAGGATGGGCTGCACAAGCCCGAAAAGTGACAGCTAATGGCAGGGCAGCAATGTCAGGGGTAAGAATATGTAAACATAAACTGGAGATGTCAGATGGTTAGAAAGAATGTATGAAGCGGTCGTTGAAGCCAGAATAATGTATGCAGTGGAGGTATGGGGCACATCAGAGATAGGTACAAAATTAGACCAAATATATGGATTTTTTTTGCAAAGAACTACTAGGGCTGCCAAAATCGGCACCAAGAGAAGTGGCATTACTAGAGCTAGGTAATACAAAAAGAAGAATAATAGAGAGAATATTGAAATTCTGGTATAAGTGTACTAAAGGGCAGAAAGGGGAATTATTGAATCTGTGCATGAAGCAACAGAAAAGCATTAAAAATACAAATAGTTAGTGGTCGGAATTGGAAAGAATGTTATTGAAGATAGGCATGGGAGATTTATGGAGAGCAGAGGAGATAAATTATAGCAGTTTTTGGAAGGAAGTGAGAACTAGAGTACAAGACATACATAGGCAAGAGATATGGGAAAGTATAGAAGAAAAGAAATCTTTAAAATGTTATAAGCAATTAAAGACAGAATGGGGTAGGGAAAAATATATAGATCAATGTGAGAAAACTGGAAGAGAAGGCACTGCATGGATAAGAGTAGGAATATTATATTTAAAAGGGTTGAGAAGTAATGAGGTAGGGATATGTGAATTTTGTGGAGACGAAGAGAGCACTGTTCATTACCTGATAGAATGTAAGGAGTTAACAAATTGCAGGAGAAAAATATGGGATAAGAAATAGGACAGTGTAAGTGATGAGATATTGGCATTGCGCATGCTAACGGGGATGGGAGAAAAGAAAAATAGATGTATAGGAGATTTCTTATATAGGTTAGGAGAAAAGTGGATTAGGATAAAAGAAGCTGCTCAGGAAAACCAAAGACCTGTAGCCAGGGGACCTGAGCCAGTGAGTAAATCTTGAGTCAGCAATTTTCATGTATTTGTACAGGATGTATAATACTGCATGTTCAATGTTTAAGTTACTGTAGTGAAATTGTAATGGAAACTGTACAAATAAATAAATATCAAATAAATATCAAACTGCTGGACATAATTATTCCTTTACCATTCTCTGTGTTTGCAATACACAAAAGACCTCCATTGTTTTAATATTTTATAATGCAGTGAATATGATTCACCTTTCCATAGCATCTCATTTTAAGTAGGTTTAAATTTTGTCACTCTGCAGATAGACCAAGGACAGAACTTACATCCAAACTAGGTGTAGTAACTTGGCATGCAGTAAGGTCAACTTACAAGGCTAATAAACAAATTAGAATAAGTAGCTATAAAGCAAAATTCATATTAATTTCAAATGAACTGTGTCACAAGTTAGGGAAGAACTTAACAGCATTCGTGCATTACAAACAATTCAACCTGTGAAACCCTCTTCATTAAATAAATTTAAAAACATAATAACATTTAAGTCCATAAAGCACTTATTAGTAAAGCTCTATTACACAAATTCCAAGCCTGGGTGCTTACCAGAGATACATTGTAAAATTGCTCACTATGTACCTAAAGAAAAAAGAAACACAACATCACAAGTTAATAATTTAATATGAAATACAAGCTTGTAAAGTAACTCTGCACCTGCAGACAGAGAACGTCAACATTCTTATTGAGTACTAGAACTGCCCTGACTTAAGTCTTTAAATTCTTAAAATGATACAAACTTTTAGATAGTGAAGTACTTTCATACAAAACTATGTCCAAATATCGAGATTTAACTGTATTGGAACACCACAGTGAAGCGAAAAATTATTAATTTTTAGATGAGTCGTATTTATTACATATCTGCTTCACTTTCGTACCTATTTTGAGGACATGTTTCGCAAATCATCGTTTGCATCTACGGCTCTTATGGCAGAGTCGCAGATGTGTGAAGCAGATGTGTAATAAATATGACTCATCTAAAAATTAATATGTCCAAATAGTCTACTAACAGCAATTATTTTGGACAGTTTTAGATGAATACAGTATAACCTAAAACCATAAATAAAAGTATTTATAAACAGTGGAGCTTCATCATAAAATGAACTTTTTAAACCACTTCTCGAACTGTAAAAACCACTTACATTTAAAAATTAGGACATGTTTCAAGGATCCCGCATCCTCATCGTCAGCTGATGTTCAAACATCAGCTGACGATGAGGATGAGGGGTCCTTGAAACATGTCCTAATTTTTAAATGTAAGTGGAGCTTAAGTGTTTTTACAGTTCGAGAAGTGATTCAAAAAGGTTTTACAGTATAACCTCTTTAACATATTTTTCAAGGAATTCAGAAAATTTAACTTTATACGAGTATAAGGATTTATCCAATATAGTGGCCAGCATTTCTTTGCTAAGAAAATAGTACTTATTTTCCAAATTTTATATACATTTTATAATACTATATAAAGCTAGTATTACAGTATGGTGGACAAATATATCAATATTAAATTAAAATCAGAAATATTTATCTTAATGAAATCTGCAGGTAGACTACGTGCACCACAATGCATCTGTCCAATCATCTGCTAGATGCTTTAAAGCAACTGACGATGCACTTTCCTTTACGAAGCTACCATCAACAAGTAAGCAGGAAGACTGTAGACCATTAATGTATCTACGTAGAAAATGAAGCTAGTTACAGTGAAACAATAAGTATCATACAAATATAATTATTTGTAACAAAAAACTTAACTTATCTTAAGAAAATGATGTCAATTTTTCAACTAATTCAACTAATTAGAAAAATTGACATCATTTTCTTACGATAAGTGAAGTTTTTTGTTACAAATAGTTATATTTGTATAATACATTAATGTATTTTCCAACTCATCTAAGGACTGTCTAAATTTTCTAACGATTTTTAAATACCAAACCAGATTTTGTTCCACACTATTTTTCAGAATAATCTAAGAATTGAAGTAGTCATAACAAACCCTCTAGCCATTTTTGTCACTTTTAGTTTTGGATGCTTTTCAACTCATCAAAAGAGAACATGTTTTCTTCACTATCATTTAGTATAGAACTCGCCTTTGTGCATACATGTAAAATGTACCACTTTTTTTGTAAACTCTCATAAGCTTCAAAGATGCAATAAACCAAGATGACTAATGCTACATCTGCAGAATTGCTTGAAACAAACTTTGAAACAGCTTGAAATCTATGCTATAGCCAAACACACTGAAAGTAACAAATACATAGTGAATGTGTTCTCGCTGGCATCTGAAAACAATGTTGAAAACCGGCAACTTTAACAGTTTGTGAAGAAAAGCAGATGTTAAAAAATTTATATCCTTGAATGAATATACAAGGAATATAAATTCTTCAAGAAATACTACAAAATGTAGTAATTTACTTTTATATTTTACATATTTTAATGTTGCACATCGTATCTGCGAAGCAAAGCCGCAGGTTACAACAAATTAAAAACTGCATTAATCAAATGAAATAAAAGTCAGAACTTCAAATTATCGCTATATGTAGGTTTATGTTTTACAGAGGATCATTATAATGGGGATATAATGTAATATATATAATGATATAATACAATGTAATCAAAAGTAAAGATTTCTCTTCTGTGAATAACTGAGATTTAACTTATTGGCATTCAAACATTTTGGATTTTCACATTTTACATTCATAATTCATTCAAGCTGTCATTAATAAGCTAAGCATTCTGTCTAGTTTGTAGTTGTATTTATTCCAGAAGATACAATGCACAGAATTACTTCTGACTGACAAGTATGTCCCTTATTGACATACATGTACTTCTTTCTTTGAGTGTTTCATGATAAATGAAGTAGTTTTTAGTTCAATCTAAACAGAACAGTGTATTGGAATTACCTAAAAGCTAAATGTACATATTTCTGTTATTATAGTGCTCTTTAATTTGGCAACATTCCATCTGGTTGGTTGACAAGACTACTAGGTTTTTTTTTTTTTTTTTTTTTTTTTACTTGTTCCATTTATACCCCACCTTTAACTACAATGGTCATATCAGCGGCCATTCTCCTTTGGAACATATCGAAGCTGTTAACTCGTTTTTTTAATCATTACATCACACACACATTCACACTCTCATTCATACTTCCAGACCCTGGGGAAGATGGGGAATTATCTTGGTCGGAGAAAAATCCCCATCTCCACCGCCGGGAATCGAACCCGGGACCCCTAGCACGGCAGGCAGGTGCTCTACCGACTGAGCTACGGGGCCAGTCCTACTAGTAATTGTTTCTCAAATATGTGTGGTAAAAGTACAGGCATATATGGAATTCATTCCAGCTGTTATGTTGGTGTCACAAATATTACCTAGAAAACAAGTAAACTGTTAATTTTAAAGTATGTAATTGTTGACCGAATAGGTGACATTGTGTTCCACATGTAAAATAACCAAACTTCAGTCAGCTTCTACCTTTGCAGCTTTAGCCAATATATTGCTTGTGTAGAACAACTATTAATTTACTGATTGACCTAAGCAGTGGTTAACAATAAGTCTGAGACTTGTATATACAAAATTGTAAATTGTCACTGGGGAATGTTATCTCCAAATGAATTACAAGAAAACCCAGAAAAACATGAGTCATTTGGTAAATTCAATGTCTCACCAGAATGTTGCCATGGTGGCTCAAATGGTTAGAGGATGGCAAGAAAGACAAGATCTATGGTTGAAGTCCCAGCTATGGCACTGAATTTTTCAGTTTGACTACTCTGCCATTAAACTGCTTCCTCTAAATCACTAGCAGTATGCATGAAGATACATGAATGAATGTTTTTTTCAATTGTAAATAAATACAGTAACAAATTACACAAATATAATTTTTGTTACAAATATTTATATTTGTGTAATATTCATTGCTTCACTATAGCTAGCTTCATTTTCTACGTAAACAGTAACAAACTCCTAGATATCGGCTAAAAGGACAAAGGCCCTTGAAACATGTCCCTATAAAATTACAAGTGAGCAAAACTAAGTTTCTAAACCACAACTCAACAATTTATTCACTGTATTAAATGTGAATATTTATTTAATATTAATTGCATATTTATTTTTATTTATTTATATTTATTTATATATAATATTTATATATTTATTTATTAATGCAAAATTGATGATCATTCATTAACCACTAAATGGCAAGAAATTCTGATTAACATTACAGAAAGCCTCCACTGCATTAATACAGTAAAATATTTACAACTTTGTGAATATGCACAATGCAGACTGTTAAGACATGGTATGACAAAGTTTTCATTTACTTCAGTTTATAAGTTTATTTTATTGAACAATGGATACTCCATTAGGGAAGAACAACAACACAAAGCAATCCTTCTTAAATTCACCATTAGTACTACAAATGCACATTTTCTCTTGAATAAGAAATCAATCGCTTAAATTCAGTCAAATTAAACAGCAAGTTATTTAGTTTGTTCAATAATGATTGGCACTCCCCCTATTACTCCTGCAAAATAGCAGTTTAAAATATGTGTTGATGTTTGGGTGAAGATAAGCGGTAATACTGCCACCAGATGATGTTGCTACTGCCCATATATGGTGCACTGGAGTAGCAATTGTACCGTCTTGTGAGTATGCTTGTGGACTTCAGTGAAACAACACGGATGCAGAGAAGCACAGGCAAAGGTGGACTGTGTGGTTTTTCTGGAGGGAAGAAGTGACTGCTTCGGACATCTACAAGAGGTTAGTGGCCATATGTGTGGAGTCTGTACCAAGTCGCAGGTCCGTGTTGCGTTGGGTGTCTTTTATTCCCTTGAATTTATCTCAAGTAACTCTGAGAGGCACATACTGGAAGTATTGGTTTGAAATGTCAGAAAGACAACTATTCCAAACTTACCAAAGAGATGGTTGTTGCAATCTTAAGAAATGGTAAAAGCTTTTGCATACAAGTGTTGATATTTATGTCAATTCAAAAAAATTACCTTTTAATATCTATACATAAAACTTGCTTAAGATTAAGAAGTACATTTTACCTGCTTCATCCGAGGAGTTTCTGAAGCACTTGTCGATACATAAGAACTATTTGGAGTTTGTGCTGGAGTTTTGCTTCCTCTGACTTTGTTTCCTTTTTTATTGTTCCCTTTTTTGGCCTCATCTCTCTGCTCTCGCAGAAAGTTTCGACGTTTTAACTCACAGAAAACTGATACATCCAGAAAGATCATCTGTCGTAAAGCTATATGACCAATCATAAACACATATCTTGAGAGTACCTCAGCAGAAACTTCTTTTCTTTGAGATGGTGTATTTTCTGAATTTAATTCTGAAATAAAAATTATTTGTATAACAGTTGACCAAAACAAACATCCATTTTATTTTGACTGATAATGAATAGAGAACGGAATAAAAATTAGAGTTAACTATGTGTTTTTTTATGCAAGTGTAATGCTACCTTTAACTATCACTGACTTTCTGCTGTACAATTTATTTATGAAGAAAACCTTGAGAGGACTACAGATAATTTTCTCATGCTTTTCGCACCCATAGTGGAATATAATAGTGCATTCTCACATATAGTTGCGCTGCTCGAACGATTAACCTGGCTTTATCTTTAACAGAAACCTCTCAAATAACGCACTGATTATTCTTGTAAGAGTGAGAGGGGTACTGACGTGCCTCCCGGCCATGTGCTAAGCACTAATGAACACACTGCTTCAGCCAATGGAATTCGCAGGCATCACAAATGACAGATGTTCACTCCACCTGGAGTAATCAGTGCATTATCTGAGAGGTATCAATTATCAAAGATAAATCCATGGTAACCTTTTGAAAAGCAGGATTATACCTAGTCCAGCTGTATATACTGACAGAAACTATTTTGTGAATAAATGAAATATGATTACCAAAAAGGCACGTTATTGTCATCTGCAATACTGTAATAGAACTTTATTACATTAGTCATTAATAACAATGATAAAATTAGTCAACTGGTTAAAATGTAATAGAATGATTTTAAATACTGTTGTTCAAGGATTTTAAACATTAACAATATTCATAAGAGTTAATCCATGCTCAAACTCAATACATTTAATATTTACTGAAAACATAAAGTAAGTAATCTAGAAATACGAATTTCTAGATGAAACAATGACGCCCCATTCTGGAATTATCAATGCGAGTGCCACAAATCCAATAATTAAATTTTGCTAAGCCAGGTGCAGAGCAAATAAATGTTGACAAGTATCTCAGAAACTATTTGTAGTTGGTTTATTAATACTCGTCACTTACTTGTTTATGTTAATGAGACACTAGTTTCAAAGGCATTCGCCTCCATTTTCAATCTCTTTCCAACTGGCATCTGTTGTCTGCTCTCTCTCTGGTGGTGGAACTATGAACTTCTTTGTCAAATTATCTACTGGTGGGATTTCAAAGTTCATTACGCGATCTTTATTTTTTCCATATGAATGTTCTCCCATGTTGTCAATTTATTTTGGTTTATCACTCATTTTAATAATTTTGGATTTGGATCAATGACTTTGATAAAGAAATCTTAGGAAGCTTCAACTTGAAAAGCTCACTGGAAATTTATAGAGATGAAAGTGACGTGGAACAGGGAAAAATACATTGATATTTGTGATAAAGCAGCAAGAGAAGGCTTTGCCTGGGCCAGAACAGGGGTGGTGAAACTGAAGGGTTTGGGAAAAGGGAGGGATCTGGAGAAATGCCCATTGTGTCACCAAAGGGATAAAGAATGGCATTTGCTTTTAGAATGTGAAGAACCTAGGTTGCTTAGGGAGAAGATAGGTAAAAAAGAATGGGCAAGGCTGCCAAAAGAAATTCAAGCAATGAAGTTAATGAGTGTAAAAACTAGGAAAAATTTAATTGAAAATAGGAACTTTTTGGGCTATGTAAGAGCCAAATGGTTGAGGAAGATAAGTAAATATGATGATGAAGATGAAGTTATTTTAGATAAGATGCCAATAAGACCCATTAGCTCGACAACATCAGAGTTTGAGTCTATTGGGCCCAAGGGTAACCAGCAACTCAGTGTAGTAATAAGTATATAAATGTATAATAATTTGTAATTGAAATGGAAATAAAGATTACTTACTTACTAAATGTATTAATAGTACTACATCTCAAAAGGCGGTAGTGTAGCTAATAACAGAAAGACATACTTACGATCAAATTCTTCTGAAGCAGTATTGCTTTTGCCATGTTTTACTTCAGATGATAGATCACATAGAAGATTCTGGCAAAGAATATGAGGATGCTCTGCAAGCTGCAAGAGAACATATTATGTTACAACTTGTACTCAAAATGAATTTGTTTCTGTTATGAGAGCAGTCCCAGAAGTACTGACTTAACAAAGAAAAAACAAAAAATTTAGGAGAAAACATACTTATTTCTCATAACAATCTCCTGTTAGCTCAATACATTTTCAGCAATTGAAGCACTCAGATTCAGAAGTTGTTAGTCAATGTTTTTGAGAAATCCTGTTAAACACACGATAAGCATTCTGAAAACCAGTTCTGCAATAGTGCTAAAAGATTTGCAGATCAGAGGATGTTAGGTTGAACATATTATGACCCTGGCATGTTGAATGGGCATCAATTTCAGAAACAAAAGTTGTTAAGTCAGCCTTTTCAAGTTAGATGTTGTTAAGTCAAGTAGTTGCTGTATTAGCCGTTTGGTGGTGCAACTACACTGTGCCACCCAAGCTCTTTGATATCAGCTGTTGATACATTTTAGATTAGACATTTAGTCATTAGATATTTTCAGACATTCCTCAAGTGCACTTTCAGAAGGTTTATCTGTACTTACCAATACCAGGACACTCTTTCATGCCTAGTAACAGAATTTTTGGCAATATTGAGAAGAAGAAACAATCAGTGGATAAAGTCTTAGTCTCTTCCACATGGCACTCCAGTTGTTGAAGTTTTTTACTTCAAAGATGCCCTCAACCATGTTCTTGTAAGAAGTATTCCTGAATTCACTTTAATCTGGGGTGTGTATTTCCAAAGAGGATGTGTACCAGAAGTTTGTCACACAATCGTCCCGTCTCTTTTGAGGAGAGTAGTGAGGTTGCAAGCCTTACACAGGGCATGTGATAGTGCGAAAAACACACCAAATAGGTGAGAAACACTTCAAAACATAACTTTGTACCTCCAAACGTACCCATAAAATTATTTCATTTGTATTATTATTTTGGTATTTGAAATTACTTTTGAAAACTTTGAGCAGCTCTCCTGCACAATTTTGAAACAGTGACATAGCAACTTCTGCTTCTGACTGCTTCAATTATCAAATTATCAATAGCTTTAATACTCTATTTGAGAACCATTGGAGGACCAAAAAAAAAAAAAAACTTCAACCTCATACTCCACCTCTTCCTTATGGACAAATTTTTTATCACTGAGACACTTTTTCAAGTTTGGAAACAGAAATTAGTCCAAGGGAGATAAATCTGGTGAGATGATGTGTGAGGAAGAAATCTGAACCTTAACTCGTTGATTGATGACTTGGGCTAGGATTTTTATAGCTTTGCATCTTTACTTTGGTAAGTTTATTCATTAATGAGTTGTATGTTTATCTGTTTCAGAATAAAATAAGTTAAAATAATCATATTTGTTAGGAATTTTGTTTGTTTGTTGAACTTTTTGCTAATTTTATGATACATGGCATTTTTTAGGATATGTATTGCATTATTGTGCATTTTTATATACATCAAGCAATTTTATTGCATATTAATGCATTTTAAGTATATCTTAAGTGCATTTTGTCTTTGTTTTCAAGAGCAAAAGAACATTTCCATTCTGTAAGTTACATTTAACAAGCAGCAGACAGGCGCATTCTTTAGTAGATGACTCATTCTGTTTGTTAAAATTTTCTGAATAGCAGGTGCAAATTAAGTGTCTTTTACATAGTTTTATTTCTTTAATGAGGTGTGAAGTTCATCATGCATAAACTAAAACAAAGTTGGCACATAAGCCAAAGAATTTTGTGTCGCTTAATAGGGAAAAAGTTTTCTTCATGAATGGCAATATACTTTTCTGTAAGGTTTGCAGTAAAGTGCAGAAAAGAACTTATACCAACATGTATAAAGAAGAAACATGTATAAAGACTTATACCAACAAGTGAAGAGACAAAAACATTTGAGATCTACAACTGCTAGAAGGTAAAAACATAGCACACCAAATTTTAATAGCAAAAACTATTTGTAGTTGGTTTATTGACACTCGTCACTTACTTTTTTTATATTATTGAGGGACTAGTTTCAAAGGCCATTACCTCCATTTGCAATCTCTCTCCAACTAGCATCTGTTGTTGTCTGCTCTCCTCTCTCTGGTGGTGGAACTATGAACTTCTTTGTCAAATTATCTACTGGTGGGATTTCAAAGTTCATTACGCGGTCCCTATTTTTCCATATGAATATGTTCTACCATGCTGTTAGTTTATTAAAATTAGATTGAAACAAGAAGAAAAATCAGCAGTAGCATTTCATTTTTGGAAAGAAAATCATGACATTGATCCAAATTCAGAATTATTAAAAGGAGTGATAAACCTAAATAAACAAAGATTTGACAAAGAAGTTCATAGTTCCACCACCAGAGAGAAGAGAGCAGACAACAACAGATGCTAGTTGGAGAGAGGTTGAAAATGGAGGCAATGGCCTTTCAAACTAGTCCCTCAATAATATAAAAAAAGTCAGTGACGAGGGTCAATAAACCGACTACAAATAGTTTTTACGATTAATTATTATGTCACTCTTACTAAATTCCTCCAAACACACATAACACCAAATGTTACTTGGTGAAGCTGGCTCTTCTTCAGGTTCATCTTTTTTTCAAGAACAATATGAAGTATTCATTTGTGCATATGCTACAATGAACAAGGTAACAATCCCAAGTTATGTGTCTTCCTAGAAAAACATACTGGAAAAGTGTTTACCAGATTTTTCAACTTTAAGAATTACATTAGTAGATACTACCAAAGCACAACACAGGAGATTGGGCATAACATGTCAGGAAAAGAAATTTGGGTATGTAATGATGACAGTACAGTCTCACTAAGGCTAGTATATGATAAATATTGTGGCAGGCACAATTGTTCAGGAGAACAATTCCTAATCAATTGTGGGCATATTAAAATACTTATTCAGTAATAAAAAACTTCACTCACTTCACTATTAAAAAGCAGGAATGTTTTTGGGTCCATCCTAGATGCTTCCTCAGCTAACTGGCTAGGACAGTCCCTGTCATGTTCCTGTAATACTTCATGATTAGCTCAAACTGTTACATAATAAACCTCATTTTTCAAAACTGTTTCCATCATAGTTATCGTTTTCCAACAACAATCTCAAATATTGTTGTCAGGCTGTAATTTGGCATACAAGAGGGATTTTGTTATTGATATTTGGTGAAACATAGCAAACACAGAAGTCTGTGTAACTTGAATCCATTCTGTAAGCAATGCATTCCAATGGGTTAGCATTTCAAAAGCTGTATACTTTAATACCTCATTTGGTAGATTTTATGTCCATTAAGTTTTGTCATTTTAGGATGCCAGTATTACGGAAAGCTATTATCTTGCTTTTCTAATGAACAACTTAATTCAAAAAGTAAAGAACTGTAAAAACTTTACAACTTTTCAAGAACACAGGTATAATTGTGTTTTAAAAATTCAATTTTGCAGCCAATTCAAGTAAATGTATTATGAAAGCCTGAGCCCAAAAATTAAATGTGGATTATTTTACATTTGCAGATTACATTAGCATTGAACTGATGATATTGTGACTTTTTGGCTTCGTAGAATTAAAAGTCTTGTTTACAGAAATTTAAAACACTCTTTATTGCAGCAAACAGTAACTTTGTACAACACTTGAACAAGTAAAAAAGTTACATACAAAACAGCAGTCTTCAAGGTCATCTCGTTCCACTGCCTAACATAAACAAATGAAAGAAATCACTGCGGTACACCTCAAATGTCCACTGTTGCAATAACCATCACACAACTAACAACTCAATTAACAACTGACTGCACTCTAACACATTGCGGGGATTTTATACCACCAGTCATTGTTTTAGAATGCAGTCGATCATTTGATAAGTCGCATTACAGTGAGATAAAAGACGGAACTACCAGACATCTGTTTCTTTCTCTCTCTCAGCAAGCATCTAGCTCTGCGCACCACTATCTGTCTCTTTCTTTCCTACCTGTGCACCCAGCACTGGCTTGTTGCGGCTCCAACACAAAAACATGCGATCTGCGACACTGATCCCTCCTCAAGGCTGGTCGTCCCAAACATCACCATCGTAACATGCCAGACGATCCAGGTGTACCACCATCATTCCTCGGGCACCTTCTGGATGCAGTAGACCGTCATTAATTCACTTTACCACCCGGTACAAATCTTGCCACGGTTATGAAGTTTTCAGTAGAGTCCCTTGGTGGGGTAGGGCGGTACAACCAGAGCAGGTCACCTTGCTGGAATCCTTGGCTGTTGGCTTGCCTGTACCGGGTCTTCATGCGGTCGAGTGCCATCTGGATGTTCTGACGAGCCATCTCAAGCATGTCGTGGAGATGTCCACAGAGTTCTACACATACTCAATTGCTGGCTATTTCGCTTTCAGCGGCCTCCCAAAAGCCAAGTCACAAGGGAGGCGTAGCTCTCGGCCGAACATTAAGTTTGCTGGCATCATCCCAATGGTGTCAAGTGTTGACGAGCAGTAGGCCAGCAAGAACAGTGACACCTTGACCTCCCAGTCTGATCGCTGGCCACAAACTTCCTCAGGTGTTCTTCTAGGGTCTTGATGTATCTCTCGACCATGCCGTCCGACTGTGGATCTGGAAGTGTTGTGTGGGTCTTGTTCACCCCAAGTTTTTCCAGTGCCTCCTTCATCAGGTGGGAGTCAAAATTGGTGCCCTGGTCGCTGTGGAGCTCTAATGGCAACCCAAAGCGGCAGAACAGTTGCTCCACGAGGCCATCGGTGACCGTCTTCGCCACCTGGTTCGGGATGGCATAAACCTCCGGCCACTTGGTGAAGTAGTCCACGGCCATCATCAGGTACTTGTTACCTCGGTCGAACAATGGAAATGGTCCAACTATGTTGACAGCGATGCGTTCGAAAGGCGCTCGACGTTGTACTGCTGCATGCAAACCCGCCTCCTAGTTTGGGAGTCGTGACTCGCCGCGCACACGTGACATAGACGGCTCCATCCCTCAGGTCTGCTCGGAGCCTCAGCCAGTGGTAGCGCAGTCGGAGTTTGTCGATCGTTCGGTTTGCTCCCAGGTGTCCTCCTGAAGTACCAGTGTGCACTTTCCCCAAGACTTCCGGGATCTTACTTCGGGGAAGTATCAACTACTCTCACTGCGTCTTCCCATCGGGTGATTCCCATACCCAGAACAGCACGCCCCCTTTAGACTTCAGTGAATCCCATTGGGCCCAGTACTTGATGTAGCACTTCTGGGTGCAATGTCCTCCCAGGTTGGTCTTGTCCACTTCTCTTAAGAGTGGCCCCAAGTCGGCGCCAACCAGCTGCTCCCTCCTCAGGCCTGCGCTATCCCATCCGTCCACAGACACTACGTGACCACTCTTGACAGCTGCGGCACGCTCCTTCTCTTCCACTCTCGTGCATTGACCGCACTCTTCTGCACAGTTTCTTCGGGACGTGGCATCTGCATTAGCGTGGCTCTTCCTACTACGATGTTCGGAGATGAAGTAGTACTCCTTTAGCCTCTGGACCCAACGGGCTGTCTGGCCGTCCAGGTTCCTAAACTAAATAGTAGGTTAGGGCGGAGTGGTCAGTCCTCAGGTGGAATGGCTGACTGCACAGGTACTTGTGAAAGTGCTCCAAGGTCTTCACAACCGCCAGCAGATATCGCCAGGTGATGCACTTGTTCTTCTCTGCCTTGGAGAGCATCTTGCTGTAGTAGGCTATCACTCACTCGTGACCATCCTGGATTTGGGATAGTACGCCTCCAATGCAATGGTCGCTGGTGTCGATGTCCACAATGAATGCCACGCATTGGCCTGTGTTCTGTCAGGGGGGTGAGGGGCTTGGCGTTGTTGGAGAAGCCCTTTATGAACCGGTGGTAATAACTGCACAGCCCCAGGAAACTATGCAATTCTCTCTTATCCTTTGGGTGAGGCCAATCTCTCATGGCCTCTGTCTTCTCCGGGTCTGTGGCCCCTCCGGTTGGTGAGAATATGTGGCCCAAGTAATTAACTTCCTTGCGGAAGAGCTGGCACTTCACGTTCAGCCTCAGGTTGGTCACCTGCAGTCTCTGTAGCACCTTACTCAGGTTGTTGAGATGGTCTTCAAAGACGTTGCCGATGATGTTCATGTCATCCAGGCGTCATAAGTCAGTCCTCACATTACTGATTCCATGACGCATTGGAAGGTAGCTGGTGCACTAAAGAGACCAAAGGGCATAACTGTGAAGTGCCAAAGCCCTTGGTCTGTCGAGAATGTGGTCTTTTCCTTGTCTCTCGGGTCTAGAGCCACCTGCCAGTAACCCGACTTCAGGTTCAGGGTCAAGAACCACTGTGCACAGCAAGCGTGTTCAGAGTGTCGTCAATCCGGGGTAAGGAGAAGCAGTCCTTCCTGGTGACCGCGTTCAGCTGACTGTAGTCCACGCAGAAGCATATCTCCACGTTCTTTGTCACCAGAACTACAGGGGAACACCAAGGGCTGTCAGACTCTTCAATTACTCCCCTGGATTTCATCTCCTCCAGCATGTTCCATACCACCATTTGTTTTGCCAGCGGAACGCGTCTGGGTGGTTGCCAAATAGGCCGGGCATCTCCGGAGTCGATGCAGTGAAGCAGTCGGCCCCTGTGCAGTAGTTGCTGTTGCCTTGGCTGAAGACGCGCTGGTATCATCTCAGCAGTTGTCGAACCTTCTCGAGCAGCTCTGCGGTCAGGTGGTCGGCTGCCCTCTCCAGTAAGCCTTCCAGACGGGGCCCCAGGTGTTGCATCGGCATCGGCTCCTGGATTTTGTCGACTGGCGTTACGCTGACAATGGGCTCGCACGTCCCTAACTCCGTCCCGGCCTGGATGTCATTATCGGTGTCCGTTGGGTTGAACAGCTCCACCGGCACATCTTCTCTGCCCGGCAACAATGTCCTGGCTACACAGAGTCCATGCACAGGCGTCTTCTGGTCCAGTATCAAGTTCTTTGTCCGCTGGCCTTACAATCGCGCCGTCCCCACCACCTCGCTTCTCGCGGGGACGTCTTCTCTCAAAATGACCCTGCAGAATCCAAGGTGTTCTTTGGGGTGCCGGAGCATCACCTCTTTTCCATTAAGCCACAGGACCTTCCTACCGAAGTCGAACGTCACCTCGTGGCTCCTGGTGGCATCCAGTCCCAGTATCATCTCCTAAGCCACCTCCGCGAGGAACACCCACAGACGCACGGCACTCCGCCCCAAGGTCAACTGCAGCAGAGCTTCCCTCTCTACGAGCAAGGTGTCGCCCGATGCCGTCACTAGCTGGTATGGTAGGCTCGGTTTTCTCGACGGCAAACCCCTGGCTACATCAGAGCTGACAAAGGTCATGGCTGCCCCGGTGTCCACAAGCACGTGGCACGGCCTCCCTTTCACCCAACCGTCCGCGATGAGGCGGTCAATCTATCATCGGCTGACGGCGCGCAGTGTCACTCGAGGGGATGGTGGTGACGGCGCCGACGTGCCCTTCGCCACGCCGGCTTTAACTCGTTTTCCGTCTGCTTTTCTTGGTGTGGGAGGCCATTCTCCAGGTGTCCTGGCTGGCCACACCCCCAACGCATGCCACTTGGTCTTCGCCGGCGTCCCTCGGCTGGTCTTCGGTCTCCCTTGTAGGATATACTCCTTGTCCTCGAAGTCGGAGTAGCCGTCACCTTAGCCGCCTCCATCCGCCGCCTCGTGGATGGTCTTGTAGGCGCCGAGCATTAAGCGCTGACGTACTCCGTTGAAGAAGGTGAAGGTGGCTTCTCGGGATACGAATTCGGGTGGGAGGTCAACCCAGGCTTTACTGGCCAGCTGTTCGATTGCCAGGGCGAACTCCTGAGGCGTCTGCCCTGGTTGCTGCGTCCTAGATCTCAGATGGCTGCGGTAGGCTGCGGCCAAGCGGTGATTTCCGAACCGGTTTTCCAGGGCCTCCATATGTCCTTAGGCGCCGCCGCTGTCTGGTCCACGTTCAACACCTCTGCGGCCCATTCTTGCAGGCTGGCTCTTAGCTGTGCGGTCTCTTGTTGTGCTTGGCTGCGTCGAATTGGCGGCAGTAGGCTTCAAACGTTAACGTGCCGCCGTACTTCGGTGGTTTGACGCACGCAGATGTTATGTCGCATCCCAGCCCGGGGTCCCGAGCCAACAGTCTCCCTCGTGTGGGCTCCTCTTCGTGGTTTAGGGAGACGGTCAACAGGCCCACCCACGTGTAGGCCGTGCGTGGAGACCCGTGGAGAAGATTTTTAGATTCTTGTCTAGTTTAGAGTTTAGGACTTAGTGAACGAAATTTTTAGTAGATTTTGATTGATGTTTTTTATGTACATTTTAATACGTTTTGTTACACTTGTATAGTTTTTAGAAAGTTTTATATCTGGCTTTTGCCATGACTAGTTTTTTAAAGGGCGCTTATGACCGCCGTAGTTGAGCACCCTTATATAATAATAATAATAATAATAATAATAATAATAATAATAATAATAATAATAATAATAATAATAATAATAATAATAATAATAATAATAATAATAATAATAATAATAATAATAATAATAATAATAATAATAATAATAATAATAATAATAATAATAATAATAATAATAATAATAATAATAATAATAATAATAATAATAATAATAATAATAATAATAATAATAATAATAATAATAATAATAATAATAATAATAATAATAATAATAATAATAATAATAATAATAATAATAATAATAATAATAATAATAATAATAATAATAATAATAATAATAATAATAATAATAATAATAATAATAATAATAATAATAATAATAATAATAATAATAATAATAATAATAATAATAATAATAATAATAATAATAATAATAATAATAATAACAATAACAATAATAATAATAACAACAACACTTTTAACACTTTGTCACTCACATTTTTCTGACAATTGTCAGATCTTTTTTAGGTTGAAAATAGAAACAACTTCCATAATTAGTTCATCAAAAAATAAAAATGTAACTGTTAATAACCGACTACAAATGGCTTTTTCAACCAGTATGATGTATTTGTTACACATTAAGCTAAGAGAATATCAAGAAACTACATTCTAGCGAGAGAAATTACGACCATAAAAAAATTATGATCATTGTTTATTGAACAGCCCTCTTAAAAAGAGCACTAATGATATTTAGCCAAGTTGTAAGACACTTTTAAGATGAACAAACATTTTTCTATAAAGAATCAATCCCCAGTTTCCTAAAGCGACAAACAAGCAAGACAACTCCTACACTTTGTTCCTACTGCCCTGTTAGCATTGCAGAAAATGAACTAGAATTCTGTACAGTAGTCCAACCTTTGTATTATAGTGCATTTTTTATGTCCAACATTTAAGTCATATCAGACAATGAATGAAAATGGGTGAAATGATACTCAAATGGGCCCAGGGTCCATACAGCTTTGAGTTAGCCAACATTCATCTTTCAGGATAAGGGAAAACCACAGAAAAAATCTTATCCATGTAACTCACTCTGCCTGAGATTCAAACTCGGAACCTCTTGAAAGTGAGGCAGACACTCTTACCATCTATGCTAAAGAGAGAGGCAAAACACATTCTGCTTCTATTGGTTAGAAGCAGAATATGATGCAGTCAACTTGTTTCAATGACATTACAATAACAGAGCAGATCTCAGTAACAAATTCATTTTATCATCTTTAGGAAACTCTCATCATCCAAACATGTGCACTGTCCTACAATGATACTGGTTGCTATTTAAAGTGTACATTCTTCACAAAAAAGGTTCATTGTCCATGGATTTTGTCATTTTTAGAACTTTTCATATTAGGCAATAAAGACTTTGATTTTCTAGATATGGGAAGAGCATTCATTCACTTTGTAATACCGAAGTAAACTCAACCTAGGCTAATTTGAGCATATAAGCATATACTCATGGTTGTTTAATAATCCTTAATCCCATATTTATGCAAACCAAGACAATTTTTTCTCTTCACATAATTCGTGTTGAAAGGATTGACTATTTGTAGTCAGTTTTTAATACTCCGTCACTTAGCTTTCCAATTTTTGAGGGTCTTGTTTTGGACGCTTTTGTTTCCATCTTCAATCTCGAAGATCCGACTACTGTCTGTCTTCCAGTAATAAAAGATTTAATCCAACCATAACCTTATCCATTTTTTCTTTTTGTTTCATGCTTTAACCTTGGAATCTTCTTTTCCTCAACACTTGTTAGCCTAATCAATTATGCGTGTTTGGAGGAATTTAGTAAAAGTGACATCCAAATTTGACAGAAGAGGTATCTTGCTATTTGATATTAGATGTAATAACATATAATAATAATAATAATAATAATAATAATAATAATAATAATAATAATAATAATAATAATAATAATAATAATAATAATAATAATAATAATAATAATAATAATAATAATAATAATAATAATAATAATAATATAATCAAAGGTAAGTAAAGTTTAGTCACTAGCTATTATTACAATTTATTGAATTATATTTGCTTAATAGTTAATGACTTCAATTTTTCACTTTTACTATACAAAAGATATATATACACAGGTTGTTTCTAAATGACACCAAACAAATATAACCGTTTCGTAGTTTATAACTTAACTAGTCTGAATTTTGGTGCCACAGCTTCGAAATTCTCTTAAGTATAATTTTACGCAGCGTTAAATATTACATTATTTTGTGATTAGGCAGCACAGGAACCACTGGTATGCGAATCTCAAAAGTTTTTATTGAAACGCACCAACCACAAAAACAAAAGCGTTGCTTCTTGCTCTTTATCAGAGACCTTAGCCTCGCTTTCATTTAATGAGGCAAAGGGCAGTTATATGTGAAAAAGTCGACTAATGACTTGGACAGTTCCTAGGTTGCTCATTTTACTATGATCTTATTTGTACAATACTTTCAACCAGTTACTGTAAAATCAACAGTTTCCTTTTAAGTTACAAATGCTTTATTTAGTATTATTAAACATAGTGAAATAAAATGCTTGTCTTATTGCATAAGGCATTTAGTTTTGGTTAACTTTATCTACAATTCTTCAATATTGTTCTGTGTTCTTTTTATCATTTAATGCTTTCATCCTAACCTTGCTAACATTAACTTCCCTCTGAAAGGTTTAAATGGCATATATCCACCATCCACCAGCTTATTTATTGTCATAGACTGTTATAATGGAATGTTGGAACAGGTTTAACACCCATAAACAAATAACTAAGGGATAGCTTCTTTATTGCAGTTTCATAAGTCAAAGAATTTTTTAATAGTGGGAGGCTACCATGGAGTGTGCCCATATGTTTACAAAATGCTACAAGCGGCATGATGTGTCACCTACCTGTGATTCCTTTGCTAGCGTGAGGCACGTGGCACTGTTCCTGTCACTGTCTAATCCACACTCATTCTGGAGCATTGTTATGCAACTTATTTGGCAGTAAAAACTATCTATATGTGTCACATAGAAGCTGAGCAACTACTTCTATATATTCACTCGGTGTCATTTCGAAACACCCTGTATATATAAAATGATACAAAGTGTAGTGAAGAGCAGCTGAAAACTCTTTGGAAACAATGTTCCTAATTGAAAAATTCTATGTCACAACTGCAAAACTTCTGGCTATGTCCTGAAGTTTTCAGTCTGATTCTACTTTATAAGCTTATTAATCACACAGCTAGAGTAAAAGAGCAATTAGCCATCACTGATCTAAATCTTCACATTTGTATAAAGATCACCTGTGTGTTGTAAACTTGCAAGTGGAAAGAATTGCCTTTTATTTTCTGAACACTGATAATGATTTGTAAACATATTTATGCACATCCCTTATTCTTAACCTCAAAAACACTTAATGCAATGAAAAATATAATCAGCAGTCAATGAATATTTATGAGATCACCTGCAACTATCAGAAATGTTCCTGTACAAAGCAATCGTAGAGCCCCTAACAACTGGATTATATGCACTACTGCATTCCTATTGATTTATTTGTTTAGATTGTCAATATAATCTATGTAGTCACTGTACATCAAAATATCTTCTCCAAATATGATACAGTCCAGACGAAGTCAAAAGAGTAAATTTTAACCTACATTTATAGTCTGTTTACATCTGCAGCAAGCATGTAATATGATGATGCTCTGCAACATTTACCTCTGTAGTAATTTATTTTAGGAGTATCTGAAACGAGTAAATTACTTTGAAAGTAGTTTACTCTGAAATGGAAGTCAGTGACTATTGGCTTTAATAGTACTTTATCACAAAGCTTCCTCTAAGTTGGTGCACAGAGCCCTAAAACAATCTGATACAAAATACTATAAAAACAGAAGTAAGAAGATATCAACACTTACCTGATAAATTAAATCAATAGCCTCCATTGCAAAAGGTGTATAAAGATTATCATCCTCATTTAAAAATCCGGTCTTGAGAAGTTTTATGAGATTTGAAAATATATCATGGTCATTTGAAAATCTGTAAATTTAAGAACTAAAATAGAATTTTTGTATTTCATAAGTAGTAGATTGAAACTTACAATGTTTTGCACTGTAATTCAGATTAAAAGCTATATAGAGACAAATTGTTACTAGAAAATATATTAAATTAATTTTCATTTTTGGATAACTTGGACATAAACATAATTTTACACTGCCTTTATTATACAACAATTCACTGTAACTTCCTAGGACCTAGGACTACACATCCAACTATTTGAAAAGAATATTTGTCTTAGTACAGCTACTTATCTTTGCCTACTGCTGTATATTATATGGTTTTCAAAATCCTGAGATCCAATGCAATTTGCATGCCTTAATTACTATAAGTTGATATGATTTGACCTACAGAGGCTGGTTTTTCACACTAAAATACCTGAAAAAATGCTGTAAGTGCCATTTTTAGTGATCTACAATATTTAAACTGTTTCTTGGTAACTTTTTTATTTCCTAATATCTTTATTTGCTATTTATTTTATGAATTATTCTGAGGTTGTCATGAGTTAGTCATTGTAGCACACTGCTACATTATTAAATGGTAAACAGAATAGCACATAATGATGTTTGTTTTGTGCCAGGCTTTGTTTCTATATTTGTGCATTTACAATTATTTTTATAGGTTTTGCACACTGTACATACATAATGAAATAAGAAATCATTGAGAGAGGAAATAACTGAGGCGGTATTGGTGAAAATCAATAGTGTAATAACTTTTTGTTTACTGATGATGAAACAATGGTGATGATAGATGAAGTTATGTGATATTTATTTTATTTTTATTTATTTATTTATTCATTTACTTATGTTCTATAAATCACTACATTTGCTAACAGTACCCCAAGTGAGCATAGGCTAGCATTCATATGCCAATAAGTTTTAACTTTCTTCTAATAGTACTTATTACACATTTCCAGGGCAAAAAATGTGAAGCTCCCAGATCTGGAAAATGAACTACTGCAGAAGAGTTACAAAACAATGCAAATGTTTAATGGACGTTTAAGATTTCTAACTTCATGCCATTTCTGGTCAAAAAAAAAAAAAGTGTGAAAACACTCCTGAACCATGTTCCATTGGTTTAATGTCAGCCGTGAAAGCCTAAGCACGTAATATATTGTAGAGCTATGGACCAATGATCACAAGTGTTTCTATTTCACTAAAGTATTGGAGTATAACTATACTGGGAGTCTGGTTATATTTTTTAAGTCATCATCCACTACATCTTCCTATTTTCAGCACACTATACTGAAAAGTGTAGTGTTTAACGCCCGCTTTTACTACATAAGGCACCGCAGGCGCTGACACTGATGATACATGAGATGAAGATGGAGCACCGGTGGTATGAGATGGCGGGGGAAACCGGAGGTCCCGGAGAAAACCCACCCCAGCGCCGTGTTGTCCACCACACATCTCACTTTGCGGTCACCTGGGATCGAACCCAGGCTGCCTTGGTGAGAGTCAAGCGGTCTAACCACTGAACCACGGCGCGGCCACACTATACTGAGCTACATAAGTAAACTATAGATGAACTACAATACTGCCTTCATCATCCAAAGGGAAAAAAAAAAAAGTGAATTGAAATCCATGACTACCCTAACTTCTTCAACATTTGTATGTGCACCACACTCACCTTAGAGGCGGATCAGGACAATTAGGTTTTGGTTTCTCAGGCACTAATTTTTGCAACACAATACAGGTCTCCTTAGCAAGCCTATAGTTTTTCATTGCCCTCTCTCCCAGACCAATGTTCACAAGCACTGGAATGTTGCTATTTACCGTGTTCACTTGTGATCTAAAATAAACAAAAATTTAACATTAGTAAATACTATTTATGTTCAATCAGAATTTAATAATAATAATAATAATAATAATAATAATAATAATAATAATAATAATAATAATAATAATAATAATAATAATAATAATAATAATAATAATAATAATAATAATAATAATAACAAAGATATATTTTCTTTAGCACTATTCAATTAAGTCTTGTGCTGTGGCATTGTGGGCAGCAGCTTTGTCCAAATGTCCCCTGTCAGAGAATGACCAAGATTCCATCTCACCCTTGAGAGATGCAGATTTTAAGTCCCAGGTATAGGATCGGTGCACACTCAGCATCATAAAGAATTTGCAAAATTGCAACAGGTAGCAAATCCCAGTCAAGAATGCCAACTTTCTGGCTGAGGGTGCTGAGATGCTGACATCTCCTCCCCATATCAGTTGGATGATCACTACGGCTGGGAAGTTGATAAGCAATAAATCAGAGAAAAATGACCAATAAAATGCTTTTAAATTTTGGGAAAAAGACATTGAAATTTTAAAAAGTGAATGTAAATTCTTTTTGTAATTTTAACCTGTACCTGTTATGAAATTTACATTTTCATGTTTTAAGCCCTGTGGCCACAAAAGAAACATGATTTGACCAAACAGCTTGCATACACATTGATGGTTAACCTTCTCAATTATTTCCGTTGTACGAAGAAACATTTTCTAATATATACGCAATATATGAAGCTATTAACAGTGAAGCATACAAATATATACAAATATAATAAATTGTAACTTAAAAACTTCACTTATCTTATAAGAAATGATGATAATTTTTATAAATTCTCCAGAAAATATATTACATACCTATAAAAACATTTGCAATATAATGCCTCTCTTTATCAGGCAAATGAACAGAAGTTGTTTTCAATACAGATAGTACATCTATTTGTGTCATTATCGCAAGCTGATATAGTAGTAGTTTCCCCCTGACTCCTCCAGAACAAACATCCCTCACACAGTTTTCTTAATGCAGGGAAGCACCATCACTATCTACATTGATAACGGTAACTGAGTAAACAAGTATCCATTATCTCGCTAAGAGACCATAAAGAATACTACACACAGTAGAGTTTAATAAGCAGCCTCAACAATGACTAAATGTGAATAACATACAAAAGTGTGTTTAAAAACAAAAGACTGAAGAAAGTGCAACAAAAAGTACATTATTTCCTAAAAAAAATGGCTAATAGACATTAAAACCTTCAAAAACTGCAAAAAGATGCAAAATAAAGGTAGTTAATATTGGTTCATTTGAGAAATGGATTTATATTACACTCTGCACTGTCTATGAAGACTGAGAAAAAAGATGATATTTCATCAAGTTCCGAGCCCTACTGAACACCCACCTATGCCTTGCATATGTGGGCATAAGCCTGGCAGTTGGGTTGGCATATTCAGGCCCGATTTGGACTTTTAAACCATGGATTATTACTATACTCCTTAATAAATCATATGCCAATAAAAATGACAATAATGACAATAATAATAATAATAATAATAATAATAATAATAATAATAATAATAATAATAATAATAATAATAATAATAATAATAATAATAATAATAATAATAATAAATAGTACGAGGAGGAGGGGGGGGGAAGAGGAAGAGCAGAGCAGCAGAAGAAGAATAAGCGATAACACAAAACACTGTTTTAGTAACCAAATAATTTTAATTTTGAAAGGAGATGATGGTTAGATGCTGTTTTACATGTTTAGAGGAATTTAGTAATAGTGACCTCTAAATTAATTGAAATCTCACATTTATAAGGTTCTTGGTAAAACTGTTTGAGTTGCTTTTTCATTTGACATATCATTTAGAATTGTATGTTGAATGTAATAAATATTATAAAGAGTTAAAACCCCGATATTCATTTATATACACCCTATTATTTATTTATATACACCCAATATTATTTACACATAGTAATATACAAATACAAATAAAACTCAAGAAAAAGATAAATTAACACAAAGTAATACAGAAAGGGAAAATAAGAAATAGAAACCATTCTAAAACAAGAAAAAAGGGGGGGAAAAGTGAAGGTGGCATGGTAAGTAATTTACTGATCTACGAATAAAAAGTTAGTAATTATGGCATTCTTTAATTGAGTCACAGACATGTTGAAAATATCTACATTGAAGTAATGAAGTTTATTATATAAATACATAATCCTGTGTAATGGTGAATTTTTATGGAAATCTGTATTTGCTCTGGAGGTGAAGAAAAGTCTATTGAATCTGCTTATTTTATTGGGTACATAAAATAACATATTTGCTGCAATATTAATATCATCAATAATCGAATGCAATATAGTATACAGAAATATTAAACCTGCAATGTCTCTTCTAAAATGTAAAGTTTTAAATTTAAATACTTCTAAAAGATTATTTGAAGCAAAAGGTTAGAAACAGCTGACGATGGGGATAAAGTGTTCTCTGAAACATGTTCAAGTAAGGATAATCTAAGTGATGTTTGTGTTTGAGTTACTGACTCATTACTTTCAAACTTCTAAAAGAGTTTCATCATTTGTGTAAGTAGGGTAATATCTAGTTCTTTTAAATAGCATGTATTTTAGACATTTGACTGTACATAATTTAAATATGAATTAAATTAATTAAACAGATCACTTACTTTGACACCATTCCCAACAAGATCAATGCTGCTAAGCTGTCTTCATCTGATGTATCTGGAAGTGCCATTGAAAACCTTTCCCACATTACCTGAAATTATTCAATTGAATGTGTTAGTATGCCTATAAGTTGCCATCTCTCTGACATGCAATAAGCAAATTACAGAAAATAAGTATAATAGGAGTAGGTTTACAAGTATAGAAAAAAATATTTTTAAACCTATTTTTTGTGTATGTATTTTTTATTGTTTTTATTTTATTAATCACATGCTCATCCCACAGGAATGGTGCATCCTTTTATTCCATTATATACAATTTACAAATAATTTTTATAATATATGTTTGGAAGAAGAATGGTCTATTAGAACATTTGCATAATTGAGTAAGATATGTTGAAACTACTAAACTTTAATTACTCTTTATCAGTGAAGTTTATTGAATTCAGAAAATAAACAAGGTATTGCAAATGTACGCTTGGTTAAAGACCACATGCATCCTTAAAATTAAGAAAGTAGAAAAAAGATATGCAATTCAGAGCAAAAAATACTATGCAAAGCTCAAGAATAAAGAGAAAAGAGAAAATCTCAGAAAAGAATTGAAGAACAAATTTGAAATCTTACAAAAGCTCCCTAATCCCGAAGAAGGTATCGAGCTAACTTGGAAAAGAACTAAAGACATATACCTAGAAACTAAGGTAAAGTATTAGGATACAAAAACAAAGAGAAAAAAAAACTGGATGTCAGAAGAAGCATAAGAGAATAACTGAAGAACTGAGGAATCTTAAAGCATAATTAAACCAAAGTAAAACTAGACAGCTAAAAGCAATTGTGCAAATACAGTATTCAGAAATGGATAAAGTAAAAAGAGACAAAAAAAGTGGAAAGATGAACAAGCCCAGTGATCGGAAAGAGCAGAAAGACAAGGCAACACAAAACAACTATACCTCGGCCGTTCTATCTGCGGCTCTGACATTTCTCGAGAGGGGGAAGCAGGCTGTTGCCAGTTCTTGAGCGAGAATTTCAAGCAGAGGAACAATGCGTATTTTAAATATTTCATGTATTTGCATATTTCACGAACCAGAAGCCATATTATTATAATAGCGATAATAATAGGACTTACGAACACTAAACATCGGAGTTCACGCACGAAAATTATACCAAAGAAAGTTCACCAGCGCAAGCCGCTATTAGGCCACGTGGCTCAAACAAATTTAAGCTGGCAACACGGTGTTGGGTTCGGGAGCCACGCCTACCAGCGACAACGCTGATTGGCGCTAGCAGACAGTTTTAGCTTCCTGACCACGACACCGGATGTACAGACTCCCAGTATCACCAACAGAAGTAGTTGGTGTGCGTGAAAGGTGTGAACGAAATATTTGAATAGAGTGATGTTGTAAAGAATATCTTGCATGATAATGAAATTACAAGTTGTATTTCAATGTTTTGAAGCTAATAGATTCCTATACTCTCATTATAAAGATAATTCTGACGATATGTTTTCAATTACTCATTATTATATGTTGGTACTAGTAACCTTCCCCCTCCACCTCCTGCAGCCACTAAATGTCAGAGCCGGAGATACAGTGGCCGGACAGTACATGATATCACTAGAAAGCTATCAAGAAGCAGCTTTAGGAGAAATAAGCCAACTTTGAATAAATAAGGTGATCTTCTTGAAACACAAAACCTAATTACAAGAACTACAATTGAAAAGATGGAGAGGACATTTCTCACAGATCTCAAATATAGAAAGATATAAAGATCAAGAGAAGGAAAAGGAGAACAGAGAAACAAACAGAAATAGGAATTTAAATGAAGATACATGAATAAAATTACATCCTCCTACAAAAGACAAAATTGAGATAGCAATCAAAGAAATCAAAATCAGCAAGTCGCCTGGGACCAATAGCATATACCCTGAAACGCTAAAAATGCTTAACAAGAGATACTAAAATTACAATAAATTTACTTCATCTCCTATTCAATGAAATAGGAAAAAAGAGAAATTTCTAACAGATTGGAAAAAAGGGTTTATAATTAACATTTCTAAAATAGGAGACCTTATTAATGTGATAACTGGAGAGATGTTACATGCTGAATATTTCCAGGATGATCTTAAATAGGATTAAAGACATAGTAGAGCTTTGACTTTGCAAAGAACAGGCTGGTTTCCAAAGAAAACATTAAATCTCATGTGTTTTATGTATGAGAATTTCAGCAGTAAAATACTTCATTAAAAGAGATTAACAGAAATAATTTAGGTTGGAAATGGTGTAAAACAGGGATGTATATTATATCCAATTATACGTTTACTTGCAATTGATAATGTGATGAGTAAAATAATTGGAAATAGAAAAAGAGGAATACAATTTAGGTTAAATAGCAGATTAAAGACCTTGATTTTGCAGATGATATCTATTTACTAGCACAGAGATGTACAGAATATACAAATTAATGAAATTACAAGAAAAAGCTAAGTTGGCTGGGCTAAACATCAATACAAATAAAACTAAAGAAATGAAAATAAATGGCCTAAAAATGAAGAACTATATATATAACAAATAATGAAATAGAACAACTAAATGTACCTAATCTAGGAAGTACAGCAACATTAAATGGAGGAACACATCAAGGTATTAGCCAGAGAATTAAAAGGCCAAATGCTGCATTTATGCAACTGTATCAGATATGGAGATATAAAAAAACTTCAAAAAATACTGAAGTACAAATTTTTAACACCAATGTAAAATCTGTCCTCCTATATGCTTATAAAACATGGCAACTTTAAAAGTACATATGAATACACTACAAAGCTTTATTAAGATGTTTGCAACATATTTTAAACATAAAATGTCAAAAATAAAATCAAATAAAACTTTATGGCAAAGCAAAAAACAAGAACCCATTGAGATCCAAGTTAGAAAGAGAAAATGTAGATGGACAACACACAACACCAAGAAATACAACTGGAGCAATATATAGAGTACTTGATTGGAACCCTCAAGGTATAAAGAGGAAAGCAAGACTTAGAAAACCTGGAAAAGGAGCATAGAAGAAGAGATAGTAACAAACGGAGACATGGAGTGAAGTAAAGACTTGCAACATAGAGGGACTAGACTGGACTATGCTATGGAGGGGATTCAGCATGGAGGTCCAAAATTGGTCTATTATACCTATGCCCCCAAGTGGGGGCATCCCTGGGTAGAACAATGAGGCAAGAGGAGGCAGAGGGCAGCCATCCCAAGGAGCCACGACAGTGCAGAGGGCTGTGTCCCTACACTTTACCAGTTGGAAACTCCCCAGCAACTCCACCTGAACAACCGGCATCCCACCCTACTGTGGTCTGGAAACGGCCCTACCGGAACGGGTTCAGAGACTGGAGATCATTCTACCAGAGGAGGAAGTTTTACCAAGAGCATAATCATCCTGTCATGCAATGCCAAGACGCCTGCTGACACTTCTACCCTGAAAGAGACTACCAAATGAGACATGATGTGAAATGATAATGGAGATGAAATGGAGGGACAGGAAATTCGGAAGATGTAATTAACGTACCCAGCATTTGCCTGGTGACCCGGGTAAACCCCGAAAACACCCATAGGTCAGGTAGGTCGGCTACTAAAATCAAACCCGGACCTCCAAATATGGACCACAGATGAAATACCCAACACAGAGGGCAAAATGGAGGAACTTCACAGGAGCCCAATGTTCACTAGGAAACTAAAGAAATTAAGCCAATTCCACATGCATTCTCTATTGTGATGTCATTTCTTTTTTAGCTTACAACACTATATTAAAATATTAAATGATCTACTATTTGGTTGCCTTCTTCACATCTGCATATTGGGCTATTTAATTAAGCAAATTTGTAGTGGTATGACATAAGCTTTCTGTGGCCTGTGATCTTTACTGTGTAGTATGTGCATGTATGAGTGTAAGGATCTGAATTTCTTTAATATATTTTACTCAAATGAAAGCTTTTCATTTCTAATTGCCAAGCATAAACTTTTTATTCTTACCTGAATGCAGTGTTTATCTATTGCACCTGTCTGAACCCAGTGTTTAACCAGCTCTGCTAATGCTGCCTGCTGCCCAAGATCTACTGACTTGAGCAGTTCACTGAGACTTCTTACAATGCTTACACCACAAGCTCTGAAAGGTGTACCATTATTAAAGATATACTGCTGAAGTTGAACTGTGGATATAAATACTTCAAATTTATGCACTAAATCAAAAGATACTAATTATCATGTGGGAACATACAGTGAAGTGTTATAATATGAATAATAATACTGAATGGACCTTACAATTAATTTCACTATTATAAATATAATGCAAAATATATAAGAGAAATTTTTGCACTAGGATGTAAAACCTCAATGTCACTGCATTACTGTTACTAAAACGTTTCATCAATTATTTTGTTCCAAGATAAGAATCATAAATATCCTAAAGAGGAACCACAGAATTAAAGCATGCACATATGCCTTACCTAGGATTTGCTCCATTTGGAGAAAGGTACAGCTTTTGGTATGCAGCTACGACAGCATCTTTAGTTGCTTGTTCTCGAGACCACACTAGAGGTAACATTTTCCTCACACCAACTGCAGCATCAGTAAGCCCATATTCATAAGCTGCTGTGAAGAATTCTATTGCTTCAATTACATCCGAGGACTGTTTGGATTGAAGCAGTTGACATATCAATGGAATGGCACTTGATATTAGCTCTGCATATGTTATGGAATCCTGAAAAATATGATCAAGTCACAGAGATTAAGAATCAAAGGAAGTGCAGAAAGAAAAAAGTAAAACTAGTAAATAAAGCATATAATAGTGTAGCAGATATATAAAGTCAAAAATTTATTTTACTTCAGAAATTATGGTTTATTTTATATGTGATTTTTTCACATTTGTTTGTAAAGCTTAAATTTTAAGTTGTATTGTACCATGATTGAATTATGAATTTTGTTTATTTTCAATTTAATTGGTTAATTTACATTTAAACAGTAAATATTCTGAAAATACTGTATGATGTTATAAAAAAGACAATACAAAGATTATGCAACAAGTGCAATATATGCAATATATGAGGTTGAAGAAGAAATATGAAAATCCTGTAACCATGGGAACTACACAAACCTATATCGAAATTTAACTGTATTGGAACACCACAGTGAAGCGAAGTAATTATTAAATTATAGATGAGTCCTATTTATTACACATCGGCTTCACTTACGTATCTATTGAGGACATGTTTCGCGAACCATCGTTTGCATCGTTGGCTCTAATGCGACTAAAGCTTGATCCAGTGGTGTGGGTAGTTCTGGAGTTGCTGCTGCCATCTGTTGATTTTGTGATGAATTTAAATGTGGGGTTGTCTTCTGGCAAGATTTCAAAGTTCATTAGTTGGTTTTTATGTTTTTCTATGTATATTCTCTCCCATCTGACGAGTTCACTATGTTTTTGTACGCACTTTAGTAATTTGGTGCTAACTTCAATTTCATGATTTTCAGACCAGAAATGAGCTGCTATTGCAGACTTATCAATATTTTTGTATCTAAAGTGCCTAAAATGTTCTTTCTTTCTAGTGCCTCTGTTTTTTTTTTTTTTTTTTTTTTTTTTTTTTTTTTGTCCTCTCTATGTAATTTTTTTCACAGTCTTTACACTTAATCTTGTAAATGCCTGACTTTTCTTCTCGTTTTATCTTATCAGTATTATTACTGTTAAGTAGGTTTTAATGTTGTAATTGTTTTTTGGTGACAATGTTATATTGTATTTCTAGAATATTTTTTGGAACTTTTTTGTGGCCCAGAGGTGGTAAGTAAGGTGGTAGATACAAAAATATTAATAAGTCTGCAATAGCAGCTCATTTCTGGTCTGAAAATCATGAAATTGAAGATAGCACCAAATTACTAAAATGCGTACAAAAACATAGTGAACTCGTCATATGGGAGAGAATATACATAGAAAAACATAAAAACCAACTAATGAACTTTGAAATCCTGCCAGAAGACAACCCCACATTTAAATTCATCACAAAATCAACAGATGGCAGCAGCAACTCCAGAACTACCCACACTACTGGATCAAGCTTTAGTCGCATTAGAGCCTACGATGCGAACAATGGTTTGCGAAACATGTCCTCAATATAGATACGTAAGTGAAGCCGATGTGTAATAAATATGACTCATCTATAATTTAATAAATACACAAACTTAGTTGGAAGGGAAAGATGTCTACTGTGTAGTAGAAGAAGCTTATAGGCAGGCATTTATTGTGATGGAAGTGTAACGCATCAAGAATCTGGTAGTATCTTATAGATTGTTATGAAATAATACTTCTTGTGTACATGTGTGTGTAATTGTGGTTACAGAATCAAGAATAATAAATTGCTTACATATAGATGGTTTAGAGCAATTATTTCACCACAACATCACCTCAATTAGAAATACCACTCAGATCACCAGATGGGAATATGATATTGATAATTTTCATTAAAATCCACAAGAGAATAAATTGGGTAAAGTATTTCATAATAACCACTATTCGTAAAGCAGTTGGTGCAAACTGAAATTCTATACAACACTGAAAAATTATATGCAAAAAAGCAATGGCCATTTAGGAGTACGACTGACAGATCTTGGGCATTTAAAACAAGAAAAGAAATTAATCTTCTAATTTGCAAATTTTCACTACGTCAGTTGGACAAGTGATGTAATATGGTTGGGAGAGAGAGCTGTATGTTTAAGGATGCTCAACTATGTGGCCATCAGCACCCTTTAAAAACTAATCATGGCAAAAGCCAGATATAAGATAATTGCAAAAATAAATCTTAAAAAAAATCACAAGTAAAGCAAGTATACACAAACATTTATGGCAAAAGCCAGAGGTAAACATAAGTAACAGATAAAGAACCATTACAAAGCAGACAAACTGGGGTGAGGTCAAAAGGTGACAGTGTGTAAAACAGCAGTGGCCAAACAGCAACCAAGCCAAAGATATCTTGTCCCAACAAGATGTATGACAAAGCTTATCTAGATTACTGGAAGAACTTTCCAGTCCTAAGCTTATTTCTGTGGAGAGCGGAACACTCCTCATGCCAGAATGACAGTACTGCTCTGCCTGAAGTCTTCCGAGGTGACTAAGGATATGTTAATAATGAGCTCTGTGGTTGCTGCCTCTGCTGCCAAATATGCCACTTCATTCCTCAGCAAGTCAATGTAACCTGGAATCCATGCATATACCACACTAACAACAGAAATGATATGTGCAGTGTATAACGCCCGCTTTTACTACATACGGCACCGCAGGAGGTGACACTGATGATATGTGAGATGAAGATGGAGCACCGGTGGAATGAGATGGCGGGGGAAACCGGAGGTCCCGGAGAAAACCCGCCCCAGCGCCGTGTTGTCCACCACAAATCTCACTTTGCGGTCGCCTGGGATCGAACCTGGGCTGCCTTGGTAAGAGCCAAGCTGTCTAACCACTGAGCCACGGTGCGGCCGCTAACAACAGAGGTTTGTAAAATGTGGAGGGCATCCTGGATACACTGTACAACAGGATGACATTGTACAGAAGTATTTTTAGACATGGCATATTACGCAATGTTGCACAGTAGTTTATGGTCGAGTCCACTTGTTTATTTGTAAGAAAAAGGGCTGTCAGGTTGGTCATCTATCCACTAACTTTATCAGGAGTCTGCTGGTGAAAGCAGAGATCTTACCCCCACCATTTATTTGCATGTCACTCGTGCACATCTGAGCAAGATCACGTGCCACCTTGAAAAAATAACTGTACAATTGATGAAGGCTCTGAGGTACAGTAAGGAAATCACTTAAAATTAGGGAGTTACCCAATTTTCAACGGGGCACATATAAACTGTCTCAATATTTTGCATTACAGCTCTGCATTATAAACAATTGCTACAATGGATACCAAATGTGTGTGGTTCAGTTCCATAGACATAAGCACACCAAATGTCATTGAGTTTTCCGATCCATTGGTATAAATTAAAATTACAAATAAGCTTGAATGAAACTCCTGGAGGAACACATTTCAAGATAGAAATAATAGCAATAGCAAACAGTGTAACACTTAGTACTGATACCTTAAGAGCTGTTTTCTTGAACAAAAAAATTTGAAAAAATCAAGCCAACTCTTACTCAGAAAATGCAGTCCTTCATAAACTTCTGAAGGAACACTGGTAGGCATGCACGTAACCCTTGCGTCCACACAACCCTACCTGCCAAAACAAATCATAAGCCCTCTAAAGGTAAAAAATATACCCATAGTTTTGACTATTCATTACTTGGTTTATTATCTGTGTCAACATTGACACAAGGTGTTGAGCATGTCACCAAAATGCACAATGGATGTTGGTCAGAAGATTGTTTCCAGCTACCACACCAACCATTCATTAATCATGCATAACATCACCTTGTAAATGCAATAGGTGAGGGAAACAGAATGATAGCTGAATGGCAGGTAACAGTCTTTTCCAGCTTTTAAAATATGCATAATGGTGGCTTCTTGCAACTTTCAGGAAGAGTGGCATCTACGCAAACAGGACTACAGACCTCAAGCAAGAATTGCCTTGCCTTCAAGAGAGAGCTGTTATAGTATGAAGATAAAGCAGTGTATTCTAACTCTGTTGTGGTAAAAAGACAATTATAGTCTTCAACATTTCTAAAACGAAATAAGGAATCTTGAGATTCCATGCAAGTCTTAACTGGGAAGAACTCATGTGCATAATTATATCAGCTAGACACTTGAGCAAATGTATTGCCAAGACGTTGGCTGCATGAAAGAGATAAACAACAACTCATGCAGCAGTTTTCAGACCAACGATTAGCATAGGGTAAATCCTCCAGCCACATGCCATAACCTATCTCATACAACAGAGGAAGCTGTATGTTGATTAAAAGATAGACAATTGTCCCATAATGTCTTTTTGCAAACCTTAATTACCTGATATAGTTATGAATAAGAGTGTTGATAAAAGTGAAGTTAATTTCATATTAAAAGACTTATTGAGTCATAATTTATTAAAACTTAAAACATCAAGATCCTTTTGTATAATAAATGGGTTCATTAATAACAAATTCTTTCCTTCTTCTCTTATGTTTACTACTATACTGGCCGCCAAACTAGAATGTAATTAACAGTTAGTAACCACATGGAATAATGGTCTAAATAAATGGGAGGGGATGAGTACGTCATAACGGTTGTCATAGTAATGATTAAAATGGCCAATTAGAAAAATGAATCGAGAAGATATTGACACATTGCTTCACTCACACTGTTTATTCACAGGACATGTTTCAAGAGCTCTTGTTCCTATCATCAGCTGATACTCGACTAGTGCCAGTTGTAGTGGTTTCCTCTTTCTCCGTTTTGTCAATAGATGGCGTGATGTACTTGTCAAAGATAACCGGTGGTGGAGTTTCAAAATTCATGACTCTATGACGATTTTTGTTGATGAAGATTTTTTCCCATACGGAAAGGTCTATGGGGTGATTAACATATTTTATTAGAGATGTTTCCAGGTTGATGCCATGTCTAGTATTCAAAAACTGAAAAGCCACTGCTGATTTTTCTGTTTCACCATTTTTAATGTTTCTTAGATGTTCTTTAGTTCTGATGTTAATATTTCTTTTTGTTTTTCCTATATAAATTTTAGGGCAAGTTTCAAGAGCTCTTGAAACATGTCCTGTGAATAAACAGTGTGAGTGAAGCAATGTGTCAATATCTTCTCGATTCATTTTTGTATTAATTTGTGCTTCACTGTCCCTACGCTTCTTCCAAGTTTATACTTTGGCCAATTAGAGTCGAGACGTTTCCATGACGTTAGATGCTAAACCTTGGTTGCCGACATTCTAACACGTGCTTAGCATGAACTGTGGGTGAGCGAGTTACGCAAACGCTGCAGTAATCATAATACCTCGGCATTTGTTTCTCTAGCTGATAACGCTGCATAAACAGAATGTCTTTACATATACAACAGCTAGAGATCCTGTACTGGCAAGTTACTTTGCATTTTATTTAATTTGCCTTGGTTTACGTTATTAATTTGTGCGTGTGCCTGAGTCCGTGTATCTGAGCGCGTGTTGTGATCATTTGCAATTGTGTTTAATGAATGTTTAATTATGTCTAAATATAGTGACAAGTGAAAACCTGAACGTGCTTGGGAGCCAAATAAAACTGTATTTGGTAAAGGTATTCCAATTAAAGAACATACACGGTAAATAATATGCTCTGTGAGAGAATACTTCGATAAGGATAAATTGAAAGGGGAGTCTATTATTCCATTCTCTAAGGTGCTTGTTAGGACTTCTTGAGCTGTAGGTATCAGTAAGGGCATTAAGGTTAAGATTGGGAAAGAAAAGTATTTTAAAGAAGAAAGACATTGGGGTATAAATTAGAAACTACCAGGAAAAATTATGTAAGCGGCATTTTCCCACTTCAATAAGCATCAAGATGTCACAGGTATACCTCTTTTGTTACAATCTTTACATTGATGTGTTCTTGCATGTTCTAGCGTTTGCATGTAGATCCACGACTTTTCTATTGTCTTTGAGTATAGTACTATAAATAATTAATAATAATAATAATAATAATAATAATAATAATAATAATAATAATAATAATAATAATAATAATAATAAAATACCCATTACAGTCCCAACTGAATCACTTCGCATACGTAATGCTATCGTGTTCTCCACGTGGCAGCAATAAGAGGCAACGTCACCTCTTTCTCCGTACGAAATGTCACTTTCTAGATTGGCAACCAGTTTAAGTAACAAGGACCTCACCAAATCCTGTACCTACCACAGTAAACTCCTGGGGGGGTTTTAGCTGGAAGTCTGTGGTCTAAATCCTTTACATCTTGCATCACAGTTACATTATTTACTTTGCTTACTTATTATGCTCACAGTGAACACAGACATATATACATCATCCTTACACGGTAAAATGGAATGCAACCTTTGAGTACAATAGTGCTTCACCCTATTATACCTACTAGAATTTGATTAGAATAAATGAAGTTAGATAAACCCTGGTCTGAAATCTTTGGTTCACAATATTATTTCTAGTTTTAAAGGATCTATTTATTAGGGCCAGGAGTTTATTTACTAGCTTATTTCCCTCTCAGGGGATCGATCCCAAATACTTTTCAACTTCTATCAGCTAAGCATATGCACTGTAAGATAATGTTTCACAAGATCATCAAACACTTACAATAAAACTATACAAATATAATAATTTGTAACATAAAACTTCAGTAGTTTTATGAAGTGAAGTTTTTTTAAGTGAAGTTTTATGTTACAAATTATTATATTTGTATAATATTTGTTGCTTCACTGCAGCTGCCTTCCTATTTTACGTACTGACAATAAAAGCTTATCCATAATTTGCTTACTACACTCCCTCCTTCCACTCTCATTTGATATTGTGACAAAAATGACAGCACGAAATTCACCTTATCTCATGTTATTTGTTGCTAAAATTGTTAGCCCAATGCTAACTTCTCTTTTTATACAAATTCATGGTGTAAACATATCTCTTTGATGTTCCTTTATGTCTCACTTGCATGCACCAACTTGCACTGTTTGTTAATTTCTTTGACATACACAGTTTTCTCTTTTGCAATGCCCTGCTTGTTGACTCTGACACAACTGATTTTTGCACGTGAACTGCTTCCACTACACTGCACACCTGCCTGTAAATCACTAAGGAGCTGGAACATACTACACTACTACAGATTGTCTCACAAGTTTGGACTGTACTGCACTCACAATTTACTCTGAACTGAACTGTGTACTGCACTGCCCTGCACTGAACTGGACTGGACTTGTTGTGTTTTGTACAGCCTTTTTATACTCTACCGGTCACACAAGAAGTTGTTTACTTGAAAACAAATCTGTATAGTAACAATATGGCTTGTTGTCGGCTTCTTAACTCGCTAGTGATGTCACTGAGTGTTGAATGTTTTTGCACAGTCATCAGCAAACAACAAAGGTTATGGATGGTTTGACATACTTAATTTCTACTCTGCAGGCACCTGCCATTACCTTGACAATATTCTCATTGGTTTTGTGTAATTTATTCATGTATGGATATGGAGCTTAAAGGAATTTCCAAAATTTTCTAAGGTCCAGTTCAAATTTCACAAATTCTTTCTTCACTAGAAGGCCTGCTTTTCTTCTGCCTTCAATTTCTTTATGTCCTGGTACCCATCCAACTGTAATATTATTTTTGCTAGTTTAATAGCACTTTCTACACACTCTCAACCAATTTAGATGTGATCTAGAAGTTTAAAATTGTAAATGCCACAAAAAGAAAAGGTTCCATTATTCAATGAGTAATTTCTCCCTGAACACCAGCAGAACTAACCATATGGAAAAAATTCACATGCAAAAATAAACATACTTATTACATTTTTTTAATAATAATCATAATAATATTTATTAAACTTGATGTCCCACTGAAAAGAATCTCATTGTGTGTTATATCCAGCCAAAACACCAACTATAAGTTGCAAGAGGAAATATGCCAATGAATCAAACCCTGATGATGGAGAACACTCCAAAACGAGTTCCAATTTTTGGCTAAAAAGCAAAACTGAGAGTCATAAAGATTACAACAATTTTGCATATAAAAGAACTATTTTTTACTGTGCAGACATGTATGTACAGAAACAAGGTAAATATCAGTAGTTATATTAAGTTCTTTATAGGGAAGTATGAATGCATCAGAAATTAATACTAATATGACCAGGGTACCCTGTTCCACAATTTCATTCATTTCAAGTCAACCATGAAAAGCTTGGAAGATGATCATAAAGTGGAAAATCAAAATCCACTGCAACGAAAATCATCAATAAAATATTTAATATGGTTTTACAGGATTTTCAAATAAGTGTCAAAAACTGGTGAAGCTCTGGGCATTTCAGGGAAAATCTGTCTCTCACTTTCACAGAAGACTTGAACATGAAACATTTGAAAATATTGTCTATAAGATGGATGCTGTGACTGCTGACTCCAGATCAAAATCAAGTTTCTCGTTATTTATAGGCAAATAACATTAGTCTTCAAATTTGAACTTTAAAAAATGTACAGAAATGAAAGAAGCTAAATCTTAGAAGCTAAAGCTTAGCGCTGAATTCGAAACTGCAATCAGTTTTTCTGTGTCACCTTAAAATCATTTGCAATTCCTATTATGATAAATTGTAAATCAAAATTAACTTGGCAGTTCCAAGAAGACATATTCTAATAAAGAAATCGCTAAAACCTCTCAAATTCTGTTAATATGGTTATTTATTTTAGTGAAAAATATGTTAAAATAAAATGGCTACTCACATTTATGTGGTTGAAGGGAATGATCGCTTCAGACTTTTTCTTTTATGTGCTGTCTCCTCTCATTAAAAACCAGCAGTAGTCACCCATCACTGATGCATCCCATTTGCCTTTATAACGTTCAATTTGCAAGATGTCTTGGTGAAAACGTTCACCTTGATCATCACTGATTGCACCTAAATTTTCCGGAAAAAATCCAAATGGGAATGTAGGAAGTGAATTTTGAGAAACATCCTACACCCCAATTTCTGATATGTTTGAAAAAGATTCTGTACCAGCTGTTTATAGTTTGCATCTTTTTGGTTACCAAGAAAGACGTAAACAACACCTTTAAATGACCTCCATGCTGCAACTTCCTTTGCATTTAATTTTGTATCAAAATTTTTGTCACTGATCACTTTTCTGATTTGAGGTCTAACAAATATTCCTTCTTTTAATTTGGCATCACTCAGACCAAGGAAAGCAGTTCTAAGATACTTGAAATCCTCACCGTTGTTGTCCATAGCCTTCACAAAGTTCTTCGTCAGCCCTAATTTAATGGTAAAGTGGAAGAAACACCTTCTGTGTGTCAACCAATGGTTTAAATTTTACATTTTGTTACCCCGGAATGAATCTGTCTCTATCCACTCCTTAACTTTATAGTGCTTTTCCCTATCACAACTGTCCCATAGGCAGAGGAAACATGGACATTTGGTAAATCTACTTTGCAATCCCATTAAAAGACCAATCACTTTATGGTCCCTGCAAATACACCAGCAGTGATCTTCATTCTTTATTGCTTGAAGAATGTGGCACATAGCTCCGTAAGTTTCTTTTATTGCCACAGCATATGCCACAGGTACAGAGGGCAGCTCATTGTCATGTAGTAACACAGCCTTCAAACTTATTTTAGAACTGTCAATAAATGGGCGCCACTCTTCAGCATTATGTGAAATATCTAATTTCAACACAAATCTACTCACATCACTGCATACACAGAAACCATTATCTGTGGTTTTGAAATACTGCAAAAAATCACTATTTCTGTTCCTGAACACTGTCACCATAGTATCTTTTATCTAACAGCTTTCATTGTTGAAGATGAGATCCGAGAAGTTCAGCTAATTGCTTGGGTAGATATAAATCACATACTAGATCGTTGAGTTCCACCGGTATAATTAAGTGTGGCTTTTATGCTGTTTCTTCTTCTTCTGGAATATAAGCAGCATCCTTGGATGTAGATGGTTGTACTGCTTCATCACATGAAGACCTGTCAGATTCAGATAGTTCTTGCCATAAGACAGTGGCATCTGGGCCAGATACACATCTGGGGAAGATGTATAAATGCATGGAAATCTAAGCATGCTGAGTATATAATGGATATATGAGATTACCCAAAAATTATGAAACCATGCATGATAGGAAAAATCTGAATGTATTTTCGTAAACAGCGCACCAGACTTAGTGTAATTCAATATCCTGCTTGCCTGCACATTTTTGTGTGTTTATTAATGTAATCATTAGCTTTATCTGTATTTTTATTCTAAGATTACCGAGAAAGAAATAAAACCATTATTAAAAATCATTAACTGAATTTAGAAATGCTCCTTTTTGATTTGACAAATTTGTGAAATATTATTATTACAGTTTATACAACATTACTTCCTACAATTATACAAATTGTTTAATGTCCTCTTCTCTCAAGCTGCTGTTATTGAGTATTTTACCTAAGCTAACCTGCATAACTTACAATACAAAATTTAAAAATTCTATTTATATCTTTTTCAATTATCACAACATACATTCAATTCAGATTTATTCAACAAAATTTATACAGAATATGGGCTTCATAAAAATAAAAAAGCTAAGTCAAACATTATCATATTTACAGTATATCAAAGAATTTAAGAAATAACACAAGGTTGCACCGAGGTAAAATACAGATAGCATTTGGCTTAATGACTGAGGGAACCTCTGTCAGGTATACAACTGCATTAGATTTCTATGTACATTATATTTACAACTGAAGGTGATTACTAAAATAAGTTCAATATTCACAGAGTTTTATGATGCAAAAAAAAAAATAAATAAATAAATAAATAAATAAATAAATAAATAAATAAATAAATAAATAAATAAATAAATAAATAAATAAATAAATAAATAAATAAATAAATAAATAAATAAATAAATAATACTTGGCTGTTTATGAAATGCAATGTCTTTTAAAATGTCATATGCTGCATAAATTTATTTTGGCTATGATGCTAAAAATACTTTCAAGTATTTTTAATAAAAACAAGACATTTTTATTTACCTCAATGTACTGCACCATTCTTTCTTGAGCTTCTAAGGAGGCATTTCCATCTTCTGCACTCTCCTGACTTTTATGGGTATCCTGCACAGATTCTGGAGGTGTCTGAGAATTAGATTCCAACTCTGACTGGCTACTTGACTGTGAACTTCCTGATGAACTGCATTCCATGAAAATCTTTTGCATAAGATTCAAAAAATAACCCACTTGCTCTGTCATTTCCATATCGTTTCTGAAACAAGATTAATGTAAATACATCATTTGTCAGATGCCACCACATGCAAGTAGGATCACAAGGCACAGGATAACCAAACAGTAGCCAATACATTACCAGCTGACAAAGAGAACAATGGACTCTCGAAACATGTCCAGGTATTGTACCTTGTAATGAACTGTGTAAATGTTTTTCTATTCCTTGCTTATTTTCATTTGAAATCCTTGATTCTTAACCATTTCTTCACTATTATATATAATAAATGAATTAGCCTTCTTAATAAACAAAATGAAGGCTGTCCTAAAAGTACCTGACCTAACAAAGATGGTATTTGCTATTTCAAATAACTTACTGCCGTACAGAATATCATCCTTATAAAGCATAAGGTTGAAATTTGACAATGCTACATTGTTTACAATTTTTGTTGGCAGCAAATTGTTTACAAATTTTGTTGTTTAGTGAATGCTCTCAATGAAATATAAATGAGAAATGCCACTGCTATCTACTACTGATCACTTTGAACTACCACGATTGTCCAAAAAAAGCTGTAAATTAAAAAATACTAGTAAATTATTAAAATACGATTATAGGTTTTAATTTAGTTAATTGATGGAAATTAATCATTTCTTCACACTAGCCATATAAGGGCTAAGGTGCGTGGTAGCTCAATGGGTTAGAGCAACTGGACGGAAACTAGGAGATCTGTGGTTCAAATCCCGGCCGTGGCATTGAATTTTTCATGTTGACTCTTATCTATAGGTTTTAATTTTGGAAATTATCAACATTTGAAAAAAAAAAAAAAAAAAAAAAAAAAAAAAAAAAAAAAAAAACTAGTGGTATATTCATGCTCAGCTCAATTTTATCCAATAAACACAAACATAATACTAACAACTTTTTGATACATAGTGATTACCTCAAAAAAGGAAAAGCAATTATGGGAATTATTGCAGCATTTGAGCGATTAAATCAAGCAAACAGGATCACATTTAGTGAAAAAGAACATTTTGTTTCATCAAGACAATGCACTGTTTCACACATCCATTATCGTCATGGTCAAAGTCGGGGAGTTGAAGTTTCAACTGCTTCCTCACGCATCTTATTTGCCAGATTTAGCCCCCTCTGCTTGTTTTCTGTTACCAAACATAATAGCTTGGTGATAAATGATTTGCCTGATACAACTTATTTGCTAGATTTAGTCGCCTCTGACTATTATTTTCTGTTTCTTAATGGTTTGGCAGAAAAAGATTTGCTAGTAAAGAAGAGGAGAAGTTTACAACTGGTGGCTATTCTGTAGTGCTCTTACTAACTAAGGTATCAAAGCTACTGAACATACTGAGAAAAGTGTATCAAACTGAAAGGAGACTATGAGAAAAACAGAAGTTTTTTCCAAAAACATTTGTTTTGATTGTTAGGTTTGATACTTTTAGGATAACTCTTGCACATACATTAACTCACTCTCCCTTTCTTTCTCTCTTTCTACAAATTATACATTGAAACCAAATGATATAAACTGAACCTGCTTTGTATGTAACCCAGTACTAAGTAATTTGTACTTAAGTGTAAATATTTATAAATCCCAGAAAAAATGTAATTTGCTGTTATACATATTAAACTTGGAACACAACTGATTTTAAGTAATTAAATGAGCATAGAGCATGCTTTATTTTACAAAAAACTCAAAACGTATTTTCCTTATCGCTGCTGACAAAAACACAAGCTAAGACCAGAGGCTTTCGGCCAAGGAAACAAAAGATGGAGACATTTAATTTCAGTGTGACAATTTCATAGAAACAAATGAGAAGTAAAGATAATTTTCGGTGTCTGGCATTTACTGTTGAATAGCAGTTTTGATTTCAGTTTCCAGTTTCTTTTAATTAGCCATAAAAAAAACAAAAAAAGGAAATGTAATGTGCTAGATCAGAAATTAAAATTCATACGAGAGGTAGCACTTATTCCACACAAATCAAAAACGAATTTCTTCAGACTTAAGAATTGGTAATATCACGCTATGTGCAATCAGTAACAGAAATGCTATTTTGGATCAGTTTTTATAAATGGGTCCAAAATCAACTAAATGAAGTCATCAGCAGGAAGGGAGGTATGATTATTTTGATATGGCACTTTTCACATGGTTCTAGCAAAATCAAGTGGAGCTCTACCAATCCGTGGTGACATGCTGAAAGGAACATGATCTAGCTAAAATTTTGAACATCACATCAAGAATACCACAGGAAAAAAAGCCCTAAGGAATCGAACCAGACAGCAAAACACAATATTAATTATCTCCAAAACCAACAAAAAGCGGTGACACCGGTGCAAGATCCCATTGGCAGACAGGCAACCAATCGGGGACAAAGGGGCGGGACCAGCAGAGATTCGCAACCGGTATATAAACGGGAGCAACCGGTATATAAACGGGAGCAACCGGACAAAGAGCGGACAAGAGCCCAGAAGAAGCTCACGACAAGATGAGCGAAACGTCGGCAATCTCGACCAAGATGACGCAGCCTTCACCGGAAGCCAAGATCACACATCAAGACACAGGCCGTGGAAGCCTACGCATCCATATGAACATCACAATTGACTTCAAGGCTTTATAAGGATGACTGCAAGGATTTAAAGATTGTTATGGAATCACAGGGAAAACAATTTGCAATGAGTCAAATGCTGAGGATGACATCACAGTGCAACACTGGAAGGAAGAGGCTTTTACCAGGAATCATAAGCAATTATCAGCAAGTATCTACAAGTGTGATGAGACCGGCCTGTTCCACAATCTCTTCCCCAGGAAAACATTAGCTGAAAAGGGTCACTCATGCAAGGGGGAAAGAAAATTAAAATTCATGTAACAGAGTTTTTGATACCAATGCAGATGGATCATACAAACTACTTATGATAGGAAAATCCAAGAATCCAAGATGTTTTAAGGGTGTGAAAATAAAAACTATGGAATATGAATCCAATAGAAAGAAACTGAAATTAGGATGCAAAAGAAACAGAAGAAAATCCTTTTTCTGATGGATCAACTTACAGCACATCGCCTTCAAATGATTTTGGAAAATGTTCGAGCAGAAGTTTTCCCTCCAAACTGTACCGTCATCTACAGCCATTTGTTTTGGGCATTACTGAAAATTTCAATGTTCATTATAGAAAAATGCTGGGTCAATATTTAATAACACTGATTGATGCAGGAAATGAAAATCTTGCCATTTTTGTACTTACTATTACCCATGGAATTTTATTTTGGCTATCTGGAAGCAGATATCATCCTGGTATCTTAAGGAAGAGACTATCTCTGGCAATGTTAATGCTACCAGTAGGGATGAAGTTGTTCCTATAATGAATTCTACAGGAAGGTGCAAATTTTAATACCTTTATGCATTTTAATGACAATCTAGCAAAATATGTATGGGAAACTACAGAGTGAAATTATCGCTGACATGTGCCAAAAACATGGTGATCAAGAAAAGGGACCAACTTCAAGCAACACAGAAGACGGTGAAGACAGTGGTAGTGGACACAGAGCCATAATAACAAAAATAAACCTAAATCAACCAACCATCCAACACAAAAGGAAAAATAAAGCCTAAATGGAACTTCAAAAAGGCACATTGGGAAGAGTATAAAATGACAACAAACAAATTACTAAAGGAAATTAAACTAGAACAAAACAAAGTAATAAAAGAACTAAATGCTGCAATTCTAAATGCTGCAAAAATATGTATTCCTAGAGGAAAAATTCATAAATATAAACCTTTCTGGAATGAACAGCTAGCACAGCTCAAATCAAAATGAGATAAAGCCAGAGAAAGAGCAGAAAGGTCACAAGATAAAACAGATGTTGAAGAATGGCAAAAAGCAAATGCACAGTTAAAACAGGCTATAAAACTGTCAAAAAAAAAAAAAGAGCTTTGAGGAATTTATAAACAAATTAGACTATAGAACAAATAGTATTAAAGTACACAACTACAACAAACAAATAAAAAGAGAAAATCAACAAAGTCAGCCATTAATTGTTGATAATAAAGAAATATATGAAGACACCCTTATAGCAGAAAAACTAGCAACATACTCAAAACTAGTACTACATTAAAAAATAAAAACAAAAAGCAGAATAAATACCTAAGGAACAAATAACCTTTACAATACATCCAACTTCCAAAATATCTTCAATGAGCCATTTACATTCCCAGAAATAAAACAAGCAATAAGGACACTAAAAAATAAAAAGAATCCAGGTCCTGATAATATACATCCAGAGCTACTAAAAAATTTAGGACACAAAGAACTTCACACCCTACTAAAAATTTTCAACAACATTTGGATCACCAGAAATAATATACGAACATTGTGGAAAAAAGCAAAAATAATACCCATCAAGAAGAAAGGAAAACTGGCTCAATCGATAGATAGCTACAGACCGATATCATTAACTTCAAAGATAGCAAAACTTCTAGAAAGAATGATACCTACAAGACTGACATTTTACCTGGAAACACAAAACATAATAGTCCCTGAACAAGTCGGGTTTAGGAAAGATAACTCAGCAATACATCAGGTCGTAAGACTTACACAATACATTAAACAAAATTTTAATAAAAATAAGACTTCTCTGTCACTATTTGTTGATTTCAAAGGTGCATTTGACACAGTATGGCAAGAAATGCTACTATACAAGATGAAATCATATGGCATATCAGGTCACATGCTAAATTGGTTCCAAGCCTTCTTATCTCAAAGATGGTTTGCAGTGCAGTACAAAACAGCCACATCCAAATGGAAACAAACCCGAGTTGGATTACCCCAAGGGTCTGTTACAAGTGCTATTCTCTTTAAACATAATTATAAACAACCTAGCAGATGCACTGAAGAAACTAGATAACATACAAGTGGGAATGTATGCCGACAACCTAGTAATATTGACCTAGGAAAAGAATATACGTTCTGGGAAACATTATAAAAAGTTACAAACAACAATGGAGAATACAATTATAATATTGAAACAATGGACTAACCATAACAATATGGAGATAAACACAGAGAAAAACCCAATACCAACTGTTCACAATGCAACACAAAACAGAAAATATATGTCTGCAAATCAATAACAAAAATTTACAAGAAACATCTACAACAACATATCTAGGAATAGAACTAGACCGGAAACTATCAATGAAAGAACATGTAAACAATGTAACAAATAAGATCAACAAAAAGAACATCTTAAAACTCCTAGCAGGAAAAAAAATGGGGTGGAAATATGGACCTCCTTAGTAACACATATAAAACATGCATAAAACCCAACCTACTATTTGGAGGAGAACTGTTGGCAACAGTAAGCAAGAAACTTCACTAAGAATAATAACAGGAGCTGTAAAACCAACACCAATTGCCATACTACAAAGCTTCACAAAAAATATGGCCATAGAACTGGAACATGAACTAAAGGCAATTACCCTAGCACAAAAACTGCAAGTTAACAGAAATAGACAAGTGGTATCACACAACAGATAATATAAGCAATCTAAAAACCCAAATAAGCTTCATAACATATATCAATAACTCAAAAAACAAGAACATAATAGCAACAAATATAACAATAGAGGAAACGAGCCCAACAGAATATACTGATATACATTATAAGAATGATCTGTTATATACAATACATAAGCAAAACAATTCACCAGATGAAATGAGAGCAATAGCAATAGCCACAGAAAATGAAAGATATCCAGAAAAAGAATGGCTCCGAATATATACAGATGGATCCCTTATTAACAAACAAGATGCTGGTGAGGAGTGTACTGCAAACATTTCGCACAGTATTTAACACTAGACGAAACTTCAAACCATTATGACGGAGAACAGCCATAAAAGCAGCATTGCAGAACGTCCAATACAGACCGTACATAAAGCAAAACATAGTTATCTTAACAGATTCAAAATCGGCCATAGATGGGATTGTAAATTATAAAAACAAATCAACAAGAATCATCAAAGAAATAAGAAGTTTAATTAAAGCTGTTGAATCAAGAAATTATGTCACCCTGCAATGGATTCCAGCCCATGTTGGACTTTCAGATAATGAACATGCTGACCAACTAGCAAAAAAATGTGCAATTCAAAATATAAAACCTGTAAGACAAATTGAAATTAATAAAAAATTAAACAACATTAAGCTACATTTTAAAAGACAGCAGAGACTTGATGAAGAAGATAAACTAAAAGACAAGGATTATAAGAACATTGGAGACAAAACTAACATACAAAAAAATGCCAAGAAAAACTGCAGTGGCCCTATTTAGAATGGAAACTGACCATGATTGTCTTGCAGAACACCTTTATAAAATACACTGCATACCTACGCCCAAGTGCACTATCTGTAAAGAAGATGTCATCATGAACAAACATCATTTGAACAAATGTAATGGTCTCAAAAGTGAGAACCTACAGGCTTTATATTGGGAAGCCAGGGGGAAAATGATGCAAATCCACTAATCCCCAGTGCCATTAGCCAACAACAACAACTTCAAGTAACAGACAATAATGGGGATAATGAGTCTAATCTTGAAATACCTAAAGTAAATGAAGTGATAAAAGCAATAAATGTGTGTAGGCATTACATCAGTGCCAAAAGTTGTAATAAAAAGGTTATAAGTTAGCTAAATAAGTTCTATTCACTTAATGCAAGAAATAACACAAGCCTAACTGATACAAAGTTCAAAATTATGTTTTCTTCATACATATCTTTGTTGTTTGCAACATTTTACACATGTAGGCCCATTATACCTATATTTATTTATTCTTTTTAATACGGTGCATTATCAAAATCTCATTTGTAAGTAATTCTGAGTTACAAATAATCTTACCTCTTCACCTTGATATACACCACCTAAATCAATTGTAATACTACTGCTCATTTCAAACCAAAGTGCCTATTACTGTCAACTCTGTATTAAGTTAATTTATGGAAATTAATCGTTCTTCCACACTAGCTGTGTATAGGCTAAGGTTTTGGATGGATAGAGCAAACTGAAAAATGCAATGCCATGGCCAGGATTTGAATCACGGAACTCCCTGTCTACATCCAGTTGCTTTTGAGCTACCATGGCCAATGTGCCGTCATGACATTAAATTCTCCAACTGACTCGTATGTTTTCCCAGTAAACTACTAGGGGCTCTCATATTCGAAATACACACCATTTGTGGCGACTATTGTAACTATCTGTAAGCTTCATCGTTAAATTCTTATCATTAATTGCACAAATATAAATATTTGTAACAAAAAACTTCACTTATCTTAAGAAAATGGTGTTAATTCTTCCTTCTAATGGAGATCGATTTCAAAAACAGATTGTTTTCATCATCAGTTTATTTATGGACTGCTGATGAAAACAATCTGTTTTTAAAATCGATCTCCATTAGAAAGAAGAATTAACACCATTTTTTTAAGATAAGTGAAGTTTTTTTGTACAAATATTTATATTTGTGTAATATTCATTGCTTCACTGTAGCTAGCTTCGTTTTCTATGTAATCCTTATTATTAATTAAATTTAAAGGAGTCGATTGATGACACTAAACAACACTTTTAAATTTTTCTGAAACAAGTTCCGGAAAAATTTAAAAGTAAGTGTTGTTTAGTGTCATTAATCGACTACCTTTAAATTTAATTTATCATAACAAAACTGTTTTCAACACTTCCAAGAAAGGAACTGCCTTATTATTAAGTTAATTAATGGAAATTAATCCTTCTTCCACACTAGCCATGTACCTGCTAAGATTTTGGATAGATAGAGTCAAACTCAAAAATTCCTCTGCCATTGTAAGTTCAAACACCAATTCACATTTGACTGAGATTAGTCTACATGTGCTAGTGTATTATGAACGTCAATCATATCTCCTGTGTTATGGTTCACAAGCAAGATACTGTCAGTGTTAGTGCAAAAGCAGATTGCATTAAGAAAATTATATTTTGTAGTATCTTAACAGTTACCTATAAGATCTTATGATAATCACAATTAAATGTACACTTCTACAAATTTCCTTCCAAATATTTTATGATAAATACATTTATTAAGCAACTATTTAAATTGACCTAGATTCATGACATGTGCTTGTTTACATCAGAGGGAACTCTGGCTTGGAATGGATAGTACATTTGTGAACAGGCATACCTATTATACTACACTATTTCCTTCAAGTTCTTGTTCTGCATTTCTCTTTAAAACATTGTCCTTAGTGCTAAATAATCTTTTATGCTCAGCCATGCCAAACTTTAGTATTTATACAACTGATAGCAGTATTTTAATGGGCCTCATTAAAGTACACCTGTTCATTAAAGTATTGGTATTTGACCATCAGAAGTGACTTGCTCCAGTTTAGAAAAAAGTCAAAATGTCTGACACTAATAACAGTGACACTGAACTTACACACCTAGAAATTATGGCAAAAGCGCTCAATGTTACTAATAACTTGTTGCAATAAAAGTCAAGAAAGATGTTCAAGAAATTCTATTCACAATTCATGGATTGGAGAAGATCAAAAGATCAGAAGATCAAAAGGTATAAAGCAACGTTGCAGATGATAAAATAGAGGAATACATCAAATTAACCACCCTATGTATTGAACAAAACAGCTTCACGTTCTCCAGCAAGATCTTCCAACAAACAGCAGGCTTGGCCATGGGTAACCCTCTTTCACCATTACTAGCTAATCTGTTCATGAGTAATTTGGAAACACACATTACTAAAGCCTTTCCACTATTTTCAAATGTTGGCATAGATATGTCCACGATGTGTTTGCGATAGTCCCTAGAAGACTAACCGAGGATGCTATAAAGTTGCTAAACCTACAAGAAAAATCCATAGTTTTCACCATTGAAGTAGAGCAGGATGAATGGCTACCTTTCCTAGATTTGAAAATCATTTGAACACCAACAGGATTACAATTTGGAATATACCGAAAAGCAACACATGTTGACAATTACATTAAATGCAACCCATTCAACCCAGTACAACATCAATATGCAGTATTCCATAGTTTAGTTCACAGATTAATCAACATTCCGCTAACAAAAACAGAATATGAACAGGAGTACGCTCACATACACCAGGTTGCCGAACTGAACTATAACACAAATTTCATCAAAAAACTGATCTATAGACACAAAAGAAACAAATACTTAAGGGACATTACTACGTTAAAAAAACTAAAAAAACCCAAACACCAGATATGGAAAATTTACATTTCATCCAAAATACTTCAAAAAATTTGAAAAGATATTTAAGAGCTTCAACATAAAATTAGCCCCTCAAAACAAACACAACATCCGCAACTTACTAACCAACCCTCTAAAAAATAGCACACCGAAAACTCAATTATCAGGCATTTACCAAATGAGTTGCCAAGATTGTGACAAGATATACATAGGTAAGACCAAAAGGAATCTAGGAACAAGAATGAAAGAACACTTCAGAAATATTAAATTCAAACAAATGGACAAGTCGGCCGTAGCACATCACTTTTGGTCTGAGAATCACAACATAAAACAAGAAATAGAACTGATCAAACAGGCAAAGAAACCTCTGGAACTACAGATTTGGGAAAACATATTTATTACGAAAAAACAGGACCTCTTGATGAATTTTGAAATTCCCGCGGTAGATGACGTCATCAAACTTACCAGGACGTTAGATGGCAGCACAACACCAAGCCAGATGCAGACACCGGTTGCATCATCAGTCAACCACAGAGCTGACGATAGGGGAGAAGTCCCAGAAACTAATCCTCATAAAAAACTTGTAAGTGGAGAAAAGTTTATACAAGGTTGACTCACTTGCCTAATTTTAGTATCATCTTTCTATCTTAAATAGTTTTTTAAAAAAAAAAATTATATATATATATATATTTAGTGCTTTTTATGGTATGATTTTTGTATGTTATATAAAAAGTCCCAGGTCATCCAGTTTTTCTTTTAGAAACCTTAAATTTTAGATTCAGGTTTCTATGTACATCAGTTATAAAAGTTGCTATACTTTTAAAGTGTTTGTGAAGTAGTTTTGCAGAAGAAAAAAAATTGTGTGAATATACTTTTTTTTGTTGTTGCAATTTTGAGATTTAAAATTCAATATTAAATAAACTATCCAATTAAAATAAGCAAAAATACCAACTTTTACTAAACATGTATTTAGGAATATGTATGCAAATTTGCATACAAATTTATTGAGAATTGCAAAACTTTGGGCATTTTGAAGATACAAAAATGTTGAAAAATTGAAAGCGGAGAAAAATGAATTTAAAGATTTAGATAGAAATTAAAACTACTTTGTTTACTTTGAAATCCCCATGCATCATATGCAGGCCATAAAGCTATCTTATTACCTTTTTCCTCTTTAATTTGGTTACCTTTGGCTCTTTTTTTATAATTTTTCTATCTACAATAGTTTTTACCAACAACATGATAATTATATTTTTTTTGCTGCAATTTCTTAACATTAAGAAAAATGTTACATTCTTTACAGTTTTTGTTATAAATGATTGAAACTTTGGATTCTGGTTCCTTTAGATAATAGTTACAAAACTTATTTGCTCAGTTGCCAGTGTCTCATGGTTCTGGAGGAGAAAATTTAAGGAATAAAATACAATTTTCTTGAATTTTTGTTAATTTTTTGCTGTCAATACCAATCATTCATTTGCTGCATATACAGCCATAGTAATAGCAACTTTTATTGAACACTTATATACATATATGCCAAAGTTAAAGAAATTCAGGAAAACTTTAGTGTATGGAGTATTATGAGTATTAAAATAATGCTAAAAATTCGATACAAAGGAAAATCTAGTTAGAAGCTGTAAATATAAACAAATATTTTGTTTGTTTGTTTTAAAACCCTCCTGCACTATATGAAGGTGCCTCAGCTAGTTTGTCTTCTTCTTCTTTTAATTTAGTCACTTTTAACTGTTTTCTGGCTGATTTATATGTGTTCAATGAACTTTGTGCACTCTGTTTCAGCCTTCGCCTATCTCTGATAATACTAATTTTCTTGCTGACAGGACTCACTTTGTTTGCTGAAACTTGTCCCTTAACTTTTAGACTAGCTTTATTACCCATATTAAACTCACTAACAGCTGCAGTCACTGCAATTTGCAATTTCTTTCTAGATACAAAAACTTCTTTGAGACAACTCCATATAACACTATGCAAACTTTCATTTGCATTGTGTGTTTTTCCTTTGGTGCACCTTTCCAGGAGATTAGTACTAGCTAATCTCTGGTAAACTGGCATAACAGAGGAAACTACACTTGGTGTAAGATATGTTTTCCTATTGCCCTCATGTTTTGGGGGTTCCTCGCTTTTGGCTATAGCGTGATTATAAAAGCACCAGGATGATTCATCTCCAGGACATTTGAAGGGCTGTGGGTTATCAGTTGACATGCAATGATACAGTGTTGCAAATATTGCAGATTTCATCTGATCTACATTTGGAATGTTTTTCCTAATAGCACTTCTATAATAATTTTGCAGCCTTACAATAGTTTCAGCTTTCAAACTGCCAGGTTTTTTTCCTCCAAGAAATTTACCTAATGTTTTTGCTTCTTTCACTACTTGTCTGAGGCCTGTTCCCAATCGCTTAGCAATATGTTTCAGACATTCATCTTTAGTAATCTCAATATCTGGACCATAAACTGATAAACTTTGAAGAAGCAGGTGGGTCTTGGAAACACCATCAGAAACAATGGTTGTGTAACGCATATTACAAAGAGCAATGGATCTCTGCCAGAAGCAGCTGCTTCCATAGATACAGAAGATCCTAAGTAATTAGCCTCACACATACCCCTTTCCCTATGGATCTTAAACCCATGCTTTACACTCGTCACTACTTTCACCTAACTCCATAACTGTTGCTACACATGTTCCACAATATTTTGATTTAATTTCAAATTCTACTACAAGCCATGTAAGAACATCTATCACAATTCCAATTCCATACAAAGAAGTATGTCCTCTCTTGTGCCAGGTACCATCATATGACACAGAAATATCCAAAGTGTCATGCTCAGATAGATCTGGATTTACATCTAAGTGAGCCTGATGGACAACTTTGTGTGCCATACTAAGTACCTCACTTTGCAATAACTCACTCTCTTTACTTCTTTCTATGAGATGGGAATTATAAGTAGAAGAGCTCATGCAATTCATACCCATGGTCACACAAAACTTCTGCATAGATGCATGACCATTACCAATGCCCAGAAATGCATCAACCATTCTTCCATTTACATCAAAAGGTGCCCTACTAGACTCACTGGTAACCCTAGGGCTAGTATATGTTTTCACATAGCATTTACTACAAGCAGGGCATTCTATTATGACTTTACTACTAAATCCCAAAGATTCATTACATTTTGCCTCCAAACCCTTGAAACCACAATCTGTACAGCTAAAGCTATTAAATATCTTATTCCAAGTTTCTCTGTGAATAAGTACATAAACTGGGCTTGTTATCTCCATATTCATTTTATTTTCATCATCATTGTAGAAGTTCCCCAACTTTCTGCCACTTGAACCAGCTTCATTAATATCTGTTTTAGATACTTTGCCAGTTTCACATTTTTTAGACTCCCACCTTTTCAATATATATATATATATATATATATATATATATATATATATATATATATATATATATATATATATATATATATATATATGCAAGAGATCGCTTTGATTCCCTTTTCCTAACTGTCCTACCCATTTTAATCAGTTTTATGTAGTACTAGAGAGAGAAATTTTAAAAATTGAGCCCTAAGGTGTTAAAGTTTTACAAATATGGAAGAGCCACCTGTTGATATATGCACCCCTAACCAAACTTGGTATAAATTATATACTGTTGCAGCAAGAAGGCAATATAATATTAAATGAAGCTCTGTTCCTATTCTAAATAATACTTATCTTAATAATCAGCTGGTATCCACGGCTCTCACTTGTATGAAGACCACCTTTCACAATCACAAACACAAAACACGTGCAAACGCTTCCTTTTGAAATCAGGAAAAAACATAAACCGGAAACAGGAAGGTTGATTAGCTTTCACAAACATCCAGAAGATGTCTCTGCACATTACCACAAATCTATGGAATCAAACCGCGTAGTTTAAACGTGAGAATTCGATCAATTTCTTTGCAACCGGCAACCAAAGAGTATTTAAATGGCCACAACCACCTGCGCAAAGGCATTTAAATAATGGCGTAGCGGCTCTTTAAATGGCGCTAGGGCGTAACTGACGGCAGATTCTGAAACTACAATGTTTAAACATAATTTTAAGGCAAAAAACGAAAAATGTCATTTTATGTCATTTTTTGTCATTTTTGACGAAATTTCACCGATGCCTCCCCTTAATAATAATACTAGTGTTTTAATTACTACCATTATAATCTCATTGCATAATATACTATTCTTTAGAACATAAGATTTTGTTAACTCAAATCTCAGATCGTGCAGGACTTTGTCCATAGAGTTAAGGTTTGCCGCAAAAGCTCTGCCTCCTTAAGAGAAGAAAGAAGCCTGTATGTGAGAGGATGCTCCTTTCTGGTGTAATAACTATAGATGTTCCTTCTTATGGCAACTAATTAAAAGCTAGGTAGCTGGTAATTAAAGATGCTCCTGATCTCTCTCTCTCTCCCCCAGGAGTTAAAATATGTGGTAGACCTGGCTGTAGCTCCCTCTCTGTAGAGATTCTAGAACCAATCAGCTCAGTTGAGTATGTGCAGTCCTTTTTCTCAATCGGTTTTAAAAAATAACATGTTCATTTTAAAGAATTCTCCACTCCCTGTTTGAAAAATTGCCTAACAGAACAGAGAAATTCTCCAGCTTGGTTGTGCAACTTAACCACCAGATCTGGAACTGAACTTTATCATGGGCTAAGAATCTTCAGTCTAACTCTATCTCATCTCCACTACTATATGCGCACAATAACTTGAGTGCTCGGGCTCCAAGTCCTCATTCGGTAGGTTTCATCTAACTCCGTAAACACAGATGACAAGTTTGAAACATGAAATGTGCTATACATTCTGACATCTAGTGGCTAATATGCTAAGCTTTCACCCACGCACCATATTTTGTTTTGAGCAATTTCAAGCTTAATTAGCTAACCAGTTTACAACAAACGTATATTGTGGACGTTATGGCTCTCGAAAGGGGACATACTATTATTCGTTTACCTCCATATAACAGCGATCTGAATACAATTGAACTGGCATGGGCAAAAATAATGTTTTCAGAGCATGCAATGTTACTGGTGGTATGTTGGCCACAAATCTGCGGAAAATTGCTATAGAAGCATTCTCTTCCATAACCGCGAGATTGGGAAGGATACTGCAAGAATGTTTAAGAGCCGGAAATTAAATATTGTAGAAACAATGGTGTAATAGAAAATGCAATTGATGAAATTATCAACAACACATAAGAGGATGCTGCGATGAAACTTATCCACCAGAAATCAAAGACTCACAAAGCAAATGAATGAGTATTTATAGCTGTCATAATATTTGTTTTCCATTTTTATGTATTTCATAAATAGTAAGTATATAAACATACAGCTTATTGGATCAAGCCAATTTACTGTTTGTCCATATATCTCAAACTTGTGGTGCATATCTTTGCTATCTTACACACTATTTTGCTGAATTGTGGTTTTCTAGGACCACACTGCAGAAACAAAAGTGTTAGCTCTTGCTTCTTCCCCCCTGCAGGCACCACACTGTAAAACTAACACTCAAGAAAACATGTGCATATAGTATATCATGCTTTTAAACTGATTATAATACAGAGTTTTAACAAAATGGACTAATAACACACACGTAACAGAATGCCCAACCAATCTCAGTTTCCTGCATACAACTAGTGATAACTGAACTGACAAGGGAACCATCACTATGCTCATACCTGTATTCACTTGAGAGCTTGATGGCATCATCTCTGCTCTATGTGGAGACTGTGAACCAAAAATCTGCTCCAAAATAGAACCACAATGGCTGAAACTGAAGCCCGAAAAGTGCCACATGCAACCATTTGCAAATAGCTGCTGGACATCCCTCGTGAGCTCTATGCCAGCGCTGCCCACAGGAGTAAACAATCCCTCCCGTACGTGCTCTGTTAGTATGCCTATATGTTCCTATGTATTCTGGACTCATTTTCGGGTACTTCCAGCTATACTCCGCACCCAATTTTTGGCACACAGGCCCCACAAAGAGCAGAGATGATGCCAAACTCTCAAGCGAATACAGGTATGAGCATGTGAGGAGTGAGGAGTGCATGATTCACCACTGTAACTAACAAGGCAAGCTTTAATTGAAAAAACTATTTGTAGTTGGTTTTGAACCCTCTGTGACCTACATTTAGACTAGTATCAGGAGTTGTTGCTTCCATTTCATTTCCAAACTCAAAGGTCTATCATCTGTCTTCTCTCTGGTGGTGGAACCATAAATTTCTTTATCAGATTATTGACTGATGGGATAAATGTAAGTAATGGTGTGTTAAAACCGACTACAAATAGTTTTTTCAATTAATTTTGACAGCACTGTTACTAAATTCCTTCAAACGTAAACAAAGGCAATCTTTGTTTACATTTCCATTGCCTACCTTTATCTATTACATTGTACCACCCCTTGCTTGATATCTGTCAAGTATAGTTTTTAAAATTCAGACCCTACTTGTCAGGTTCTGAATATATCATTTTCCTGATCTTTCAGCCTCTGTGTTTAAGAGTATAAGTACTTCTTCATTATTTTATTTTCTATAGCCTAAAATTAGGATTTTTATTAATAACAAATCTTAATTTGCTATAAATCTTAACTTTTTAAAGGAATTCTGCAATGCATGAGTTGGCATTTTTTGATGTGGTTAGAATACAAGTCATAGAAAGAAATACTTTTGAAAGATAAAAGAGCATGTTACATGCACACAAACGTAAAAAAGAAAAGTACTACTGAACTTGAAGTTGAATTGCCATTTGCAACAAATTTGAAATATCTGTAAACAATTTTTCACACCGTCACTTGCTGATGCTAAGCTTTGTTAATTAAATAGTAAATATACATAACTGAATACTGACCTTAATGAAATTATCCATACTATAGAAATAAAAATACATATCCTCCAGAATATTAGAAAATCTGATAATTTCATTTTGTGGTGATCGGGCACTATGAATTCTTCAAAATTTTCCAAAGGTTCAGTAGCCCTACATGTTATACTCCAACACTATATTCTTTTATGTTAAATTACATTTTATTATGTATATCAAAGAAATTCAAACATACCTTAGAGCCTCAGCACCTGGAAACTGTTTCTCTGCATTTCTAAGCAGATAATATGCATCCACATATTCTTTCTGAGTTAGCTTCGCACGAATTTCCTCTAATGCTTCTGCTAAAGAATTTTGGGTTAGGGCTTGAGTAGGTGGTTCATCTTCAGGATCCCCTTTAAAAAAATATAGAAAATAAAAATGCATATTCCAAAACTGTTCAAATGCTCTATAAACAGAAGTGTTAACCACTGAAAATAAACTTTTGGCAATTTTGGACTGAGATTAGCAGCTTCCTGACTGAACCCATAATCTGTTATATTGACAGATAGATTGCATATCTAGTATCACATAGCTTGCTTGTACCTAGAAACCAAAAAACATCTGAATCAGCTGTGCAGTGTTTTGCCTGTCCACATCCTCGGTGCTTGTTGCTGTCTGCCACTATCATAGAAAAGCATGAATGAAACTATGCAACATTTTAAAAACTACTTTTAAAGGTATTAATTTATAGATGAGTCATATTTATTACACATCTGCTTCACTTACGTACCTATTTTGAGGACATGTTTCGCAAATCATCGTTTGTATCTTCGGCTCTTATGTGCCTAAAGCTTGATCCAGTGGAGTGGGTAATTCTGGAGTTGCTGCTGCCATCTGTTGATTTAGTGATGCACTTAAATGTGGGATTCTCTTCTGGCAGGATTTCAAAGTTCATTAGTTGCTTTTTATGTTTTTCTATGTATATTCTCTCCCATATGACGAGTTCACTATGTTTTTGTACGTATTTTAGTAATTTGGTGTTATCTTCAATTTCATGATGAGAAATGACCAGAAATGAGCTGCTATTGCGGACTTATCAATATTTTTGTATCTTAAGTGCCTGAAGTGTTCTTGCTTTCTAGTGCCTATGTTTCTTTTTGTCCTCCCTATGTAAATTTTTTCACAGGCTTTGCACTTAATCTTGTAAATGCCTGATTTTTCCTCTGGTTTTATCTTATCAGTATTATTACTGTTACGTAGGTTTTTAATGTTGTAATTGTTTTTTGGTGCCAATGTTACATTGTATTCCTTGAATATTTTTGGAACTTTTTTGTGGCCCAGGGTGGTAAGTAAATTCAAGGAATCAAGGAATACAATATAACATTGGCACCAAAAAACAATTACAATATTAAAAACCTACTTAACAGTAATAATACTGATAAGATAAAACCAGAGGAAAAGTCAGGCATTTACAAGATTAAGTGTAAAGACTGTGAAAAAATGTACATAGGGAGGACAAAAAGAAACATAGGCACTAGAAAGAAAGAGCACTTCAGGCACTTAAGAAACAAAAATATTGATAAGTCCGCAATAGCAGCTCATTTCTGGTCTGAAAATCATGAAATTGAAGATAACACCGAATTACTAAAAGACGTACAAAAACATAGTGAACTCGTCATATGGGAGAGAATATACATAGAAGAACATAAAAACCAACTAATGAACTTTGAAATCTTGCCAGAAGAGAATCCCACATTTAAGTTCATCACTAAATCAACAGATGGCAGCAGCAACTCCAGAATTACCCACACCACTGGATCAAGCTTTAGTCGCATAAGAGCCGAAGATGCAACCAATGATTTGCGAAACATGTCCTCAAAATAGGTACATAAGTGAAGCACATGTGTAATAAATACGACTCATCTATAAATTAATAATTAATTTGCTTCACTGTGGTGTTCCAATACATTTAAATCTAGATATACTTTTAAAGGGTTTACTTACCCATGTTATTAAAGGAGATACTGAAACTGACCACCACTATTGTCCATATAAGTTTTGACACCTCTTTAGAAAACTATCCATTACTTGCCGTAGTTCACATGGAGAAATGCTAGCATTAGAGGTATAGGCTCAAATTTTTTCAAGTCAACAGTTGATGGCTGTACATACGTGAATACAGTTGAATCTCGATAATCTCGATAATTTTGCCCCTTTTTTAAAGAATCAACAGACGGGTGGTGTGATTTTGCCTCTTTTCAACAAGACTCTGCAACAGCTATATAGCCAATCTTTTGATCACAACAATTGAAAATGTGTTATAGGACAGAATTATTTTAGTAGAGATTTGTGGCCACCTTGGTCCCCCAACCTAACCCTCTGCGATTTCTATCTCTGGGTTAACTCAAAGCATAAAGGTACAAGACAAATCCACATGCCCTGGAAATATTAAAACAAAATATCTGCCAAGAAATTTACTTTTTGTCACTTTATTGTTATAATTTATTATATTTCAGCTAAGATGTTTGTAAGAAACAAGCACCTTAAATCTTAATTGAAAAAACTATCATGCATAATACCTTAAATCTTATTTTTCAAATTTTAATAAAATTATTAATGAAGTAAAAATATCAAAAAAAGAAAAGCATATTGTAAAAGTTAGTAATCCTGTTTTGCCTACATAATCCTAAAATTTATAAGCCTAGAAATAAAATGAAAACTATTATAAATTGTATAAATTCACCTACTTACAATCTAGCTAAATGGATACATATAAAATTCAGCACTTTTGATAAATTTGAAAGTTTAAGTATTAAAAATTCTTTTGAGCTGTTGAAAAAAGATCAGCAATTTAGTAATATCTAAGATCGATAAACTTCTTTTCTTTGATGTATCAGCTTTATTTCCTAGTATTCCTAGGCAACAACTTTTGATGTTTCTAAAAAAGTGGTAGAGTTACACAGATTTGCATGAGGATTTCATTGTTTTTGTTGTTTTCAAATGCTAGGCTTTGGCAATGAAGCCATTAACTCTCTTGCTCTCCAATATTTCTGTGTAGTGGGTCCAGCAGAAGTACCATTTTTTTACTCTGTGAAAGTCCTCCTGCATTCCATTGGAGAATTTTGAGGGTGTTCTGTAATTGACGTCCTGCAGATGTCCCCACCCGGAGATCTGAACGGGGGACTATTTTACCTCCACAAAATTTATCTGAAGGACTTGTCATGTTTTAAGTAGCATAAATGTAACCGTTTTTTAAGTGGACAGCAATTTTTTGCTTGTAATGGTGGTTACATCATCCACTCACTTTAACCCCCAGTATGTCTGGAGGGCCACACCTGTCTTTGGTTAATGGGTCCATCGGACCTGGCCGGGAGGAGTTTTAAAGTCCATCTGCTTTTTTCACAAGCACCAATTGTGGAACATTTGTACGCCATGACAGGCCAGCGTAAGAGGTGAAATAGCATTTCCTCTATATCTGATGTAGTTATACCGCTAACGCTCGGTCCCCAGAGCCTCACTGGTAAAAGCAGGTTGCACCACGGGCAGGTTGAGGTTGGGATTTGGATAGGAGAGGTTATGGAATGCACATCACTATCCCTTGCATCCTGAGGATTTCATAGTTGATTTTGTTAAACTTCATCTTTGTTTGGATCTTTTTCCCCCCAATTTTAATGGTCAATTTCTTCAACAAACTTCTGGTTCAGCAATCTATAATGCACTTTCACCTTTTCTTGCTGAACTTTTTATGAGCTTTTTTGAAATGCATTTTTAATTTTTAAACTTTGTATAGATACTATTTTTTGCTATTGTTCCTGATAAACACATAAATAATACTATATAACTTGTAAATTTACAAGTTCAAATTAGAAATTGAAAACAAAGGTTTTGCCTTCAATTTCTATACCTAAAGATAATAAAAAAACAATAAACTAAACTTTGGCACTTTTAGGAAATCAACACATACTGATAATTACATAAAAAATAAAGAGTTTTACCCTTTTTCATATAAATTTGCAGTTTTTAATAGTTTGATATTCAGGTTAATATGAGGGTCCACTGATAATTCCCAGGCCACATATAGAGATGGCACCAATGGGCCAGTTTGATGGCTAGCATCATATAAATATTAAAAGCAGAAGCATTATTAACAGTGAAGTATTCTTCATTTTTGAGTTTGATTTATGATATAAATCAAACTCAAAAATAGCATCATATAGTTTAACTCCACTAGCTTGTATGCTTAGTTAGAGGTCAGTAGCTTGTTTAGTTTTTGAATGACAGCATTTTAAGCATGTGTAGAGGTTTCATGAAAAGGAGGATTTGGAAAAAATGAGTGTGATTAAATACTTCCATTTGAAAGGCTTAACGTCTAAAGAAATTTAAGGAGGAAATGAATGGACAGTACGTTGAAAGACTCTAACCTTCACATACAATGATTAAAAGGTGGGTTGCAGAGTTTAAAATGGGAAGTATGAACACTAGTGATGAGTCATGCTCAAGACACCCTGTGGAAGTCACAACTCCATAGATCACAGAAAAAAAAATTCATTGTATAGTACTGGAAGACTGCAGATTAAAGTTGTTTGAAATAGTAGAGATTGTAAACATATCAAAAGAACATGCAGGTAATATTTTAAATAATATTTTAGGCTTTCACAAGAGCTGTGCAAGATGGGCGCCATGTTTGTTGATTGAAAGTTGCAAAGAAAAACTGTTTCTGTTAAGAATTTGGAGCTCTACCGTAAAGGTCCCAGTGCATATTTGAGACAACTTATTACAATGGATGACACTTGGATACATCACTACACTCCAGAAAGTAAATCACAGTCAAAACAGTGAATTGCGTCAGGTGAATTAACTCCAAAAAAGGCAAAGTCAATTCTGTCAGCTAACAAGCCTATGGCGAGTGTTTTCTAAGATGCACAGCGAATTATTTTTATTGATTATGTGGAAAAGTATAAAATTATCACTGGTGACTACTACATAAGCTTACTGCAACAGTCATTGCAATGGACAAAATGTGCGAATTTAAGTTCAAATTTCTTGGACATCCACCCTACTCACCAGATCTAGCACCCAGTGACGACCAACTATTCCCAAACCTCAAAAAATTTCTTGGAGGACGAAGATTTCACAGCAACGAGGAAGTCATTGATGCCATAAACAGCTATTTTGAGGACCATGATAAATCGCACTAGAGAGATGGTTAAATTAAATGAGAACACCAATATGACAAAGTATTAGCCTTCGGAGATTATGTTGAGAACAAAATTAAAAAATTAATTTTTTTTTTTTTTATTGTTAGGCCCAGAACTTATCAACCGACCCTCGTAAATATACCTCTAACTAAAGATGAATTTAATACAGAATATAAACACATAATTAATACCTACTACTTTAATGAGTGGTTCTAAAACCAAATCTAATATCATGGTGGTAAAAAAAGGTTTCAAACTAAACAGAGAAGAAAAATGGTGGTGGGAAGGTTCAGAAATTGAGGTGATTAAGAATATTGATTACCTAGGAGTAAGATTATCTAGTAATGGTGAATGGAGTGACCAAAAAAGGTAAGCACTGGCAGATGGAAAAATGGCTATGAGTGTTATTAGATTATGTATTCACAAAATACCAAATATGCATGTAAAATGGTTAGAAAGGGTGTTTGGTTCAATTGTAGAAAGCAGAATGCTATATGGAATAGAAATATGGGGGCCAGATGAAGGTTGGAAAGCGATAAATGTTATAGACTATTTTGTAGACTTGTTTTAGGCTTACCTAGAGCTTCACCAAACGAGGCGGCTTTAATGGAATTAGAAAGTTTAGGTTATAAAAGCAAAGTGATGGAAAGAATTTTAAAATATTGGCTCAGAATATGGAATTTAGATGAGGAAAATACTGTTAAACAGTGTTTGGTAGCACAAACAAGAATAAAGGGGAGAGAGACTTGGATATATAAAATTAAAAAGATTTTACAGGAAATAGGTATGGGTTCATTATGGTTAGATAGTGGAGGAACAGAAAAGGGATTCTGGAAAGAAGTAAAAACAAGAATTGAAGATACCGAAAAACAAAGAATTACGGGCTAATCTTAATAACAAAAGATCTCTGAAATTATATAAAACATTGACCAATTAGTGACGCAGAGAAAAATATATTGACATCTGTGATAAAGTAGGAAGAGAAGGGTTTGCATGTTTTAGAACAGGAGTAATATACTTAAAGGGTATAAGGAATGGATATATTAAGGGAAGATGTCCAATGTGTGAAAAAGAAGATAGTACTTGGCATTATATTTATTATATTTTTGATTGTCAAAAAAACAAAATATTGGAGAGAGGAATTTCTTTTGCATAAGTGGGTAAACATACCAAATGAAATAAGAGGCAAAAGAATCTTGAATCTAAGATCAGAAGAAAACATAATAAAACTGGAAATATTTATTGGCAAGATAAGACAAAAATGACTCTGCAAAACAGGGAAGACTAATGAGAACAACTAGGAAAAATAGTAGAAGGTATAAAGGGAAACAAAAATATAGATCCCAAGTTTGAAAATGCTCCATTATATTCACATACTGGGTTAATTATAATGGGGCATGGGAATATGCAACTCCAAAATGTGTATGCAAGATTTTGAATTTATGGTATACTAATGAATTTCCTATAATTTTGCTTCCTCAAAATAAAATGTGAACAATTTTCTAAATTTTTCTAAGAAAGATAAAATTTCTGATAGTAAACGTCTGGGATTTATCAATTTAATTGTTTAGATTTATAAAATAGAAATTATGTGATGAAATATGAAGTACCATCCATTGGTTCTGTCAATAAGTTTTACTTTCAGAGGTTGGTAATAAATACAAAAATAATCTGTCACCTAGCGGCAGTAACAATGACAACAGAAACACCTTAGCTGAAGATGCAGATAATATATTTGCAAAACTAGTTCTGAGTACTAAGAGGAATTTATAACTTCTTGAAAAGATAAGTGAAGTTTGTAACAAATTATTATATATTATTGTAATATTTGCAGAGCTTCACTGTTATTAACTTCAATTTTTATGTGATTGAATGCATTTGAATATAAACAGTAAATTATTCTGGAGGAAATGGGGAAGCATTGTTCCAGAATTTGCAAATAAGTCCCTTCTTGCAGGAAACAGACAAGCCAAAAGGAAAAAGCGTAACATCTCTATTCTAGTATTATTTATTTAAAATGAAATGTGTAGTGTTTAATGCCCGCTTTTACTACATACGGCACCGCAGGCAATGATACTGATGATACATGAGATGAAGATGGAGCACTGGTGGAATGAGATGGCGGGGGAAACTGGAGACCCCGGAGAAAACCCGCCCCAGTGCCATGTTGTCCACCACAATCTCACTTTGCAGTCGCCTGGGATCGAACCCGGGCCTCCTTGGTGAGAGCCAAGCGGTCTAACCACTGAGCCACGGCGCGGCCATTATTTATTTAAGCCTTAGTAAGTATTATTAAATGCACAATAATCACTGATGCAGTTGCTTTTAAATAATAAAGAACAAAATTTCTAATATAGAACAAAAATAAGTATTTCAGACAGTGGAGGGCCATTGTTATTAAAAAAAAGAGGTCACAAGCATATGAAAGGCCACCTTCATCACTTGTAAATTAAATTTGTAGATTTAAAGGTATTAAATCCCATTACAGTCATACTACCACTAAAGATGTTTACTCTAATAGCAGCTTAAGCTTTAAAAAAATGTGAACCTTTAAGGTGAAATTGTCCATTTTCATAACATTTTCAATACTCAATTTAACATCACTTTCAAAGCTCCTTCAACTGATGTTTGGTCAAAATATCTGGAGCCATCTGAGAAATCGCAACAAGATGTCAATATTAGTAAGAGAGAGAGAGAAGTTGTTATATCAGAACTAAGTTTTGTAGATTCTGAGGTACGAAAAAGCACTGTTCACCATTTCCTTGGATGTGAGAAAAATGTGATCCTTTCAACAATTTAGATCCAATCTATGCCATGCTAGACAGTAGCAGTCTCATTGCTATAATTTTACCAAGGTAAAGGCTATTTCACATTCAAAATTGTCTATGGAAAGTGTATCAAGTTATACTTGGTATGAAAGTCAAAGGCCTAAATCATCAGAGGCAGAGTTTGCAGTGTGTAGTGAACTTCACACCAGTAATTAAAAAACTATTTGTAGTCGGTTTTTTGACACTTTGTCACTTACGTTTTTATATTATTGAAGGACTAGTTTTGAAAGCTGTCGCATACATTTTCAACCTCTATCCAACTGGATAGATGCATATTTCAAACCAGTAATCTACATGGTTTGGACACCATTTTACCTTAAATCAGACAGAAGTGCAGGGCAGTACAAAAACATTACAATGCGATATAAATGGTTAAATGATGCTCCAGGATACATCTGTTCCAATGTGGAGTTGGAGAGGAGAATTCCTAAGAAGGAAAGAACACTTTCTCACGTGCATCCAAGACTGCTGTCAACAGGGATATTCATTGTATTTAATATATATAAAAAAAAATGCATACCATCTTCTTTCAAAATATTTTGGTACTTGAGTAGAAACAACTGGATGAATTGGAGTGCAAGCATGATTGTGTTCAAAATGTAGATGATAATTACTAAAATTAGGCAAGTGAGTCACCATTGTATATACTTTTCTCCACTTACAAGTTTTTTATGAAGACTAGTTTCTGGGGACTTCTTCCCTATCGTCAGCTCTGTGGTAGACTGATGATGCATCCGGTGTCTGCATCTGGCCTGGTGTTGTGCTGCCATCTAACGTCCTGGTAAGTTTGATGACGTCATCTACCGCGGGAATTTCAAAATTCATCAAGAGGTCCTGTTTTTTCGTAATAAATATGTTTTCCCAAATCTGTAGTTCCAGGGGTTTCTTTGCCTGTTTGATCAGTTCTATTTCTTGTTTTATGTTGTGATTCTCAGACCAAAAGTGATGTGCTACGGCCGACTTGTCCATTTGTTTGAATTTCATATTTCTGAAGTGTTCTTTCATTCTTGTTCCTAGATTCCTTTTGGTCTTACCAATGTATATCTTGTCACAATCCTGGCAACTCATTTGGTAAATGCCTGATAATTGAGTTTTCGGTGTGCTATTTTTTAGAGGGTGGTTTAGTAGGTTGCAGATGTTGTGTTTGTTTTGAGGGGCTAATTTTATGTTGAAGCTCTTAAATATCTTTTCAAATTTTTTGAAGTATTTTGGATGAAATGTAAATTTTCCATATCTGGTGTTTGGGTTTTCTAGTTTTTTTAACGTAGTAATGTCCTTTAAGTATTTGTTTCTTTTGTGTCTATAGATCAGTTTTTTAATGAAATTTGTGTTATAGTTGTTCAGTTCGGCAACCTGGTGTATGTGAGCGTACTCCTGTTCATATTCTGTTTTTGTTAGCGGAATGTTGATTAATCTGTGAACTAAACTATGGAATACTGCATATTGATGTTGTACTGGGTTGAATGGGTTGCATTTAATGCAATTGTCAACATGTGTTGCTTTTCGGTATATTCCAAATTGTAATCCTGTTGGTGTTCTAATGATTTTCAAATCTAGAAAAGGTAGCCATTCATCCTGCTCTACTTCAATGGTGAAAACTATGGATTTTTCTTGTAGGTTTAGCAACTTTATAGCATCCTCGGTTAGTCTTCTAGGGACTATCGCAAACACATCGTCGACATATCTATGCCAACATTTGAAAATATGTGGAAAGGCTTTAGTAATGTGTGTTTCCAAATTACTCATGAACAGATTAGCTAGTAATGGTGAAAGAGGGTTACCCATGGCCAAGCCTGCTGTTTGTTGGAAGATCTTGCTGGAGAACGTGAAGCTGTTTCGTTCAAAACATAGGGTGGTTAATTTGATGTATTCCTCTATTTTATCATCTGCAACGTTGCTTTTGGATAACCAGCCTTTCATCAATTTTGGAATTTTTTCTACTGGTATGCTCGTGAATAGAGATCTGATATCAAAGGATACCATCACCTCTTCAGTTTTTATAATTGTGTTTTCAATTTTCTTTACTAAATCAAATGAATTGGTTATGCTTAGAGATTCAAACTTTTCAAACTTGTCAAATTCTTCCAACAACCATTTTGCCAGTTTGTAAGTCGGGGCATCTATATTGTTAATAATGGGTCGCATGCTGTTGTCTGTCTTGTGAATCTTAGGTAGGCAGTATAATTTTGGCAAATTAGGGTTGTTTACAATTATGCTATTTTTCATCTTATGTGGCACTACTGTATTTTCTTTAATTGCTTTTTTGGTGGTTTCTATGTATTTCCTTAAAGGGTTTTTGGTTAGGGTTGTATATTCTGGATTTTGTAGTAGATGTTCGACTCGCTGGTTGTAATCATTTCGGTCCATAATGACTACCGTATTTCCTTTGTCTGCTTTCAGATAAAAAACTGGTTTTTGGTTCAATGTTTGAATAGTTTCTTTGTAGTTATTTTCCTGTCCGAATGTCATCCCCTTTAGAATTCTAAGCATTTTGATTTAACTAATGTTTTTTCGCTACCATTTTCCAAAAAGTTTGAGGTTATGGTGACATCAGCGATGTAATCGTCTAAATTGCCCGAGTTGTTTAGAAATTTTAACTCTGTTTCGGTGAAAGCTTGGGAAGAGATGTTGACTACATTGTCTGGTGTTTCTGTGACACGGCGATACTGGTTGTGTGGGTTTCTCTATTCTATATGTAGATGATGTTACTGAAACACAACATTATGATGTTCCAATTATTTGAAACTGGGAACCATGTAACACTGTCAAGTTCTATTCCAATTTGCATTACTTCAGTGTTAAGAATTAACACTGTGAAGTAATGGAATAATTAAAAATTATACAATGAGTCAACTGAGACATTCAGTACTTCAATTTGACGTATGTGAAATACAGTGTGTCCCAGTCGATTCATTGTATAATTTTTAGTTATTCTATTCAAAGGTTAAATATTTATAATTTCTTCTATATGTTTTTTTGAGTTTGATTTATGAGTCACAATGTTTACATTCAACTTCACTTACTATGTTGTATGATTGAAACGTTTTCAACATCATTCGATCTCATCCTCAGCTGTTTGGTGACTCTATATGATTTATAATGCATTGATTATTTTATCACATATTAGACCTTTTGATTTCTAAGAAGCTAGAACAATTCAATTTCAAATGCTTCTAGAAACATTCTACCTTGATCTGGGGCTTTGAAAGGAAGTGCTAAAGCCAACCAGTCAGGTTAACCAGTTTGAGCAAGTCATTCTACAAGAATCAAAGTTATGAGGCAGTTGGTGTTTGCAAAAGGCTTAAGTAAACAGCACTGGACCAGTTATGTTTTCTCTTAGTATTAATAAAAATGAAAGTAAGCATAATTTAGCACTGCACCAACATATCAAGTGACAAAGTGTATTAACACAACTTGGTGTTATTTAATCACACCAGTGGCTATGGGATATGAAATTGTATTGGAGGAAATGCATATATATATATATATATATATATATATATATATATAAAGATGATTATAATCATTAGAATCATAAGTACCAATACATGATAGATACTACAATAGGCATGTAATCCTTAAACAAGAGTTAAATAAGCAGTAATTATAATAAGCAAATGTATTGCCATTAAAGGAGATAAAGGGGCATCATCTTCTGATACTCTTGGAAGAAGAATTATAACTTGATGCAAAGGAAACCCAACAGACAAGTGTGAATAAACCGAGAGTATTGTCACTTGGCCTACTTTTCTCTTGATTACTCTTCAGTTGTTTTCCTTGTGCACATCACTGCTATCCATAATGCAGAAACCAGCCTCTTTTCTATTCTGGTCACCCAGCAAAGTATAGTACTATTGTACTCAGAACTCACTTTATGCTTCTTCTATTGCTCACTAATGCATCAAACTAGGACTCTTCACATAGACAATATTGAAACTCAAAACTTAACCTTTCTTCAGCAATTAAAAGCCCTAAAGTAGGTCCAGTACAGGCCAGGGAAGTGGTTATAAATTTTTCTTGATAAAAATTCCATTAGTTGGCAGCTCCTCACATACCTCTTCAACCAATAATACTCCAGTTGACACAAGAAAATGCTGCATCACATTATCTCGCCCTTGCAGTTATCAGTAAATCTGTAACTGTTACTATAGAATGGTTATTTGAAACCTAAAACTTGTTACTAAAACCAAACATTTGTCAAGTCCTGTGATCTGTGAAGAATTTACAATTTCTTAAAAAGATAAGTGAAGTTTATAACAAATTATTATATTTTATTCTAATATTTGTACTGCTTCACTATTAGCTTCAGTTTTTTACATATTAAGCACAGGAGAGTTCTTTCATCATCTCCAAATCCTGTTTTGTTGAAGCTGTTGATGATTGTTTTGAGCTAGGCTTATAGCCAAGGGACCTGACTCAGCGAGTAAATCTTGAGTCAGCAATTTTCATGTATTTGTACAGGATGTATAATACAGCATGTTCAATGTTAAAGTTACTGTAGTAAAATTGTAATGGAAACTGTACAAATAAATATCAAATATCCAATGTTTAGAACTTAAACTCCTTTATTGCCACACCAATCCAATCCATGCATCCAAGACAGAAACTGAACGTAGAAGAATAAGTGCACTTTCAGCTTCAACACTTCACTGCATCAAATATACTCTATAATGGGACTTGAATGTGTAAATAATGCCCTGGTTCATGGATTGTGTGATGCTCATTGATATGGTCAATGACCAAGCCAATTTTATGTTCAACAGCTTGATATTAGGATGGTATGTTGCACTGACTAGGTTAAGGAGCACTTAGCAATTTTTGTTTTTCATTTTGGCATTGAATAGCCCAGGCACTCTTCCACAGGATCACTCATCATCATCATCATCATCATCATCATCATCATCATCATCATCATCATCATCATCATCCACTGTTTTGCCATGTGACTGAAAGCTTGCTGATGTATAGTGAAGTTTTGCTGTCTTTCCAATAACAAGTGACTTCTCCATTGTTTCTAAACAGAAGTACAATGAGTTTCTTCTTGGACATTTTTCCACCAACACACTTTTCACCTCAAATTATGAGGAACTTTTAAGGCAGTGCACAATAAAGTAGTTCTGTTTCATTAGCACTGAACACTCTTTAGAATCATAATCCACAATTAGTGGTGCAGTTTTGTCTTTCACTCCATCACTACACTTTTCCCAATACACTTCATTCCATGTGATGTCATCCTGTAGATGCTTTAAACATTTCCAGCTCTTTAGCAACTTTCAGAACCTCCCTCTGTAGTATGGGTCAGGAGAAAAAGGTTAAATTTTTTGCTGGCATATTTATGAAACGTTCCCACATTAATATAAAAATTATTTGTGGTTGGTTTATTGACACTCGTCACTTACTTTTTCATATATTTATGAGAGACTAGTTTCAAAGGCCCTGGCCTCCATTTTCAATCTCTTCCCAACTGGCATTTGTTGTTATCTGCTCTCTCTGGTGGTGGAACTATGAACTTTTTTGTCAAATTATCTGCTGGCGGGATTTCAAAGTTCATTACGCGATCCTTATTTTTCCAGATGAATATGTTCTCCCATGTTGTCAATCTATTTTGGTTTATCACTCCTTTTAATAATTTTGGATTTGGATCAATGTCATGGTTTTCATTCCAAAAATGAAATGCTACTGCTGACTTGTCTTCTTGTTTCAATCTGATGTTTCTAAAGTGTTCTTTGACTCTGGTTTTTAAATTTCTTTTTGTTTGACCTATGTAGCATTTTTCACAATTCTTGCAATTTATTTGGTATATTCCAGATTTGTTACCTGAAGGAATTTCATCTTTTGTTTTTGAATTTAGTAATTTTAAAATTGAGTATCTATTAGTAGGTGCCAAGATGATATTTTATTCCTTGAATATCTTTTAAATTTATTAAATGTTTTTGGATGATATGTGAATGAACTGAATATGCTGTTGCTTTCTTTTTCTTTAATAAATGTGGTTGCTTCCTTAATGGTTTTCTTTAGTTTAGATTTTCTAATTTTCTTCAACACCAAACTTTTGTTGTATCCGTTTTCTTCTGCTATGTGTATTATTGCTTTCCCACATTACTTTGTTTATTTCTTCATTTGCCATCTTTGCCTTTCTTTTCATCTGCCTCTACCCTTTCATCCTTTCATCTCTATCTTATCTTGTTCTTTGAATATTTGAAAATTTGCATTTTACTACATTTAAAATGCAATATTATTTCGCGAACAGAAAGTTTATCTTTCTCACTCACTTCAGTCACATTCATCTTTTTATTCAATGTTAGCAATATAAATTTTTTGTTGGACAATTCATTTTAAATGCTACAAGTCAACTGTAACTGACAGGCAGAAAATAGGAAACAATGCAGGCAATGCATTTCTTCAAGGTTCTTCACCCTATGAGATAGATCCCATTTCAGAAACTAACATGCCAAAAAGTAACAAGCTTGTATAGACATGAACAACAATGTAATGCAGTAATCCATATGAATAATGCTGTTTTTTGTATTATACAATTATTAATTAATTTTAAAAATTGCATTCTGCTTCCACATCAAACAAGTTCCATTTTATACAACAAATTTGCATATAAAACTGTATTGCATGCATCAGGACTGGTGTATTTGTAATACTTTAGACAAATTTTCCAAATATACATGTTCCACTTTGATCCAGTTTTAGTCTATGAAAAATAGAAAACATAAATAATTACCTGTTTTTAAAATCTCTTCAATAACTGCAGATAATTCTGCTTCTCGTTCCTGCCAGGCCTGTCTTTTTGAATCTGTAGCAACATTATGTACACCATTCTGCTTTGCAGCTTTCTCTTTTAGGGTATCTAAGGTCTTCATTTCTTTCTCTAGTTGTAACTTCAGAGCATCTACAGTTAAACGCTGCAATTATATCCACAGTAACATTAGAGATTTCACTTTTTACAGTTAAAATGTGTGTTGGGTTTTGTGACAGTATTGTGTATTAATAAGTAATTTTGACAATGTCATTTTTGGAAAGGTACAATTAAACTAAAAGATTCAGTGCTATAGCTGGGATTTGAACCATGGATCTCTAGTCCTTGGCGAGTTGCTCTACCCACTAAGCTACTGTGACAACATGTCAACACAACATTAAATTCTCCAAATAATTCATATTTCTCCTGTTAAATTATAAGAAGACCCCAGCTCCTAGTCTGGGGGACACGACTCGCCGCGCACACGTGACACTGACGGCACCATCTCTCAGCATCTGCTCGGAGTCTCAGCCAGTAGTAGCGCTGCCGTAGTTTGTCAATCGTTCGGTTCGCTCCCAGGTGTCCTCCTGAAGCACCGGCGTGCACTACCTCCAAGACTTCCGGGACCTTATTTAGGGGAAGTACCAACTGTTCTCTCTGCATCTTCCCATCGGGCGATTCCCATACCCGGAACAGCATGCCCTCTCTGGTCTTCAACGAGTCCCAGAGGGCCCAGTACGACTTGTAGGCGGCGCTCCTTGGTACGATGTCCTCCCAGGTTGGTTTCATCCCTGCCTCCACTTCCCTCAAGAGTGGCCCCAAGTCTACGTCTGCCAGCTGCTCCGTCCTCAGGCCTGCACTATCCCAGCCATCCGCAGGCACTGCCGTGAATACTCGGACTGCTGCGGCACGCTCCTTCTCCACTCTTGTGCACTGGCCGCACTCTTCTGGACAGGGTCTTCGGGACATAGCTTCTGCGTTACCGTGGCTCTTCCCTCTGCGATGTTCCGAGGTGAAGTCGTACTCCTGCAGCCTCTGAACCCAACGTGCTGTCTGACCTTCCAGGTTCTTAAAGCTCAATAGCCAGGTTAGGGCGGAATGGTCAGTCCTCTGGTGGAATGGCTGACCGTACAGGTATTTGTGGAAGTGCTCCAAGGTCTTTACTACCGCCAATAATTCTCGACGGGTGACGCAGTAGTTCTTCTCTGCCTTGGACAGCGTCTTGCTGTAGTAGGCTATCACCCGCTCATGGCTGTCCAGGTTCTGCTATAGGACACCTCCAATGCAATGGTTGCTGGCGTCGGTGTCCACAATGAAGGCGCCACCTAGATGTGGAAATCCCAAAATTGGGGCACTGCACAAGGTCTTCTTCAGGTGCTGGAAAGCGTCTTCGGCATCCTACGTCCACACATAGGGCCGGTGTTCCTCTGTCAGGCGGGTGAAGGGTATTGCGATGATGGAGAACCCCTTTATGAAGCGGCGGTAATAACTGCACAGCCCCAGGAAACTGCGCAACTCTTTCTTATCCTTTGGGCGAGGCCAATCACTCACAGCCTGTGTCTTCTCTGGGTCTGTGGCCACTCCGGTTGCTGAGACTATGTGGCCCAAGTAGTTTACTTCCTTGCGGAAGAGCTGGCACTTATTCGCGTTCAGCTTCAAGTTGGTCGCCTGCAGTCTCTGTAGCACCTTACTCAGATTCTCGAGGTGATCTTCAAAAGTCTTCCCGACGATGATGATGTCTTCCAGGTATAGCAGGCAGCCGTCGTAAGTCAGCCCTCTCATCACTGACTCCATGAGGCATTGGAAGGTAGCTGGTGCGTTGCAGAGGCCAAAGGGCATAATCGTGAACTGCCAGAGTCCTTGGCCTGTCGAGAATGCAGTCTTCTCCTTGTCTCTTGGGTCTAGAGCTACCTGCCAGTAGCCTGACTTCAGGTCCAGGGTCGAGGACCACTGTGCACCAGCTAGCGTGTCCAGGGTGTTGTCAATCCGGGGTAAAGGAAAACAGTCCTTCTGGGTGACAGCGTTCAGCTTTCTGTAGTCTACGCAGAAGCGTAGCTCGCCGTTCTTCTTCGTCACCAAAACTACAGAGGAACACCAAGGGCTGTCCGACTCTTCAATCACTCCCCTGGATCTCATGTCCTCCAGCATGTCTCGTACCGCCCTTTGCTTCGCCAGCGGAACGCGTCTAGGTGGTTGTCGAATAGGCCGGGCGTCCCCGGTGTCGATGCGGTGAAGCACTTTGTCCGTGCGGCCTTAGTCACTATCACCTTGGCTGAAGACGCGCTGGTATCGTCTTAGCAGTTGTCGAACTTTCTGCAGCTGCTCTGCGGTCAGGTGGTCGGCCACCCTCTCCAATAGGCCTTCTAGCCAGGACCCCAGGTGTTGCGTCGGCACTGGCTCCTGTGTCTTGTCGATCGCTGTTACGCTCATCACGGGCTCGCACGCTCCCAGCTCCGTCCCAGCCTAGACGTCGTGATCGGTGTCCGTTGGATTTAGCAGTCTCACTGGCACCTCCTCTTGGCATGGCAGCAATGCCCTGGCTACACACAGTCCGTGTACAGGCATCTTCTGGTCCAGCATCATGTTCCTGGTTCTCTGACCTTCCAGTCGCGCCGTCACCAATACCTCGCTCCTCGCGGGGACAAACATGTCTTCGTTCAAGACAACCCTGCAAATTCCAAGGCGCTCTTCTGGTTGACGGAGTATAACCTCTTCACCGTTGAGCCGCAGGACCTTCTTGTCGACGTCAACCGTCGCCTCATGGCTCCTGAGGGCATCCAATCCCAGTATCACCTCCTCAGACACTTTCGCGACGAACACCTACAGACGTACGGTGCTCCTTCCAAAGGTCAGCTTCAGCAGGGCCTCCTTCTCCACAGGCAAGGTGTCGCCCAATTCCATGACAAGCTGGTATGGTCGGCTCGGCTTCCTTGTCGGCAAACCCTTCGCCACGTCAGGTCTGATGATGGTCACGGCCGTCCCGGTGTCCACCAGCACACGGCACGGCTTTCCACTTATCCAACCATCCGTGATAAGGCTGTCATCCATACGCCGACTGACGGCACGCAGTGTCATTTGAGGGGACGGTGGTGATGGCGCCGTGCCCCTCTCCACGACGGCCCTTACTCATTTTCCAGCTGCTCTTCCTGGTGTGGGCAGTCTCTTTGTAGGTGTCCGGGCTGTCCACTCCCCCAACACAGGCCACTAGGTCTTCGCCGGCGTCCCTCGGCTGGTCTTCTGTCTCCGGTGTAGCGGACACTCCTCGTCCTCGACGTCGGGATAGCTGTTACCTTGGCTGCCTCCATCCTTAATGCTGCTGTCAGCGCCTCGTGGATGGTTTTATAATCGCCGAGCATTAGGCGCCGACGAATCTCTGTGTCTCGTACCCCGTCAACGAATGTGTAGGCAGCTTCTCGGGATACGAACTCTGGTGGGAGGTCAACTAGGGCCTTGCTAGCCAGTTGTTTAACTGCAAGGGCGAACTCCTGCAGCGTCTCCCCTGGCTGTTGTGACCTTGCCTTTAGCTGGTTGCGGTACGCTGCGGCTAAGCGCTGGTTTCCATAACGTTTCTCCAGGGCCTCCCAGATGTCCTTGGGTGCCGCCGTTGTCTGTAATGTGCTCAGGACTTCCGCCGCCCGTCCCTGGAGGCTGGCTATTAACTGTGTGGCCTCCTCTTCTGGTGATTATTTGTTGTGCTTGGCCACTGTGTCGAACTGGCGGCGGAAGACTTCTAACGTCGCGCTGTCATTTTTGGGAGGTTTGACGCGAGCAGATGTGTCGCATCCCGGCATGTCGGCCTTAAAATCCTTCAGCCTCCTGCCGACGACATCCTCCACCATGGCGTTCAGGGACTTGACGCTGCTGTTGGTCTTTCCCTCCAGGTTGTTTACGCGGTTCGCAAGGTCTTCAACGTCTTCAACCATGGCGTTCAGGCACTTGGCGTTATTGTCGGCCTTTTCCTCTAAATCATTAAGGCGCTCATCTACTTGACCCATCCGCTTGCCCAGCTTCGCGACGTCATCCCTCACGCCGGCCAACTGTTCCTCAAATTTGGCGGTGAGGACCTCGTTCACCACCTTCATTTCCGTGGCCAGACTGTCGTTTGCTGCCCTCATTTCTGTGGTCAATTCGGTCTTTATTTCTTCCATCTTCTCAGTGATGTTGTCGTTGGCGGTCTTAATTTTTTTTAACTCTGCGGCCAGGTTATTTCCCGCTTTGGTCTTCATTGTTAATTTGGCCTTCATTTCTTCCATCTTCCCCAAAATCTTTTCCAATGCCGCGTCCATGGTTGTAATATTCGGTGATGTTGTCATCCCGCTTCCTGACACCAGTTTGACTTTGTGGGTGCGTGAAATTAAAAGTCCAACTTCACAACTCAACTGAATTACAGTCGGAACACTTGCCTATTACACAGATTTACGTAATGCACACAATTGCAATTCATCAGTTCGTCTGTCACAGGTCCACTGCACTCGCAGATCCAATGCACGTTCACGGTCTTCTTGTCCGTTAACTCACTCGGCACTCCTCATGCTGCTCGCCAAGAACTGATTGAACTCGCCACTGCAGCCCCTTTTATAGGAATATCACTGTTTTCTGGAAGCCTCAAGGTTCAGTGAATCATCACGAAGGTTCGAGACGGCAGAGGGAGGAGGAAGAGATGGCACAGTGACATTTTTCCAGCCAAGATAAATGGGTAGGCATGGCGGAATATTTCCCTTCTGGCCCTACTGCTGGCCGGTTCTATCAGGGGAGTTCCGACGTTCGGGTGACAATACTCGTCTACAGAATCTAAAGCATATGCCCTTGAAACCATCCAGTTGACAAATGGACACACATCTATACAGATGGCTCTCTTTATAATCAAGAAGATGGAGCAGGAGCTACCTGTAAATTCTTTTCTTTCTATAAGCATGTTGGAATTTACTTAACAAGTTTTGATGGAGAAATTGATGCAATTTATACTTCCTTACAAAATCTATTTGCCTGGACAAATAAGCTTTCCAACATAGTTCTCTTAACAGATTCTAAAGCAGCTATTCAGGCTATTATTTGAAATGACTGCCCAAAAACCGAAAAGATAAATGAAATTCATATGATTAAACATCTTGAAAATTTAAATATACGTATAGTTTTCCGATGGATACCATCTCACTGTGGAATTTCTGGCAATGAGCAAGCAGATATGTTGGCCAAGAAGGGTTCCAAAATATCTCAAACAACGAAACAAAATATCACCTATGAAACAGTTAAAAAATTAATCAAAAACATCTTCACAAAACTATATAACTATCTAGTTTCCTCTGAAAAACTTAATTGGAAAGATCTCCATAACAAACTAAAGATAATTCCAGATCTACCTCGAAAATCTTCAGTAGCAATGTTCAGATTAATCACAAGCCACGATTGTTTGAATGGACATTTATTCAAGGTTGGATTAACAACTTCTCCACAGTGCTGTTTATGTGGTAAAGACGATTTAATGAACATCGATCATCTAACTGTATGTGAAACTCTCCAAAATCAAGAAGATCTAGTCTCCAGATATTGGGAAGCAAGAAGAAAAATGATTTTATTATCAAATTCTGAGGAGCGCACGCGCGCGCACGCGCGCGCACGCACGCACGCACACACACACACACACACACACACACACACACACACACACACACACACACACACACACACACACACACGAGACAGACAATAACAGTACATACGCATTTGAAATATACACAGACGGCAGCAAAATGGGAGACAAAGTTGGGGCAGCGGCAGTAATATTTATAAACGGCATGTTGACCCATAAGTTAAAGTTCAAGCTGCATGCTCGATGCTCAAATAACCAGGCAGAGCAACTTGCAATTCTTGAGGCGCTGAAGAAACTAAAGGAACTAGAAAATGAAAGTTACACTGATAAACGAGTTGCATTGTTCACTGATAGCAGGATAACACTGGATCTCCTGAAAAACAACTCGAAACACAATTACCTGACTGAGGCAATCAAAGCTAAAATCCTCGACCTGAGAACATCAGACTGGATGCTGCATTTTGGATGGGTGAAAGCACACTCAGGCATATATAGCAATGAAATAGTAGATAGACTAGCAAAAGAGGCTGCTGGGGAAGATCGTGAAATACAATATAATAAAACACCTAAAGAAGTCCTGATAAGCATGGAGAGAGACATTGGACTGAATGCATGGCAACTACTATGGACAGCATCAAGGAAAGGAGCCATCACCAAAGAATTCTTCCCATCAGTGAGCAAAAGACTAAAACAAGAACTGCCCATATGCCAAGAGTTTACAGCAATTGTCACAGGACATGGAAACCTCCGTTCATACCGCCATCGATTTGCTTTACTGGATAGCCCAGTATGCAAATGTCAAGAAGAGGACCAAACAGTAGACCACATAATATTCAGATGTCCAATCATAAACAAACAAAGAACCGAAATGATCAGGAAAATAAAAAGCACACAATGCGCATGGCCCATTGCCAAAGAAGAACTTATTAACACACATCTAAAATGTTTTGTCAAATTTGTTAAATCAATAAACTTCACAGATATAGAGTAGGCAAATGAAGCATAAAAAAAAATTCATTAAAACTGCTAATTAATTGCAACTATTTTAATAATAATATTGTAAAATATTGTAGAGGATACATTTCAATACAAATACAAGATATGTAAAATCATTGTAAAAGCACGCGCGCCCGCACGCCCGCACGCACGCACAAACGCACGCGCATGCACGCACGCACGCACGCACGCACGCACACACACACACACACACACACACACACACACACACACACACACACACACACACACACACACACACACACACAATTTAAATGTTTTGCACTGTTTATTGGGTATCCATTCCCACCTCATTCAGGAAGGCCATTAGGCATTGCTGAAGCAGTCAAGTACAATTCAATGCTAAATAAGCAATGTGATTTTAGAAATTGTATTTCCTTACAGAAGATACCCACATTAAAGTCATTGTCATTATTGTCAATATGTAGCAAAATACAGCCATGAGAAGCAAGCTGCATTTATGCTGAAAGAAAACAGAAAATGCATTTAAGATATGCAAACTGCAAACCACTGTAATAATCAGGGTTAGGATTGTTAGGTGTGCACCTCTTTTCTTAGAGTAAATTTAAGCTCTTATGAAAGATACCACAATGTGAAGTTTTGTTTCTAGTTGCCAAAAGAGAATTTTTTCATGTACCTTTTTCCCATTTAGTGCACCTTTATCCTTTTTCCCCAACCATGTCCATAATCCCCTTTTGCCCCTTTTATATTTTAAGTTTCCTTCCACTTTACTTTATATGATTTTAATCAAAATAAAATGTTTAACTTTTAATTAATATCTCCTCAGCTTGCTGTGAACATGTGAAGAGTAAGTTTAATTCTTTCAATAAATACTGCATGGGAGTTGAAAGCACATCTTGTAGAAATGGAAAATAATTATGTATGACAAATCCTCTTTCTCTTGCTTTACTGCTATAAAGCAGCCCACAATAATGAAACTGACAATGACTCATTGTTACTGTACATCGTTCTGTCCTTTTAATTTCACAAGAATCAGTAGCCTACTGTTCTAACGACTATTTCATATTTTTTTCATATATTTGGGAATTTGTTCTGGATTGTTATAGAAAATGTGATTTGTATAAAACAGAGTGTAAAACTGGGTAGGCCACAGAATGACAACTTACGTAACAGTGTTCCTATTGGTTGCTATAATAATGTGATATGTAATGTTGTGATGTGTACCAATGGGATAAAAGCAATTTAGATTTTTCTAGAAATTTCGTGTGCAGAGATTCGAGAATATGCAAATAGTTTTGGCATCATTCTGCATCAGATCATCAAAGTGTAAAGACATGTTATATGTGGTGCGATCTGCAAGTCTGCAGAAATTTGATTTGCAAAGATGCAGTATTAATCATTTTATTAAAGTACACAATTACAAAGTATAACATTGTGATTAGGTATATTAATGGTTTTTGTGGAATAAATTCCAATACATTTCTAAAGAAGAGAAAGGTTGTTATTGTTTTCTAAAAATTATTTTAGCTCCAATACTACAGCCAGAGAGAGATAAGATTCATTGCTCCAGAGCGCCGAGGCATACGTCTACAAGAATTCAAGATCGACAGAAAAGGTGAGAATAATTAACCATCTACTATCCCTCGCAACTTTTGCACCAAATTACACCGTTCCAAAATGATCGCCACAATGTGGGGCTTCTAGAACACTGTCATCCACAGTTATCCCATTTTGCACCACATTAGACTGTTACACTGTTATGTTAATGAATGTAAGTTTGTTACAGTGACAGATGTCATCTGTTTGCACAGATTCCAAGGTCATGCAGACAGAGCAGTAACCACATATGTGTAGTTCCAAGAACTGACTCTGGATTCTAATCGAAGCTACTAGAAATCATTGAGACAGCAGTTCCACTATGAATGAGAACATTCTGGTAATTTTTGCAGTGTTATACAAGAGTGTGGACACAAGTGAATGAGTTCTTCAAACAGTCAAAATTTTAAGGAAATCAACATTGGGTTGTGTGCTTACACAAGAAGAATTCCTCTCAAGGGATTTCTTGAAAAATACACAAAGATGTCAATGCCAAATCAGAGTACTTTAAGAAAAACTACATGCAGCCTCAAGAAACCATTCAAAGAATCAAGGAGAAAGTGTCTGATTGTGATGTGGGAATCATTATAGATGAAACCATAGACTCAATGGAACGATATGTTTTGAACATTTTAGTTTTTCCCTTAGCACAGGAGAAAGTTAAGCCCATGTTGTTAAAAATGTATGAGCTGCAGAAAGCCAATGGCAGCACATTAATGCAATCAGTTAAGGCCTTTTGTCAAAAACTCTGATCTGCTGCTATCGAGTTTGAAAAACTTCTTGTAGTTACGGACCAGGCTCCATACATGGTTTCATATGTTAACCAATTGAAGCCTTTATTTCTTAAGTTGAAGTATGCGATATGCTTGGTTCATGCCCTTCACAGGGTTTGTAAATCCATAAGGAACGAATACAACATCGCAATTCAGTTAATCTCTGTCCTGAAGAAGATTCTGCTAAAAGCTCCAAACCATGTTGTCTACAAGGAAACCACTGGCCTGCCCCTTCCAAATTTCTTGGTCATTACTTGCTGGGGATCTTGGATCGAGTGTGCTGCTATGTTGTGTGAGAATTTTGACAAGATTGAAGAGTTTGTGCTTTCTTTGGGTCCAGCTGACACAGGTGCAATGTCCAAGGCACAGCAGCTTCTGTTACCAGAGAAAATACATAATTTGCAGACTGAACTATATTGTGTCCATAGTTACAAGTACCTCACTGCGCTATTAAACTATTGGAAGAACAAGGATTGGAAAAGGAGAAACAGTGGGATATTTTTACTTCCATGAGGGAGCAGTTAGATGGCTTTGCCAAAAACAAACTTGACTTTAATCTTTAGAAGAATCTGTACATAGAGGATTTCGCCACATCTGTAGAAATGCCATTCTGAGTGAATACAAGATTTGCCTCGCTGGTTTCTGTGGATGTCGAAAGAAGCTTTAGCATCTACAAAGACATTCTCTCTCCTAATAGAAACACTTACTTTTAAAAATGTAGAGATGCTTAAGGTCTTGGAGTATAACAGATTCATGTGTTTTCCTTCTTCTGATGAGTGATAACTTGATGTGCTTGTTTATAATTCAATAAATTAGAATTAGAGGAAAGAGAAATTGTTGAATTAGTTGAATAAACCAGTACCTTTTTGTCCCATATTTGAGCAGCTTTTCCCTACCTTTTTTCACATGAAATTTGCATCTAAAAATCATAACCCTGTATTAATGACATGTAATTGCATTTAATGTTGTAAGGAATCAAAGAATATTATTTTTAAAAATGTTTTTAGCAAGGTATAGCATATGACATAACATATAACTATAGCATATGTTATAAAATCATGCTAATTAAGATTTGGAATTGAGAAATGGAATAATATTATGACTTTTTGCAAGCTGAAGCTCTATTTCTTCTGTTTGTTTCATAAATAAATATCTATGAGAAAGAGTAAAACTACAATTATTAAAGTTATATGATAAAATGAATGACAATAGTCAAATTAAAACAGTAATGAGCAGTTCAACCAGTAATCTGAATATTAATTATGTCTGTTAATCAAATCCATTTAAACAAATTAAAATTTGGAAAAGACAATGATAAATATTGTTGCAATAATTAAGAAAATGGATTACTAATCAAAAAATAATTCTAAGTAATCACCTCAAACATATTAGTAAGGCTGTTAGCTGATGACTAAGGTACTATGCCTCCAAAACATGTTCCAGGTAGTTATTGAGGGTGAATAGATCCACTTGGGTCAATTAGTAACCCACAGCAACATTGAATAGAGGGGAGATTCAAGTGTCTCTTTCTGTGTATTAATTGGCCGTCATGGATTAATGCAACACAGAAATAAATAAATACACGTGTTTTCAGAATTAGATTTCCCATCATCTGTGATTAGCTAGGATTTCAAATGCAAGTCAGTTGAGAAATTTGTCTGATTCTGCCTTTCAAAGTTTGCCTATACATGGTTTGTATATGTTAAAACAATCAATTATGATTCACTGCCCTTATATGATGACATACCTTTGTTGCAAATGGATTTTTTTCAAGAAACGTTGTGATCAGCTGAACAGCATTCTTCTTTACATTAATGCTTTTATCATTAAGACGTCCAAGAACTTTCTTCAATACTTGTGTCAGACGAGACAATGGTATAGCCTTCTCTCTACAAAGACGATGCCAGATTTGCAAAACCTGAAAACCATAAGTTAGATTTCATACCTAAACAAATGTAGAATTCAAGTAACCAAATACTTCTGTAACTTAGCATAATGTAATAAATCAATAAATAAAAAAAACTTCAAATATGTGATTATAACAATTAATTTACCTTCACACGAACAAAGGTATGTATATCATGCATGTGGTCCTCTAGATGTTCAAGAAATTGGTCGCGCATTTCACGCGAGTTTGAATCAAGATCTTCAAGACTCAGCAACTTCAGAACAATCTCTCCCATTATTCCCAAAACACATATCCTCATTGAATGAGACTGAAAGTACAAAAGAAAAACGAAGACAGTATAAGCACATTAGTAATCTGTTGCAATAAAAATTTTAACACATAATGCTAAGAATAACAGAGTATAATATTTTACTGCTTTTATCAAATGGTATTATTTTCAAAAGAATCCTGAAAATACACCACACATCAAATATTAAAACTCTATTTGAGTGGATTTTCCAATATTATTACAATACTGTATTTCCTACTATTAAGTTAAAATAAGAGAAAAATCCTATAAATGGGTAATAAAAGTAAAAAACCTTTCATAGCAAAATATGACTCTCTAAGTAGAAACACAAATATGTCAAGAGGAATTTCCGTCATATATCAAAAAAAAAAAAAAAAATAAAAAATAAATAAATAAATAAAATAAAAAATATAAACATTATTTCAAAATTCCTTTCTTGGAAGTGTTGAAAACAGTGTTGTTATGATAAATTAACTTTAAAGAGAGTCGAATTAAAGACACTAAACAACACTTACTTTTAAATTTTTCCAGAACATGTTTCTGAGGCTTTGCCTCTATCATCAGCCGGCTCTCGACTGGTTCTCGTTGGTGTAGCTGACGATATTTTGTCACAGGTCTCCTCTGGTGGTGGTTCAAGGAACTTGCTGAACAAATCTTTCTGGGGGATGTCGAAATTGAATACTTTGTTCCTATTTTTTGAAATGAAGATTTGTTCCCATGTGGATAGTTCTTGTTTTCCTGATGTATGTTTTAGTAGTTTTGGTTCTGGATTTATGTTGTGGTTTTTTTCCCAAAAATGTGTGGCAACTGCTGATTCTTCTAATTGTTTATATTTTATGTTTCTAAAGTGTTCCTTTGCTCTTGTTTCTAAATTTCTTTTTGTTTTTCCAATATAAATTTGACTACAGTCATTGCATTCAATTTGATATATACCAGATTTTTTGTTAGATGGAATGGCATCTTTGATGTTTGAGCAAATTAGGTTTTTTAAGGAGAAATGGTTGACTGGTGCTAATTGAATGTTTTGTTTTTTGAAGACTTTTTTGAATTTATCATAGGCCCATGGATGGTAAGTGAATTTTTTAAAAATCATTAATTTCTGTAGCTGAGAGGGTTGTGGTTTCCTTTAGTAGCTTCTTCTTTTTTGCTAAGTTCACTTTTTTGTCCACTAATGATTTGGGAAAGTTATTTTTTTGTGCTATTTCAATTATTTTGTTGTATTCTGTTTTGTATTCTTCTGCTGTGAGAGGGATGTTTACCAGTCTGTGTGCTAAACTATTGAAGATTGCCTGTTTGTGGGATCTTGGGTTGTAGCCATTAGCTTTTATGTAGTTGTCTGTCTGTGTTGGTTCTCTGTAAATACCAAAGTTTAGTCTGTTTTTATTCCTCATTATTTTTAGATCCAAAAATGGTAAATGTTCATCTTTTTCTATTTCTACAGTGAATTTGATGCTTTTTTCTTAGATATTTAAAAGTTTTAGTGCATCACTGATGTGTTTTTTTGGTACTATTGCAAAGATGTCATCTACATATCGTTGCCAGAGTTTGAACATCCAAGGGAAACCTTTAGTGATCCTTATTTCTAATGCACTCATGAACAGATCGGCCAGGAAGGGTGATAGGGGGTTGCCCATTGCTAACCCTGAATTTTGGTGAAAATATTTTGTTTGAAACTGAAAAAAGCATCAAATTCACTGTAGAAATAGAAAAAGATGAGCATTTACCATTTTTGGATCTAAAAATAATGAGGAATAAAAACAGACTAAACTTTGGTATTTACAGAAAACCAACACAGACAGACAACTACAAAAAAGCTAATGGCTACAACCCAAGATCCCACAAACAGGCAATCTTCAATAGTTTAGCACACAGACTGGTAAACATCCCTCTCACAGCAGAAGAATACAAAACAGAATACAACAAAATAATTGAAATAGCACAAAAAAATAACTTTCCCAAATCATTAGTGGACAAAAAAGTGAACTTAGCAAAAAAGAAGAAGCTACTAAAGGAAACCACAACCCTCTCAGCTACAGAAACTAATATGATTTTCAAAAAATTCACTTACCATCCATGGGCCTATGATAAATTCAAAAAAGTCTTCAAAAAACAAAACATTCAACTAGCACCAGTCAACCATTTCTCCTTAAAAAAAAAACCTAATTTGCTCAAACATCAAAGATGCCATTCCATCTAACAAAAAATCTGGTATATATCAAATTGAATGCAGTGACTAGTCAAATTTACATTGGAAAAACAAAAAGAAATTTAGAAACAAGAGCAAAGGAACACTTTAGAAACATAAAATATAAACAATTAGAAAAATCAGCAGTTGCCACACATTTTTGGGAAAAAAACCACAACATAAATCCAGAACCAAAACTACTAAAACATACATCAGGAAAACAAGAACTATCCACATGGGAACAAATCTTCATTTCAAAAAATAGGAACAAAGTATTCAATTTCGACATCCCCCAGAAAGATTTGTTCAGCAAGTTCCTTGAACCACCACCAGAGGAGACCTGTGACAAAATATCGTCAGCTACACCAACGAGAACCAGTCGAGAGCCGGCTGATGATAGAGGCAAAGCCTCAGAAACATGTTCCGGAAAAATTTAAAAGTAAGTGTTGTTTAGTGTCTTTAATTCGACTCTCTTTAAAGTTAATTTAATTATTTCAAAAGCTTGGAAGTTACTTTGAGTTCTGCCAATAAACAAAAAATGTGGGATACAATCAAAAGACAGAAAAATAAAAATACTAGCCATACCTCAGGAAACATTCACCTAAAACATGAAAATTATATAATTACTAATCCAAAGAGTATAATACATTTATTCAATAATTACTTTGCAGATATATAAAATGTGCAAAGATTCAATAAATCATCTTATCTCACCCAAACCAGCAAAAAACCATTAATAAGCCACTGTAATTATGCCCTATTTCTGAAAATGAGTTATTAAAAATAATCACAGAGTTGAAAAATAAGAGTTCCAATTATGCATGAGGGTGGTCTTAAAAGTTCGAAAAACGACAATTCATGCTTTCAAAGTAGTTTTATTTTTTAACATAATCTTCTCTAACAATCAATAGATTTTGTCCAGTGGTGTTCCAATGCTATTATCCCCGCTCTGTAGTGTTCCTCTGGAGGAGTTGCAAAAACCCTTTTACAGTGGCAATTGCCTCTTCATTTTACAAAAAATGCCCACCAGCGAGGAATTTCTTCAGTTTGGAAACAGATGGAAGTCCCAGGGAGTCAAATCTGGAAAACAGGGTGGATGTTCTAGCAGTTCATAATGCAGATCTCTCAATTTTCCCATTGCCAAAACACTTTTGTGAACATTGTCTTGACGGAAAACAATGTTTTTCTTTTTTAACCCGGGTGTTTTCATAAATGTTTGCATTCAGTTGGTTAGAAGTTGAGAGTAGTATTCTCCAGTAACGATTTTACCTTTTCAAGATAGTAAATCAACAAAATTCCTTTGTCATCCCAAAACACTGACGCCATGATCTTTCCTGCCGATGGCATCATCCTCACTTCTTTGGAGCTGAAGAACCAGCTTCTGTCCACTGCCTCGACTGCTACTTGGATTCGGGTGTGCAGTGGTGAATCCATGTTTCAGGGCAAAAAGGCACTTTTCTTCTCAAAATGTGCCAAGCACTTTTTAGAGAATATCGTGCTAATGTGTTTGTTATCCACAGTGAGGATATGCTGCACCAATCTAGTGCAAAGTTTTTCATGTTTAATTCCTGATGCAAGATATGACCAATACATTCCTCTGAATGTCGAGGAACATCAGCAATTTTATGAACCTTTGTATGCCGTTCTTCCAAAATCATGTCCTGCACTTTTTCAATGATTTCCGGTGTGCCTATAGTTTTTGGTCATTCTTCATTTGGATCGCTTTTATGGCCACGTTTAAAATCGGTCGCCCATTTCTTCACAGTAGAAGCTGAAGGTGAAGTGTCACCATACAGATTTACAATCCGCATATGAATTTCTGTAGGTGTTAAACCTTCTTTTACAAGAATTTTATCACAACATGATACTCAATTTTCTCCATTTTCAAAGCAATGCGACTTCTGCTGCTTCAAACAACTGCCTACAGTCAACTGTCTGGAGTGGCTTTTTTTTTTTACATAGGGTCTATTATCATGTGTACCAATGTAAAGAAAAAAAATTATGCAAGTAGTGCCGCAATCTCTGGGCAAGGCCAAGAACTTTTCAGACCACTCTCAGAATTAAAAATTACAGTCAATTCATAATTAAACCACTCTGTCATTTAACCAATACTTCTCTGGAAAATAGAGCAATCCACAAAATACTGAAGATAGCAAAAATTAAACCAATTTTTAAAAAGGGTATTTTCTATCTAGTATTTTCCAAAATACTGGAGAAAGTAATGTGGGTAAAACAGATTACATTTATGAATAAATACTATGTAATCAACAAGTGTCAATATGGATTTTAAGTGGACATGTCAACTAATTTAGAAATAATTAACTCTGTTGACAATATTAATGATATTCTAGACAGTAGTGAATAAAGGACAGGAGTCTTCTTAGATATCTCCAAAGTTTTGACATGATTAACCACAATATACAGTCAGATAAATTGTCAAATAGTGAAGTAAAGGCTATTGCATTAAATTGATTTACGAGTTATTTGGAAGGAAGGGAACAATTTGTTGAACTCAAATATAAGAATGTGAACGAAAGTGAAATAATAAAGGCTACTTCATGTAGAAGAAATGTATCACTGAGAGATCCTCAAAGCTCATTCTTAGGCCCTCTCTTTATTTTTGCTATATATAAACTAACTTGCAATGTTTAAACGAAGTTAAAATTATCTCATGACAAGCCTATTTATAAGCACGAAAGATTCTGATAAGCTTAAAAAAATTGAAAGTAGCAACAGAAGACCATATTTTTTTTTTTTTATTCAGAGCTAATGAACTCATCCTAAATGAGGATAAAACTTAGGCAATAAACTTCCACCACAAAATTGGCACGTATGTTAATCCAAGCCTGTGTTAAACTTGGATTAAAGGCATTTGTAGTTGATTTTTCTAACATATGTCATTTACTTTTTTATTTTTTGAGGGACTACTTTCAGGAGCCATTGATTCCATTTTCAACCTCAAAGGTCCTACTGTTGTCTTCTCTATGGCGGTGGAAGAATGAACTTATTTATTAAATTGTCAAACGGTGGATCTCAAAATTTATTAAGTCCTCTCTATGCTTTCGGCTCTTCTTTCTAATATGCGATGCAGCGATTTTTTTCTAATTCCTTCAAACTTTTTGATGTTTTTATATAAAACCATGATTTTTAATATAATTTCTTTACTTTTCAATGCAATTTCGTGTTGGAGGGCATTCTTTTAACGTTATTAACTGTTTGTTTATTTACTTACTGTATAATGTAGCCATATTGAAGAATTCAGTGCAGCCATACTATGCTTGTTTCTCCACTGAACACAATGCTGCCAACAGTCTTACTTGTCCCGAAATTACACTATCTAACAGACTAACATAAAGTAGTACCTAAATTGAACCACATAGCTAACTAAACACTAACATGGTTTGAGCAGGATAAGTTATCGCCAGGTCAAATTTTGTTACTCATGCACTGCTTTGCACAAACAATCCTATGACATGATGATAATGGAGTGCTCCGTAGGAAATACATGTATGAGCTCACGGACTGTATCGGACTGGTTCGGCTACTGCCGTGAAGTGTGCATGATGTCAAATGACACCAAGTATACTGCAAGGGGGCAAATTGGCGGTCCCGGCCACATCGTTCAAATCGGAGAATGAAAAATAGGATGATGCAAGTTTCATCGTAGGTGCTGCAATTAGACTGTAGAGCATATTTGCATCCCTCCTGTTGTTGGGGCATATTGTCATCCGCACCTCATTCGTTTCCATGTCAATCATTCCCAAGATCCAGTTGCCCTCTATGACGCGCCCACTATGAGACTTGCATCATGCTATTTTGCATTCGTTGATTTGGATGTGGCCGGGACCACCAATTTCCGCCCTTGCGGTATACTTGGTGTCATTTGACATCATGCACACTTCGCGGCAGTAGCCAAATCAGTCCGATACAGTCTGTGATCTCATACATATATTTCCTACGGAGCACTCCATTATCGTCGTGTCGTAGGATTGTTTATGTGCAAAGCAGTGCATGAGTAACAAAACTTGCCCGGGCAATAACTTAGCCTGCTCAAACCATGTTCCTTTGCACACAGACTGTGTCACGTATGTCTGGGGCACTTTTGCAGAGGTTGGCTACAAGTTTTACATATCTTTCTCATGTTGGCTGCAACGCAAGAAGCTGCTGGTCGTTTGCTTGCGCATGCGTATAGTGCACCTTTGAACTTCAAAAATATTCTCACAGAGCACAAAAGAAAGTTTCTCCATACTTTCATATCAAGATGTTCTACGATGTCATTATCACATCTTTTAATCATTCTTGAGTTTAACAATTTTATTAATGGATATCTACTGAGCCAAGATGAAATTTTGTTCTTTTAAGATATTTTTGAATAATAAATGCTACTTTCCTTTTCCATGGTGAATACGCTTACTTCCTTGATGACTTTCTTTAGTTTAGCTTTTTAATTTTTTTAATACATGTTTACTGTATCTATTCTCTTCAGCTATGTGAAGTATGGCTTTCTGTTCCTTGTATTCTACTTTATCCATGACTATTGTCCATTGCCACCATCACAGGTCTGACACGTAGGAGTTGGGCAGGCATAGGGGAACTGCTCCACCTCTGTCATCTAGTGACTTAGAGGGGTGGGAGAGGCACGGCCTTGCTGATGGCCACTAGCTGATGTCATAAAACTAGTCATATAATTACTGTGCAGATAAATTTCATTACCATTCCAGAATGTAATCCGAGAACATTCAACTACTGGAAGAAACTCCCGCACCTTGCCTTGTAAGAGTCAACACAAGCCATAGCAATGGAGTGTTTAATTTTACTCAACAATTAATTTACACTGAATATCTGAGGTAAAAGAAATAAGAACAGAACAATATAATATTAACAATGTACATTTGGGAACTGCTATCCTCTTTCTCCAAGCATTTATACCTACGGAAGTGGTTTCCCGTAATTTACATTTTTCTCCTGTTTATAACACTATTCTCCTGTTTCCTTAAAAAGCGTAAGTACCTACATAGTACTACACAAATATAACTATTTGCAAAAAAATCTTCACTTATCTCAAGAAAATGATGCAAATTTTTCTTAATTGATGAGGTCTATTTCGTAAACCTTTGTCATCAAAGTCAGTCATCAAATAACTTCGTCATCAATGATACTATCAGACTGAGTATTTGATGACTGAGGATGTAAACAAAGGTTTACGAAATTGATCTCATCAATTAATAAGACAAATTTACATCATTTTCTTAAGATAAGTGAAATTTTTGTTGCAAATAGTTATATTTGTGTAATATTTACTGCTTCACTGTAGCTAAAATCATTTTTTACGTAACTCTACATAGTAATTACTCTTATGGATTTAAAGCAAATAATGTTAATTATAAATCATTTGATAAGGGACTAATGCTTTTAACACTGATTCTACACATAAGAAAAACATTGAAACCAACAAGAATTCCATCTTCAGGATTTTAGAAGCTGGAAATTCCCTCAATATCTCACTCAACTAGAAAATAAGTAAAGTTCTTAACTTACGCCATATTCACATTTTCATTAAACAAACATACCTCTCCATCTAGGTGATGTACCATCAAGTTAATTGCTGTCACGATAAGATCTGGAACATTTTCTGCAATTTCAACCAGAAACTGTGAAAATGCTTTAGTTCCTGATGTGTCTTGGACCAAGTCTGAGCCAACAGCCTCACTAATTTCACGCACCAGTTCACGAACAATGGTTCGGCAGTCAAACTCCCTAACAAGCTGGACCACTCCTTGCGCCATTGAACTCACCAAATGCTCATGTAATTTTAGCATCTGTAAAACAATTGTGCCACATGACATGTTTCAAGCTTGTTACTGTTCAGTTCTGGCTTACAAAATACAACAGCCTTAATTGCAAATTTTGATACTTGTGTCACAGGAATATTCTTTTACTTAAATATGCAACCAAATTTAAAACTAGGTATTCAAGTATTCCTACAATACACAGAATTGCTCATTTACAGAGTATAAACACTCATTTTTAAAAATCTCCATAGAACACTCCAGGACTATGGAGTTTTAAATACAAGCACACACAAAAATCAGAAGCAGCCTCTCATTTATGGAAATTAAACCATTATTTCACACAAGAAGCAAGATTGTTAGAAGTCATCCTACAACATATTCTTCATTGCTAAGAATCGGGATTAATAGTGAACTTCAATATACCCCGTGAAGCAGAGCTCATAACCAAGTAGCTAAAATACAGGAAAAGAGGATGAAGCACCTGTCAAGCTTAATAATATAGAGGATGAAGATAAGCTGCCTTTGAAACAATTATTGAAGTTCAAAGCTTTTCTTACATAAATTATTTAATTTAGTTTCTATTCTATTTATGATATAATTCTCATTCAGTTATTATGAATACACTTTATTGGGCTTCCTCATCAATTATTTAGAAGACAATGCTACATTTAGTTAAAAAAAAACTCCAATAGTTCGTAAAACTCTAACAATTCATAAACCAATGCTTTAATCAGTACATATTTCTTAGAAAATGAATGCATACCTTTACTTAAATCTTTTTAAGTCATATTTTCTTAGTATACAGAAAAGCAGAACAGATTTTTATTGCACCAATTTAACCGTTTGTATTTTTAACTTCATTATTCATAAATCTATATATTACTGTGAAACAAAATTTGTCTTCACAGAAAGAAAAGAAAGTTTTGAGAAAGTGGGTTTGAAGTGATTACATACCTTTCAAGGAATAATTTCTCATAATAAGGCAAACAGGAAATGGCTACTATTCTTCTGCTGAATGAAGCTCCTTATGATCATACATTAAAATTGAATTACTTGTATATTTCTCTTCATACTGAAGAGCTTGCAACAATGGGATTATGACTACTGCTCTGTTTCTTAATCCAAAAACCTGTAGCAGGTTCTTTCTGATATAATGTTCTTCTATTCCTATTTACTCAGAAAATAAGAGTGTCATGCTGTTATGTCTGACTGTTTTTGTTAGCATTATGCATATAATAGGCTTGAATTCTTCCCTACAATACATATACCTGCAGGATGCCAAGTGTTGAATTCTTTGAAATACTGGGTGAAACACCTAAAACTTGAACTGCCAATATTTCCGAAATGGAAAGTATTATTGATGTGCGGCTTTCACAGCATTATTTGGTAGTTAAAGACTCATAGTTTTAACCTATAAATAGATTTTAATAACTCTTAGAAGGTGTTTTTGGACAAACATATGCTTTTTTAAATGAAACAATGTCTAATTACATCAAAAAATCAAAAGTACAGTAAATTAGAATGCTAATGGTGTTTTCCACAGGATTCTAGAGCCAGTAATTCACGAGATATCTTATTTTGAAACCTTTACACAACGACAATTGTGTGGAAATTAATTATTCTTTCACACTGGCCGTGTGTAGGCTAAATTGTGGAAACGTTGAGTCAGACTGAAAAATTCAATGCCATAGCCGGGATTTGAACCACGGATCTTCTGGTTTCCGTCCAGCCGCACTACCATTGTGCTACTATGGCCAACGTGCCGATATGACATTAAATTCTCCAACTGACTCGTTAACTATAAAGCCCGGGCCTCAAAGTACTTACATGTAGTAAGTCGCCATTAAGGTAGTTGTCTCATGTGTTTATGAGAACTCCTAAGTGGTTTACCGGGAAAATACGAGTCAGTTGGAGAATTTAATGTCATATCGGCACGTTGGTCATAGTAGCACAGTGGTAGTGCGGCTGGACGGAAACCAGAAGATCCGTGGTTCAAATCCCGGCTATGGCATTGAATTTTTCAGTCTGACTCTACGTTTCGACAATTGTGTGTTCCATTCATCCAGCTTACTCGCTAGATACAATGTTATGGTTTGTTTACACATGTTTGCGGTTCATTTGTGCACGGCGACGTCCTAGTCAGTTAGTGATAGTTCATGCAGTAGGATGTGAATGAAAATGGAATTTAAAACTGCAGAAGCAGCCAACACATTCATGGTGTATGGAGAGTGTAGGAAGAATGCAGTTTGTTCTTGTATGCCGTATATGAAAGATATCCCAGACATCAACCATCTCGGCAATTATTCATCAACCAATTACGTGAAAATGGCAGTTTAACACAAAGAAAATGTAACAGAAACAAACAGGTGACTGAAGATGTAGGAGAAATTAGTGTTTTGGCTGCTGTTGCAGTAGTTCCACAAATAAGTTCCCGCACAATTGCACGTGGAAGTGGAATGAGTCAGACAAGTGTACTTTGCATTCTCCATCAACATAGGTTCCATTCCTATCACAGCTCTCCCCATCAAGAGCTGCATATAAGAAATTTTGAGAACTGTGTTAACTTTTGTACATGGGCATTTAGACATGATACTCCAGATTCATTATGTATTTTGTTTAACAATGAAGCAACATTTATTAATCATGGCCACATAAACCGCAGAAATCTGTAGACAATCCTCACTGCTTCGCCAGGTGGAACGTCAGCATCCATGGAGTATAAATCTGTGGTGTGGGATGGTGAACCATCAGCTCATAGGCCCTTTTTTATAGAAGGAACACTAAACTCGCACAAGAATGTCAGCCTCCTAACAGACCATCTTCCACAGATGCTGGAAGACATTCCTCTGCAGACAAGGAGGAACTTATGGTTCTAGCATGTTGGCTGTCCAGCTCATAGCACACAAATTACTACAGCTGGTCTTCATGGATTGTTTCCAAATCGATGGATTGGACAAAGGGGACCTGTACCTTGGCTGGCCCATTCACCGGATGACTTCATTGGACTTTTCTCTGTGGGGAAAACTGAAAGGCACTGTCTACAAGGACGTAACAACTACACCAGATGATATGAAAAAAATGTATTATTGATGCCTGCTTTGAAATTTCTGTGGAAATGCTAGTACATATGTAGCAGTCTTACCACAGGAGACAGGAACTTGTATGAAGCTGCAGGTGGTCATTTTGAATGCAAGCTCTGAAGGTCAAATTTCTCTTTACTTAAAAAAACATAAAATATGAAACTATTAACAGTGAAGCAAACAAATATATACAAATATAATAATTTGTAACTTGAAACTTCCCTTATCTTATAAAAGATGATGCAACTTTTCTTATAAATTGAACAGCATCACGATTTTCTGAAACTTTTTTCACATCCTTGGCAAGAGTCATAAACATCGTCAACGCTACAATCGCTATACCTTGTTTCACGTAAGCTTGCCCAGTATCTCTTAACGGTCACGTGACCTAATCACCTCTCATTGGTTGCTGTTGTGGTAATGACTGTCGTGCGGTAAAAATTAGTTCGTTATTTAACATGGTGATATATCATTATATTTTGGAAGAGAATTGTCAAATTTATATTTTCGTAACTGTTTTAATTAAATATATTACGCAACAGAGTTTATTGATCTGAAATGCATGTTAATTCTTAAACGAAGAGGAGGTTCCTTTGCTCTCAAGCACATGGCACGATAGCACGTGATTTAGCGGTAGTAGTGACATTTGTTTATGACTTTTATCACTGACCTTGTTTTGAACTGGATTAGTCATGCATCGCCATTCGAGAGTGCGGGAGCTAAATTATTTTATTGATCGTTTATTGCGCATGTATTATATGTATAATGGCAGAGTCTACCGCCAGTTTTTCGTTTAAGTATCGCAAGGATAATTATTTACAAACAGGCGAAAAAATAATTGTGTTGCATGTGTTTAATGCACTCACAGAGAAGAATCCATCTTTGTCAGTGAGAGAAGTTGAACAGCTGTGCTATGAAGTTACAGGTGTGAGTGTTAGATCCGTAGGAACATCGCGACATGAAATTGAGGAAACAGGAAAACTTACCACTCCAGGCAAAAGCAGGAATAAACAAAAGTGCGTGCTCGGAGAAAATACGTGAAAAGTGTTGTGCGTCGTCATGTGTGTAGTTTTTCTTTAGAAACGAACTCCCCAACATAAGTAACATTTCGTCTGCTGTAAATGAGGATGCAGATTTACCAAATTTCAGCAGATTGCTTATACAGCTGGGATTTGTGAATGAAAAAAGAGGCAAGAAAAATGTGCTAAAAGACAGAGGCGATATTGCTGTGTGGCGAAGACGCTATTTAAGGACAACCACACTGCACCGAGATACAAATCGCTAAATATACACGAAGAACACACGAAAAGTAAAGTATGGTGTGACACGACTTTTAAGACTGAAAGACAAGCATTTTTGGAAGGTATGTGTGCTGGTTTAAAAAATCCCAGTGGAAAAGGCCAAATGCCTTTCATTATAAACTCTTTCAGTTTCATTGCTCAGCCATTCTGTTTCAATTTGCTCAGTTCATTATAAACTTGTATTTTTGCATGCCTTCATATCCTTATTTGTATGATTTTATTTATCTTCCCGGCAATTATTACGAAATGTGACGGGAAGGCACCACCTATGGCGTATGACGCAAAAGCATTAGCCAATTAGGGCGAGGGGGAGGGTTGTTGAACGCGGAGTGATACATTTCAGCCGGGCAAGGTTATATGAAACAGAGAATAGATGTCACTATATTTTTGTTAGTACTACCAAAATCTGAAAAAGAAACAAATTTAAAACCAGAATCGACTGCCTGTATTTCAAAATTCATTACGCAATGTTTATTTTTTTTAAATAAATATCTTTTCCCAAACCATTAAATCTATCCGACTATTTGTTTTAATAATTTAACATCAGGATTTATTTCATGGTTAAATGACCAAAACGATCTGCTACTACCGATTTATCAGTCTGTTTGTACTTAATGTTACAAAAATGTTATTTCATTCTGGTTTCCAAATTACATTTTGTCTTTCCAATATAACAACAACAACAATAATTACAATTTTTTGGACTGCCCTCTGTTTTGGCCCAGGCCACTGCTACACAGGACAGTCCATTAAGTATATTTACAGACGTGTTACAATATGTGTTATTACAGAATAGTCACTTATTATTCCTTCTCTCTTTTTACAGTCCATACCCACTTGTTTTTAACCTTACTTAAAAACTGACCTATGTTTTTATAATTTTTACTTGAAACCTTGATTATGCTGGTTCTCCTATTCATTTTTGACATTTGACATTCTTTCCTCCACATCTCTGTTTCCTTACAAACAGTATATGTTCTATATCCTCTTTGTCCCCACACAATGGGCACTCGTCTTGCGGGTATCCATTTCTTTGACCTCTTAATCTCCATATCCCTGCTCTTATCCATGCTAACCCCTTTCTTTCTTCACTGTTAGTGCTATCTATATACCTCTCCCTCCCCCAGCTATTTTTCAATGGAATATAGAAAAAAAATGATCTCTTCTCTGCTATTTGACTAAACAGTTTCTGGATCTCCATGTCTTCAAATCTTATTCTAGCCCCTTTCCAAAAACCTTTATAATTAGTTTCTCTCTTTCTCCAAATATCACCTATACCATTATCTTCCAAATTATTTTGTAAATTACTTACCCATCCTTTATTTGGTAAACTTAGTTCTTGATACTTCAAGCATTGTTTCAGTATATTCCCCTCCTCTAAATTCAATATCCTATAACAATATTTTAGTGCCCTTTCTATAACTAACCCTTTTCTTGGAACTCTCCCCATTTCAATTAGAGCTACTTCATTTGCAGCTGATATTGGCAGTCCTAGAACTTCCTTACAAAACCCCCTGTGTACATAATCTAAAACTTCCCATCCCTTTTCCAGCCCCCACATCTCAATACCATATAGCATTCGTGCCTCAACCACCGAATTATATACCCTTTCTAACCATTTCATTTCCATTTCAGGTGTTTTATACAAACATCCTCTTACAGCTGCCATTGCTGCTTTCCCTTTTGCCAGTGCGCATTTCTTTTGCTTCTCCCATTTCCCTCCTGCATCAATTTTCATTCCTAAGTAATTACATTCACGTACTACTTTATATTCTATACCCTCTTTGTACCACTTCTCATGTTTACTCAGTTTAATACCTTTTTTAAAAACTACAATTTGGGTTTTATCTCTATTCACCTTTAGGCCCCAAGCTGCACAATATTTATCTATTTCTTGTAAAGATATTTTAACCCATTCACAGTAATAGCACCAATCACCAAGTCATCTGCAAACAATAATCCAGGGATTTGTATATTATTAATTACCGGCAAGAAATTATTATTACTGCTTATATTTTTCAATATATCATCTATGAACAAGTTAAACAAAACTGGGCTTAACTTGCACCCTTGCCTTAGTCCTTTTTCCTGATGTATGTCCCTAGTTATTGCACCTTCTTCATATTTTATACAAAATATGTTCTCTTTGTATAACCCTTTTAGGATGGTTACCATTTTGTTACTAACCCCCTTCATTAATAATTTATACCACAGCAAATTCATCTCTATTCGATCAAAAGCTTTCTCGAGATCAATAAAGGTCATATATATTTTACCTTTTTTATATCTTAAATACTTGTCCACTAGTGTTTTTATAATAAAGACATTGTCCACTGTTCTCCTACCTTTCCTAAAGCCCATTTGATATTCTGAAAGAATATTGAATTCTTCAATCCATTTTTGCATCCTATCAGCCAGTATTCCTGTAAAAATTTTACCCACATTGGACAGCAGTGCTATTCCCCGATATTTATTGGGTTTATCCAACTCCCCTTTGCCCTTGTATATTGGCTGTATAATTGCTTTTCTCCAACTTTTCGGTATATAGCCATTTGTTTTCATAGAGTTAAACAATGATGTTAATAATCTAACCCTGTTCTCATCTTCGCACCATACTTTAAGAAATTCTCCTGGTATACCATCTATTCCTGGAGCTTTATTTCTCTTAATTCTTCTAACCTGGTTTATTACTTCCTCTCCTGTTATATCCCTATCTAAGATTTCACTAAAGTTATTCTCTATTTCTGGGATTATCTTCTCCTTGTTGGATTTTTCATATGCATATAAATTTGAGAAGTAACTTAGCCAATCTTCCTGACATATTATGTTTGGTTACATGTTTTTTTGTACAATGACTTTATACCCCTCCATATTTTATTCACATTATTTTCGGCAATAGTAATGATTAGGTTATCCTCTTTCTTTTGTCTCCATTGGGATTTTTTACTTTCCAGTAGTTCACTGTAGTGGTATTTACTTTGCAAATACTCTTCCTAAGAATAAGGATCTCCTGTTTCCCTCCACTTTACCAATTTTTCCTTTACCATGTTTTTAATCACCCTACATTCCTCGTCAAACCAGCCATTACTAGTATTAGAGTATCCTTTATTTGTCAATTTCATTCCCTCTCCTGCCCAAGTCATAATAAAACTCAGAATACTAATTGCGTTTTCAATTTCATAATGATTTAAACTATGCATTATGCCCTGCTGGCATATTTTCCCTATATCTGATTCTAATGTGTACTCAAATTTTGCTTTGTCTTCTTCCTTCCATTTGTATCTTACTAATTCCCTTTTTATTGCACTAGTCTCTGCAAGTTGTTCATTGGTTGCTCTCTGAGCTTTAATACCTATGTCTACTACTAATGGAAAATGCCCACTTTTAGTGCTTATATTAGCGACTTTAAAATTACTCACCATATGACTTATATTGCACGACCACAACACAGTCTATAACGCTATGACCATTTGCATTTATAAAAGTAAATTCACCAAGCTCATCTTCTCCATATTTTCCATTAAGAATGTCCAAAGCATTTTGCTCTCTGAAATTAATGAGTTTTTCACTACCCCTTTCTATCATCTTATCCTTGCTATGCCTAATATTCACATTTTTCTCACTTACATTGCTATCTTCCCACCAATTTATAGAGCTAACATCACTTTCTCCAATTCTTATATTTAGATCTCCTACTAGTATTATCTCAATGTACATATATTTTTCCCTTAACTTCTCTATATCTTTATCGAGGAGATAAAACAGTTCTGGATTATGAAACTGTGAAGAAGCTGGAGGGTTATATATTATTGCAATACATATAATACTATCCACTATCGCTTTATCTTCCATTACAATCCAAAGCACTTCCTTACAGCTAGACCATGTTTCTTTTATTGTTTTACTCAATTTGTTCTTGATAAAAAACCCTAGTCCTCCTGATGGTCTCCCCCTCTTTGCATACATTTCCCCTTTTCTTCCTAAATAATTAAAATTCATTAATTTGATTTCTTCATCTTTTAACCACGTCTCTACCAGTGCTAGGTAATCCAACTAATATATACTATTAACTAATTAAATTAACTAATATATGCTGTATGGAACCTGTGCTGATTTTATTTTTTAACCTTTCACAATTCCAAAACCCTAGCTTCCTTATTATTTGCTATTGTGAACCTGTTCTCCCCCTGGAAAATGCAAACTGTTCAAGTGTTTTCTTGCTTCTCAACTTTATTCCTTCACCACCCGTCACCTGTTTATCTAGAACCAGGATACTGCCATGAGGCAATGTTACAATTTGGTTATCTTCCCCTCCCGCCACTCTTGCATCCGTCCTTCGACCTTGGGTGGTTGCCTCTCCCTCCTCCTTACTGCTACCAATCGGCTGTATCCAAGCTTCGTTACCCTCTCCCCGCTAGACCACGTGATACTTCTAGCTCCTCCTTGCTCGGTGATACACATTTTTTCTTTGATGCTGCCGTCTCTCTCTCGTGTCTTGCTGACGTCACCTCTCTTGTTTCGTCATCTCTTGCTGGCTCATTTCTTTTATCTTTCATTTCTTCCTGTGATGATGGATCATCTGACGTGACTAGTGGCATCATGGCTTCTTGGTGAACTCGAAGTTGTTGCGTTGGCGATAATTTCCTGCGTATGGTGTAATTTTTGCTGATTTGTTTTCTCTTGCATTGTTCCGTTGCGCCATACATCTCTCTTGCCCGTAGAAGTAGCATTGATTCCTTCAATCCATAGTTGTAAGTTTCGTATATATGCTCTCTTCCCTGCAGCTCTCGCCTCCATCATTCGCCGGATTAGGTTCTTTTTTGTGATTCTTTGCATTGGCGTTAGGTCTTTGTTTATAAATATATCGCTCCCTTTCAGCATTTTTGCTCTGCCCAATATTTCATGAATTAATTGCATTGTTGAGAACTGAACAATGATTGGACTTTTTCCTTTTTGTTTTCCTATGCGATATGCGTCGATAATCTCCCATCCATGTATCTCTAATTCTAATTTATCTTTCAATATTTGAGATATTTCTTGCAGTGGCCAAAAACCTCTTCATTCCTTCACGCCTATAAACACCAAATTAAATCTTCTTCTCTTCTCATCTGCTCTTTCTATTTTTATTCTCATATCTTCCATGTCTGCCCAAATCCTTTGAATTTCTCTACCAACTTCATCTTTAATTTCCTTCGCTATCTTATCCAGATTATTAGTTATCCTTTGCTCCATACCATCCATTTTGCTGATTTTCTCCACCAGTTCTGCTAGAATTCCCTGTATTTCCTCTGGGCCCGGGTTTTGCTCAATTCCAGCTATCAGTAGCATCATTAGAATTATGATTATCAATAGTAATCCCTCCATCTTACTGCCTTCCATTCCTTTTTTTGGAATAATATTTGCCTGAAGAGTCCAATTCTTGCTCTGTAGACTGTGATTCCTACACCCATTGCTGGTTGAGTCACTTTTGTTCTCACACCTCAGGAGCTCACTGTCACACGTCCTCCTCCTTCCACTGCTCACTTAGCACTCCCTTTCCAATATAAACTTTATCACAATTGGAACAATTAAATTAAATTAAAAAATCTGGTATTTATCAATTTAATTGTTCTGATTGTGATAAGGTTTATATTGGAAAGACAAAACGTAATTTGGAAACCAGAATGAAAGAACATTTTCGTAACATTAAGTACAGACTGATAAATCAGCAGTAGCACATCAGTTTGAAGTTAAATTATTAAAACAATTAAATAGTCGAATAGATTTAATGATTTGGGAAACGATATTTTAAAAAATAAACATTGGGTAATGAATTTTGAAATACCAGCAGTCGATTGTTTTTAAATTTGTTTCTTTTTCAGATTTTGGTGGTACTAACAAAAACATAGTGACATCTAGCGATTGTAGCGTTGACGATGTTGTTCATGACTCTTGCTGAGCATGTGAAAAAAGTTTCACAAAATCGCAAATCTGTTCAATTTATAAGAAAAGTTTCATCATTTCTTATAAGATAAGTGAAGTTTTAGGTTACAAGGGGTGAGAGTACTGGACGGAAACCAGGAGATCCGTGGTTCAAATCCCGGCCTTGGCATTGAATTTTTCAGTTGGCTCTAATTAATTAAAAATATCCATATACAGGAGTAATGTACTTAAAAGGAGTAATTCTGTAAGGATTAATTCCTCAATATAAATTTAATATTAAAAGGCTCGATGATAAAAGTCCTGGTATTTAAGTACTTACAATAGTAAGTCACCACAAATGTGTATCTTGAATATGAGAACTCTGAATGGTTTACTGGGAAAATATGAGTCAATTGGAGAGTTTAATGTTGAATCAGCATGTTGGCCATGGTAGCTCAAGGGGTTAGAGCGACTGGATAGAAACCATGAGATCCGTGATACAAATCCTGGCCGTGGCACTGAATTTTTCAGTTGGCTCTAATTAATTACAAATTATTATATTTGTATATATTCTCTTTACTTGTCAAGATGCAGAGAGGTAGTGCACTCCCTTTTGTTTTTCTTTAGTTTGTGCTAAAGCAAACAGACCTTTTTAAATGGAACAATGCAACAATTAAATAACAAATCAAAAGTAGAATATTAATGGTGTTTTCCGCAGGATTCCAGTGCCAGTAGTTAACAAGATATCTCGCTTAGAAACTTTTACACACCAACACTTGTACTACCACCTTCCAAGTGTTATTAAAATCTATTTACAGGCTAAAACTATGAGCCCATAACTACCAAACAATGCTGTGAAAGCCGCACACAATTGCACTTTCCGTTTCGGAAATATTGGCAGTGTAAGTTTTAGGTGATTTACCCTGTATGTGACTTGCAGTGCATAACAATGAAATGTGATGTTATAAAACAAAATGAGCAGTTCCAATCTTAGATAGGTACAACAAAACTGAGGTCAGAATTTCCACTCCTATAATTGATATCTATACAATTTTATGATTATACACTTTCATCTCGCATGTTGTAATCATTTAGAGCACAAAGTAAGACAAAGTATTTTAAATGTTCTATTCTGATGTTATGTAATACAAGTATTATGCCTTACATGTATAATCTTGATGCTGCAACTCAGGCCATGATTATAGCGTTTAACCAATGTCCCTACCACTTGAAAGATGGTTTCACGCATATATTTCATTCTTGCTGTAGACAGTGAGGGATCTTCCAAGGCTTTGTAGCAGGCATCAGCCACCAAACTATAAAATAATGAACACAAGCTTCATTTAAACACAAGATCTTCTTTTTTTTAATTATGCATATTGATAGACATCCAAATAATTAAAAAGAACTATATAGAATTGGTTTTTAACACTCTATTTTTTAAACTTGCTTTTCTAATATAAAATAGGATTATTAGATAACCATACCAACTATATACCAGAATTGAAGTAATGAGTTGGTATTCAAACACAACATCACTTAAAATATCCTTACTTGAACAATTGTTTCGGAGACCGGCTCGTCCCCATCATCAGCAACTATCCAACTGGTTGGATCCGTGGTTTCTTGAAGTGAGCTGGTTGTTTGAGGTGACATCTGTTGATTGTGAGATGAACTTCCAAAGAGAGTTTTCAGGCGGCAATTCGAAATTTAACGTATACTGTTTGTTTTTTATAATTAGCAACTTCTCCCAAACATCGAGCTCAGCTGCATTATTGGCTGGCTTTAATAGTTTTATATTTGGTACAATTTCATGATTGGTAGACCAAAAATGGTGGGCTATTGCTGATTTTTCTATTTGTTTGTATTTCACACATCTCATATGTTCCTGTAATCTAATTTGTAAACTTCTTTTGGTTTTTCCTATGTAGAACTTATTACAGTCTGAGCAGTTTATTTTGTATATACCTGATTTCTTGTTTTCAGGTACTGGGTCTTTCAGGTTGTTGCATAATAAGTTTTTTAAACTGAATTTATTTATTGGGGCTAGGGTGATGTTATACTTCTTGAATATCTTGTTGAATTTATGATGTACTTTGGGATGATATGTGAATTTCTTGAACTGTTTCTCGGATTTTGAATCTGTTAGTTTTGTGGTATCCAATATGTGTTTTTGTTTCTTAAATTTCCAAATTTTCTTTTCTAATAATTTTTTACTGTATCCATTAATTGCAGCTATGTTAATCAATAAATAAATTCAGTTTAAAAAATATAACCAAATGATTAACATAGCTGCAATTAATGGATACAGTAAAAAATTATTAGAAAAGAAAATTTGGAAATTTAAGAAACAAAAACACATATTGGATACCACAAAACTAACAGATTCAAAATCCGAGAAACAGTTCAAGAAATTCACATATCATCCCAAAGTACATCATAAATTCAACAAGATATTCAAGAAGTATAACATCACCCTAGCCCCAATAAATAAATTCAGTTTAAAAAACTTATTATGCAACAACCTGAAAGACCCAGTACCTGAAAACAAGAAATCAGGTATATACAAAATAAACTGCTCAGACTGTAATAAGTTCTACATAGGAAAAACCAAAAGAAGTTTACAAATTAGATTACAGGAACATATGAGATGTGTGAAATACAAACAAATAGAAAAATCAGCAATAGCCCACCATTTTTGGTCTACCAATCATGAAATTGTACCAAATATAAAACTATTAAAGCCAGCCAATAATGCAGCTGAGCTCGATGTTTGGGAGAAGTTGCTAATTATAAAAAACAAACAGTATACGTTAAATTTCGAATTGCCGCCTGAAAACTCTCTTTGGAAGTTCATCTCACAATCAACAGATGTCACCTCAAACAACCAGCTCACTTCAAGAAACCACGGATCCAACCAGTTGGATAGTTGCTGATGATGGGGACGAGCCGGTCTCCGAAACAATTGTTCAAGTAAGGATATTTTAAGTGATGTTGTGTTTGAATACCAACTCATTACTTCAATTGTTATATACATCACTGTTTCTAACCTTTTGCTTCAAATAATATACCAGAATTTTATCAGAGCCATAATTCAGTAAAATGCTAATAGCTTCAAAAGAACTTTTGAGAATGTATTGATACCACTTTAAGCTTGTGGCCTTACATCCAAAATGATATCTATATTTAATATTTTTATTTGTTAATGATCATATCAACACACTGATGTGCCAGGATTTCATCCCACAGGCATTCTTTTACATGCTAGTAAATATGCTGACATGAAATTGTTTTTCAGCACACTTAAAAACCATCAGTCATCTTAATCAGGGCCTGATTTGATGCATGACTTAAAAAAACTCATTCATATATCTCTGGCATAAAAATATAAGCAAATTTGATAACACTGCCCGGTTATGTTAACTAGGTCCATATCAAGTGGAGGGCTGAGAAGAGCAATCGAGGCAGCCAATTCTTATTGCAATAAATGGGGTTTGAAAGTGAATGAAAACAAAACAAAGATTATGGTCTTCAAAAAAGGATACAGGTTGCGTAAGGATGAGAAATGGGAGGTTAATAGAAGAGAAATAGAGGTAGTAAGGAGATTTGATTATTTGGGTACAAGGTTGAGTTCAGATGGCAGCTGGAAAGAACAAAAAAAGATGTGTGTGGCAAAAGGTAGAATGGCCATGAGAGTGATAAGATCATGCTACAGTAAACTGCCAGATATAAATGTCAAATTGTTGGAGAGGATTTATACGGCAGTACTAGAAAATAGAATGTTACATGGATCAGAGGTTTGGGGAATAGATGAGGCTTGGAGAGAGACTGATAGAGTGCATAGATCCTTTTGTCAATACATATTGGGATTACCAATAGCATCACCTAATGGGGAAGCACAATTAGAACTAGGCAGGCATTCTACTAAAATTAAAATCTTGTCAAGGGCAATGAAATATTTATACAGAATCACTAACTTGGAAGATGGCAATATAATTAAGGAATGTTTTCATATTCAAAAGAGAAGTAACTGGGGTGGGTCTTGGGCACATAAAATGTATGACTTGTTGAAGCAGATAGGTATGGGTCATTCTTGGATAAATGCAGAGTATGGGTATAGAGGCTTCTGGAAAGAAGTTAAGCTAAGATTAGAAGATATTGACAGACAAGACATTTTTGCCAATACAAGTGACAAAAGCTCACTGAGATTATATAGAGAAATAAAAACAACCTGGGGGAGGGAAGGATATATAGATATATGTAGTAAGTTAGGGCGAGAAGGTTTTGCTTGGGCGAGAACAGGAGTGAGAAACTTGAAAGGTATAGGTCACGAGAGGGAGCTAGATAAATGTCCATTGTGTGGAGAAGAGAATGCAGATTTCCATTGTATATTAAATTGTAGTCAAACAAAGATATGGAGAGAGCAGGCTTGGCTACGTAAATGGGACAATTTGGGGGGTGAAGTAGTAATTAGAAAAATGTTGTCAGTAAAAGGAGAAAAGAACAAGAGAAATATAGGGAATTATCTAGGAAAAGTTAAAGAGAGATGGCTAAGAACAATTAAGAGAAAAATGTAGAGTGGGATAGGTGAAATGGCAGAAAGTGTAAAAAGGAGCAGAGGACCGCCAATACACAAAAACCTAGGGTTAGGTGTATGGGGACCGAATTATTTTTCAATGGTGGGTGGTGGGCAACATGATAACATGATAGGATTTTCGGATTTAGGAATATATGGCATATTTCAGTATGGATTTTATAATTTGTAATCTTGATTTTGTATTTCCATTTGTTGATTTTAAAGGAAATAAATTACTATTACTATTATGTTAACTAATGATTACAGAACTAGGATATTGCAATAGAAAATTTATTCTATAACTTTTACTAGCTTTCAAATTTACATGTTTTTTACAAATATGTAAAAAATTTGTGAGTTGGTCTGAAAATATGTGTCTTATAAATTCAAATCTAGCATAAAAGCAATTTAAGACGTATAATATAGTCCTAAACTGACGTTACAAATAACAAAATATGCTGTTGCAAATTATACCATTCCTACTTACTGGCAACCTCACAAATGCTGCTATCCACAAATGTAAAATGCTCATCATTAAACATTCAAGTCACTGACTTTTATCAGCAGATTATAGAACTTACTATGTAGGTACAAGGATTCATCAAAAAGTAAAGCACAACATTCTTTCTCACAAAAGTTTAATGGGTACCATTACAAACATATACACAAATGAAGGGATATCTTCTGTATATTTTCTACATACGTTAATGCCAGAGGTTCTACTCCCATTAGTCCTGGACCCGTAGGACCAAGGAACCGGGCCTCCTTCGACCAGGGAGTTACCGAGCTGTCCCAAAAGGGCACCCGGCACCTCTGTGGGGCTTTCCATAGGGCAAGACCTAGAGACTAATAAGCCCCCCCCCCCATCTGGTCCTGTGGACTCAAGATGGGATGGACGTGGATACGCCACTTACGCGCCTGAACTCCAAATTGGGAAGGGTACCAATATGACCTCGCTGGGGCCGCCTGGTGATCTAGCACACCTTCTACTAGCTATGCTGGCTAGTATAAGGGAATATTAAATGGTTCCCTCAACCCCGTCCGGAGACATACCCGATCTCCCACGGGTATCAGGAACCACTGCCCCCTCGAGTCCAACCCAATTCGAACAACTCCCAATCAGGGAAGGGCTCGAATGTTCGACCCGAGGTTCCTTTAGTAATGTCAGAGGTACCACGAGTGCTAGGGGTCCGCAGCGCCCGCACCACGGCAGCTGAAGGGGACGGATCCCCTCCCCTACAGGATTATTTTTCTATATAGTTGCAAACTTTTTGAATACATTTCCTCCCATCATATTGTTGAACCACATCAAAAAGCACTGTTCAAAGAAGTTCAGTTGGAATACAGCCATCTGCAGACTACTGCTTTTACTTCTGCATCTGAAGCAAAGCATATACTGGACAGGGATTTCTTCATGTACAGCATGAAATGTTGAACTGCTAAGATAAGGATTGCAATTGGATCTGCTGGTTGTTCAGAACTGCTACCCCAATGGTTGTGACATTCCAGATGGTTGCAGCTGTTGCCAGCTGTCCAGAATGTGTCGCTTCACAAACATTAATATGGCTAACCTCAAAGAACCCACACCAACTAGACACTGCTATGATCCATACAGTCTAGTGCTACACATGTGAACAAAATAGTATATAGGAAGCAGAAGGCTTAAAATTTCAACATCCAAGCCACAATACCAATGCAGAAAGATTATTGTGCATGCTTTTCAATGTACCCTTGTATCTCACATTCAAAGAAGTCCAGAATCGGAGATAACAAGAATTAAATAAACATAGCGATAAAGAATAAATAAATGTTCTGTTGGACATCTTTTTCCTAGTCATATAATTACTACACACTCATCTAATTCTTCCTATACATGATGACAAAGATTAATCAGTTTTTTTAAATGAGATTCTACAAAATACCTGTTAGTCACATTTTCATAACTCACTTGACATATTCTTCTTCAACAACTGGTGGATCCCACAGCTTATTAATAGGTAGTTGTAAAGTTTTATATATTTCGACAAAAGCACTATGATTGCGCTCAGTCCAATCAAAGTCCTCATCTATTAATTTCTTGTTGGCCTTCTTTCGCCCCTGAAACAAGTATGAGTGAAAGTTTTAATGTTCATTGATATACTAACACAAAACACAGCCTTGCTAAAGTTATTTTATATTAACTGCAATCTTCTCTCTCTATTCCCTCCCAGCTACCTCTCTCTCTGCAGTGCAAATTAATTGTATAATTCAGAAAGTTGAATCCGACTTGACCTATGGCCAATGCCAAGGTTAGATCTTGAACCACAGCTTCCACCACAGATCTTCAGCTTTCAAGTATATTGGCACTAAATAGCTAAAATATGATTCAACTTTCCATTAATTCATGCAAAAGGTTGTGTAAAAGAAAATCTATCAAACCTAAGAACTCGTGTAATGATTTGCAAATTAGTTAACCTGTTTTTAACTAGGTAGTTACAGAAAACTAACACAAGTGAATAATAACTATAATAATAACTAGTGAACATTCAATATGATTGAACATTCAATATGATATGATTGAACATAGATTCAATAACTAGTGAACATATCTGTACAGTTAAATCTCGATATCTGCGCTTGTTGTGTGTGATTTGTTTTCCATAAGCTAGGCCTTATACCTATATTATTTACAAGTTTGTTTTTCTTTCAATGTTCTTATTTGTATTTCTTTTCTTTTATGTGTATAAGGGTGGATATCTTGCATAAGACTGCTAGATTTTCATGGGAAAGGACGGTGGTGATAGATCACAACTTTTATTACACAAAAACACAATCCATTTGAGGGAACCCCATATTCACAATTTGTATTATTAATACAACTTTTATTCATTTATTTGCTATAGAAAAAATGTAAGTCACAAGCAAAATATTAATAGTATACAGAAACAAGGTTGTACCATATAAGTAAAATCAGAATTATCAGGAATCATGATTGCTTACCTAATACATTTTCACTTAGTATGAAATATGATAATTTAACATATGGCATTATATCCACCTAAGACATAGAATATTTAAAGGAAACCATGAAAATAGCCACTCTTTTACTTGTAAATACAGGATTTTGGGCATCATGTATGAGATCTAAACTAAACAAGCTTTTAGTGTCAAATTTGGGATATTCCATACAATTCAGAACACCTCACAACTGTATCATGTTCATGAAAATATTTACATACTGCTCACATATTAACAGAATTATGTTATTTTATCTTCATAAACTACTTTTAAATAAAGACACTAACTACAGCAGCACTGTGCTACTCTTTGAAACAAAAAAATTGTTACTTAAAGTGCCTGACTTACATTACAGCAATGTAATCTTTAAAGAAGCTGAATAACATAATCATAGTTACAAACCCTTCCAGAGTCCATCTACATTACAGCAATGTAATCTTTAAAGAAGCTGAATAACATATTCATAGTTACAAACCCTTCCAGAGTCCATCTACATTACAGCAATGTAATCTTTAAAGAAGCTGAACAACATAATCATAGTTACAAACCCTTCCAGAGTCCATCAAAATTCCATCTTCTGGTTTCTGGTTAATTTTTTCTTCACAACATTTCATTAGCTGTGCTAAAATATAAGTCTGCATTCTGACAATGTTGAGCATTTTTGCCCTTAGTTCATCTTCAAGCTCCTCCTCTAATACCATTGATAAGTTATTAATTAGCATTCCATATCCTGTTTGGAAAAAGTCAAGAGTTACCATATTAAAACACAATGTTGCATTGAAAAGAAAAAAGAAAGAAAACTTGCTTCCTAATGCTCCAGGAATTGCAAAGCTTAGCAAACCTTGCTTCAAGAAATTCCATAGAGCACAAATTTGGCTCAGTGAAACATAAATGCAGAAGACATCATACTCATAGAGCATGTACCAAATTTGAAAAATTGATGCATTGTACTCACATGGCTTTCTTTACTATTGTACAAACTATACTTAAAACACTTATTCCTTTATCTATTTCATTTGAGATGAACATTTGGAAAAATTATCTTACTGGTAGTTTTTCTTGAAAGTGCAAGGGAAATGTGGGTATATATTAGGTTAAATTTAAAGCAAATTGATTAATGACACTAAACAACACTTACTTTTAAATTTTCCCGGAACATGTTTCAGAGCCTATTTGCCTCTATTGTCACCCAGTCGATGTCCAGTTGACAATAGAGGCAAATCGTCTCTGAAACATGTACCGGGAAAATTTTAAAGCAAATGTTATTTAGTGTCCTTAATCGCTTTAAATTTAATTTATTACAACACTGTTTTCAACACTTCCAAGAAAGAAATTATATATTAGGTTGTTTAAGCACAGTGAAATATCTTAACATTTGGTAAATATGTGATGGTTTTGAAGTTCTGTTTTCTATATATGGCCATAAGATAAAATGAACATTTGCAGAAATTATCTTACTGCTAATTGTCTTGTAGGTGCAAAGGGAATATCACAGCAGGCCTCAAGTGATGGTCAACGTTTAAAGAGCTGGTTGTTATGTGAAGTCTGTGAAATTTCATTCTCTTTGCAGGGCCAATGATAACCTCCTAATTCAGAAAAGTATACATGTTAAAAAAAGTCAAATGAATAACAAGAAATGTTTCAATGTCTCCACAAAAAAGTAGGTAAGAGACATAAATTGTGTGTTTTAACATGATCTACATTTTTTGTGTAGCAAGAATTTCTAAATCTCTTACAGTTTTACCAGTTATGCAAGTCACTCGAATGAAGAAGACTTCTGATGATATTCTCAGAAAATTAAAAATATAAATTTCATTTGTCATGAAAATATTTACTTTAATGGTAAATGGTAATGGTACTTTAATCAAAATAATTATAGCAATTTTTGAATCAAAATAATTACAGCCATTTTTGACGCAATACAGGAATATGCTTCAGTAAGGGAACAATGTCACTCATGTCTTCTTGTACTATCTCTTCTTTATTTTCTTCATCACCTAAGAGCATGTTCCAAGACTTTGCTAATGTCGTCATTTCGATTTCTTTCCAATCCTGAGCCACCCAGTACGCAACGTCTTTCATGTTGATAGATCTTAACTTTGCCATCATGTCCTTGCTATTGCACCATTTCCTCTATCAGGGACAGAAGGAGTTGTTGCTGATATTTTCTTTTCAATGTATCCTCCATGGAAACAACCACTTTCTTCCTTTTACTTGCCATATTGTACTCACAGCAAATGAAAACAATATTGTCTGCACCCAAGCTATACCTGCACACTCAGTGAAGGTTTGAGGATGCACATCCTGCTGACCAAGCACTGGTGAGAGTATGTTGGATAATACAGAATGCTGGTTTACCAAAAGTCAGATAACCGAGACTCTACTGTATTTAAAATTACCAAAATCATCACTAACTTGTCTATTTGTTTTTTCAGCAATTTCAAAGAACACAATCGCCAAATCAGGATTTGTGGTGGTTCCTGTATAATGAAGATATTGCGACATGTCATTATTATTAAATATTAGTTCTAGTGCATTTGCCACAGCTATCCGTTTTGGAGTATCCCCATAATTTTCAGTGTCCATCAAAGTCTCCAACAATTATAGTTTTCTGCTTTATGTGCAAATGATACAGATTTGGTATATTTTTGGGCGGGTTGTACAGTTATATATTGTATAATGTTCTTTATCTTTCCATAATTCAACTTAAGCTATTTCATTTTTGTCATTTAATTCCATTTCTTTAATTATATTGAAAGCTGATGTTACGGTGCTTTTAACTCCTACTAATATTCCACTTACTGTCTTGTTTTGGGGAGTAAATATATACTGTATACTTTAATTTTGAAGTAATTCTTTTGTTGTTCTGATGTGTTGGCTCCATAATGCTAAAGACATTAATGTTAATATAAAAATTATTTGTGGTTGGTTTATTGACACTCGTCACTTACTTTTTCATATATTTCATATATCTCATAAATATATGAAAAAGTAAGTGACGAGTGTCAATAAACCAACCACAAATAATTTTTATATTAATTTTGACGTCACTGTTACTAAATTCCTCCAAACACACATCGACATTAATGTTATTTAAAAATAAACTTTTGGTTAATTCAGATCTTGAGAAAAGCCTCCTGCATTCCATTGTAGAATCTTCATATTTTGGTTTGATCACAAGGCAGTCCCTATCCGGAATTCTGATTAAACTCTGGAATATTTTGCTTTCAGATGTGTAGTCATTTTTATTATATAATGAGTAGTTTGTAATCTTTTGTTGTAGACACCAGTTTTTTACATTATGGCAATTACATCATATAATCCCCAATATGAATGGAGGACTGCACAAGTCTTTGGTTAATGGGTCCACAGGACCTAGTTAGGAGGATATTTATCCACCAGCTTTCTTCGCAGTACCAATTCTGAGACGTTTCAATGCCGTGACGAGCCAGCTTTTATAATGATTTTGTTAGATAAGAATACTCTAATACCATCAGGGTCGAAAATACCAAGAGATCAGCCAAGAAAATCAGCTGTTGCCATCTTTTGTCTCATAACTGGACATGATTGAATAACCATCTTCATAGGATTGGACTTTCAAGTTCACCATACTGCCTTCAGGGTACCAGAGACACACATACACATTTTATTTGTTATACAGTATACTTACGTATTTCCACATGCACATATCAGGAATAAGTAAAGGGGTCCAAAACAAAAGAAATTCAATTTTACATGACCAAACTAAATAGAAGTTCTCAATAAGTAAAACTGGCAGCGTCTGTCAAATAAGCATAGAAAAATAGCAACTAAGTATGCTTGTTTCATGACTAACAAAATTGTTTATATTAGTAATAAATAAGAAAATTTTCTGGCAGAAAATCATCGCCAATTCATCATCCAAGTATTTAATACACACCAGCAGATCATTGCTTACTTGGCTCTTTAATATTCCAGTTATAGGTGTTTGGCAAAAATTTCAACATAGCTTAACCTTTTCACTGTTATGGTGGAGATAATTGTAGAAAAAATTACAGCTGTGCTAATGTCAAATTATAGCTTTGAACAGAGAGAAGCTGTAATATTTTGCATATAAAAGCATTTGAAGTGTGTAGGCATGATGGCACATCTCTACCTTTTAACCATCTCCCGCATGATTGTGACATCTAAAGGAAAAGAATTCAAGTGCCTAATGTGTTGTTTGCAATGTTGAATAATTAGAAGTGTTTTCACATTTATCAAATTAATCGAAGCCCTTACTTTGCTTTGTCCCAGAGGAGCAGCAGGAATTTTACTTCCCAAGTTCACAATTTCAACAGGGACAAGTGCGTAGTTTCTGTGGATATAAGGGATGACTGCCATGTGTTTGAATTTTTCCAGTTGTTTTTCCCTACTCACTTAGTGCAATATACACCAAATGTGACATTGTTATATATAATAACAATAATAATAATAATAATAATAATAATAATAATAATAATAATAATAATAATAATAATAATAATAATAATTTATTATCACCTTATGTTTTACAAGCATTGTTGAAAACAGGCAAGTTGTCAATTATATACAATTAAAGTTGTTGGATATTTTGATATTTATACAGATATTAGAAGAAACTAAAAGTTATGTGATGTTATTCTAAATGTATAATGTCTTGTACACCTAATGCAATGTGTAGGTAATAGTCATAACTATTGTAAAATAAGAAACTAGCATTCAAATGATAAATTCTGAAGCTGTAGCCTTCAAATGTGCTATTCAATTAGCTCCAGATAACTAAAAGAAATCACTTAGACCTCCAAGAGAGTTTGAATAACTATATTACTGTATGAAAAGAGCTGCATAAGCCTAAGGCTACTTTCTAGCTGGGGGTATAGAGATGTCAATCACTAGGACCTGGAAGTTGTTGACCTAAAAATTCTCTAAAAATGAGCTATAAAATGTCTTAAGATATACAAAAATGCACATACAATGTAAAAAAATTACCTAACAAAAATTAACAGTTTCCTTCAAAATAATAAATTAATAACTGGTTCGAATAACCACATTTTAAAATTAACTTTCTTAGTAAATAATGCAATCATTGCTACTAAATAATAAATAAATTCCAAATTCATCAGGTCATTTTCAATTGAATAAAATATGAAAAAATAAGTTACTGTACCCATTATCCAAAACATATCTTACTTAGCGTTGCAGTACATCACCATGGTCATCTTCATGTAATCAAAAGTAAAGGAACGGCGGTTGTCAGCTAAACTATTTTATACTTTGAGAAACTTCTCTCCACTTACACAGATGTTATAGGTGCATGTTTGAAAAACACTATGTCACTGCCTGCTAAATCCTGTTCAAAAATATCAATAATGAATTATTAATTTTTAGATGAGTCGTATTTATTACACATCTACTATACGAAAGTGAAGCAGATGTGTAATAAATACGACTCATCTAAAAATTAATAATTTTTCGCTTCACTGTGGTGTTCCAATACAGTTAAATCTCGATAGATCAGTAATGAAGTTTTTTCCTGATAGGATATCGGCAATTTGACAAACTGTTTGGTATCCTTTATTTTTGTCCAACACAAATTTTAGTTTGTCTAATGTCATGCCATTTCTTCAAGGCGGGTTATGGTATTTGTCAAAAATGTAAATTTTGATTTAATGAAAGCTAATTTACCTTGGATTTGAGTATCAGAAAACAGATCCTGTGCACTCTCAATTGCCTTAGAATCTACCCTAAGCCATTCACCAGATCTCTCACTATTTGAAAATTGTCACAGTGGTATATACATGGAGTTAACCATGTACCCCAGCGTGTTAAAATTGGTGCCGGGGGCAAAGCTATATTAGGACCTTTTTCTTTGAAATAGATAGTTCGGGTTGGCGCTTTCAAAAATATTTTGTTTACTGAGGAAATTAGTGTATCTACTGCTGGAAATGTTAATCTGACCTGTTCTGCAATTCGGTGAAAGCATGGGCCAAACGCATAACATGCACCATCTTACTGTAAAATGATTGGATCGATTTTGCCGCCCTTACCATGTAAGGCGCCACGTCTGTTAGGAGGAGGAGCATGTTGTCATGCTGTATTCCACTAGGCCACAATAAACACATGGATTTATCAAACAGTTCGCATATCTGACAGTGGTTAACAGTTTCCATAGCCTCTGAAGTCAGAAGAAACATATGTCCGGCACTATTAAAGCTTCTAGTGCACCACTGGCTACATAACGCCCCTCTGAATCGGTTGTCTCATTAATTGATACATAATTTTTTTTTTCCATTCACACATTCACGTATTCGGTTTAACCAGTCTACATAACATTTTTGTAGGTAACTTTTACACAAAGTTCATTCATCTGGAATTGTATAACCAGTGTGACATTCAAGAAAATCTCGTAATTTGGAATTACTTAATTTTCCTAGTGGAATATTTGCATTAACAAACACTTCACATAATTCTTTATAAAAGGAAGATGACTTGTTGCTTGACATCGAAGCCGTTTCTTTTAACAGTAACTAAGATGCTTCTCCCATATTTTGAAGAGCTCGCAAATGTTTTTCTGTGGATGTAATCCACGTATTGCATGATGTAATCAGCGATTCATCGAATTGATGTGTCATAAATTCACCAGCACTGTTAGGATGATGACCTGTGTTAATTGCATGTTTACCACACTTACAAAGTTACTATTTCATAAAAATATATAAATGAACTTTTTATCACAGATTATTTTAAAATCCCCCTAAAAGCCCACGGGTCAGGGTCAGGTCTGCCTCGGGAATCAAACCCGGGTCTCCCAAATGTAGGCTACAGGTGAAAATGTCCTATAAATTTGTTAAAAATAAAGAAAATGACCAGAAAAAATGCATTTTGATGACCCATAAAAACCATATATATCTAACGTATTTGTTCCACAATGCACTTAATTTCCAATAAGGGCTTAGAATAAAATATTAAAATCATCAGAACATATGAAAAGGGATGCTGCTTCATTCAAGATTTACATCACCTTTCATTACATTTCCATTTATTGTTCTTTTCTTATTTCTACTACTTATTCTGATTCAAAATTATCCCATTTTAATTTTAATTTTTCTATTTCTTTAGCTAAATTTGACTTTATTCCATTGATATCACTCTCCAAATTATTCCTACATTGCTATCTCATTTCCACACTTACCTGCTTCTTCTAGCATAGCTTTGTTCTCTCTCATCTCATTACCCATCCCATTTCCTAAAATTTCTATTTTACTTTTAAGGTATTTTTAGTTACACTTATTTTCCTCTTTACATTTTTATGTTGCTTTTACATTTTTCTAACCCATTTCTATCTAAGAACCTAACTCTTGTTATTTCTTTCTTACTTTCTTCTGATTTCTCTTAGTTTTGCTTTGATTCTACAATCTCTACTATCTATGTCTATTTTCCTATTTTCACCTAATTCCCTTAAACTTTACTTCAATTCTACCATTTCTACTTTCTTCTGATTTCCTTAAACTTTGCTTCAATTCCACCATTCCAAATTTCCTATTTTCTAATTTCCTTAAACATTGCTTCTATTCTACACTATCTACTTTCTTCTGATTCTCTTAAACTTTGCTTCAAATCTACCATTTCTTCTGTTCTACTTCTTTCTGATTCCTTTAAATGTTGCTTTAATTCCATCATTTCTCTATTTCCTCATTTCTTGTAACATAAGTCATAATGGCACTTTCCCCCTTAAAACATCTGTTTGTGAACCTTTAATTGTATCCATTTCATCACTTAATGTTGTTTTCAAATGCTAGGCTTTGGCAATGAAGCCATTAGCTCTCTTGCTCTCCAATATTTCTGTGTAGTGGGTTTGGCAGGTAGGGCTTCACAGGTTAAAAGATGTTCTTCAGTCATTTCCTCTTCTTTGTTGCACAGAGGACAATTTGGGTTTGTATAAATTCCTACTCTGTGTAAGTGTTTGGCCAAATAATCATGTTCCGTAAGTAATCTAAAATTTGCTACTGCAGCTTTACGTGGGATTTCTGGAATAATTTCTGGATTTTTAATTTAAAAGTTCCATTTTTTATCTTTGGCTTTGTTATATATTGATTGGTTTTGTTTGTTTTTACATTTGCTTTTGATTAATCTTTTTATGGATATAAAGGGTAAGTTTTTACTTTTGTTCTGAATTAAATTTGCAAGTTTTTTGGCAAGAAAATCAGCTGATTCATTTCCAGCATTTCCACAATGTGCAGGTATCCACTGTAATATAATTCTTTTCTGTAGCTTTTGAAGTTGTTGGACCATTTTGTGACATTCTTTAATTTGGATTGACCCCATTTTATATGAACTTATTGCACATAGTACTGCTTTAGAATAAGAAAGTATGACAGCATTTTTGAATTTATCTATTCTGTATAGAAGGTGTTGGAGTGAAATATGAATAGCTGTTACTTCTGCATCAAAATTTGTTGTGTGGTATCCTGCTGGTTGATAGAATGAGAACAGTGCACACTTAATTACTGTTCCAGAGTTGTTGTCCAAGTTAGATCCATCTGTGTAGATATGTAACCATTCTTCAGGTGGGTATCTATAGTTCACAGTTTCTAATGCTAGTGCTTTTAGTACAGGTTTGGAATCCTTTCACGGAAGTGTTGAAAACAGTGTTGTTGTATAAATTAAATTAATTTAACAGGTTTGGAAGTTTCAGATATTGTAACTATTTGTTCTAAATCTAATCAAATATTAATTGGTTCAAAAGTCAGTGGGTTCTCTTTGATTAAAATGTTTTCTTTAGAATTAGGAAGATTCAGATCTGTTTTTAATTCCGTAACTTTGTGTAGGAAACTTGTTTGGTTGTAGTAATCTTTTCTCCCATTTTGTTGTTTTTAACCGCAACATTTTTTCATGTTGTATTAGTGCCTGCTCCTCTAAAGTTAGATGTATTGGATAGTTCCGAGTTAAGGCTTGCATTGCCGTGATTGGAGTTGATTTTGCTGCACCAGTTATTAGTCGCAGGGCCTGATTTTGGCATACTTCTATTCTCTGTTTCATATAACCTTGCCCGGCTGAAATGTATCACTCCGCATTCAAGAACCCTCCCCCTCGCCCTAATTGGCTAATGCTTTCGCGCCATAGGCCATGCCTTCCCATCACATTTAAAACTGCAGTAAACGTCAAATGCCAGGAAGATAGCTAAAATCATGCAAATAAGGATATGAAGGCATGCAAAAATACAAGTTTATAATGAAACTGAACTCACGCGTTATGGAGAATCTGGTAATGGAGTAATCCCCTCCATCTCGGATTCGGATTCTGATTCTGCAGTAACAGTTTCGCTGTCGGAACTCTCCGTAGGGTTTATAATTATGCTCTCTATTACGTTGTCGACGATGCCATCCAGCTCCCACATTTTGTTTTCTTCTTTGAGCACATGATGAATAGCCTTTTTCCATGTTTCGTTGCTGATCTCCGAAAATGCTGTGGTAAGCAATGACCTGATATCATTCAACTTAAATGTTCTATTGTTTCTCGCTACGAATCCTTTAATTTGGCTCCAAATAAGCTCAATTGGATTTAAAATCCAGTGATATGGTGGAAGCCTGAGTACCTCATAACCAGCTGACCTTGCCATTTCATCGATTACGTATTTATCACAATCGCTGGCATGCTTTACTACAAGTTCCAGTAGTTCTGCCTTAATAAGGGATTCATTTACAACTTCATTTTTTGCACGCAGCCACTCAATAATGTCTTGTTTCTTCCAGGATGTATTTGGTTTCTTTTCGACACGAACGCTGTGGTAAGGAGCATTGTCCATCACAATTATGCTGCTTGGTTCCAGTTTTGCTAACACACTCGCAAACCACTGCTGAAACACATGTCCATTCATATCTTCATGGTAATCACCGGTTTTCTTTGACTCAAACAGCAGTAGACCATCTTCCACAAAACCACTATCACTTCCTATATGAGTGACAATCAGTCTTCGGCCTTTTCCACTGGGATCTTTTAAACCAGAAAACATACCTTGCAAAAATGCTTGTCTTTCAGTCTTAATAGTCGAGTCACGCCATAGTTTACTTGTCGTAAGCCCTTCATTCACCCAAGTCTCGTCTAGGTAGTATATTTTGCGATTTGTATCCCGGTATTGTCTGATTGTCCTTAAATAACGTCTTCGCCACACAGCAATATCGCCTCTGTCTCCCAGTACATTTTTCTTGCCCCTTTTTTCATTCACAAACCCCAGCTGTATAAGCAATCTATACAGACTAGATCTGCTGAAATTTGGTAAATCTGCATCTTCATTTACAGCAGACAAAATTTTATTTATGTTAGGGAGTTCGTTTCTAAAGAAAAAACTATGCACATGACGACGTACAGCAGTTTTAACGAACTCATCGCATTCTCCGAGCACGCGCTTTTCTTTATTCCTGCGTTTGCCTGGAGTGGTAAGTTTTCCTGTTTTCTCAACTTCACGTCGCGATGTTCCTATGGACCTAACACTCACACCTGTAAGTTCGGAGCACAACTGTTCAACTTCCCTCACTGACAAAGACGGATTCTTCTCTGTGAGTGCATTAAACACATGCAACACAATTCTTTTTTCACCGCTTTGTAATGGCTTACCCTTACGATGCTTCAGCGAAAAACTGGCGGTAGACTCTGCCATTATACATATAATAAGTACATGCGCAATAAACGATGGATAAAATAACGTATCTCTCGAATGCGCACAGTACACCTTCTAATGACAATACATGACTAATCCAGTTCAGAACAAGGTCAGTGATAAAACTCATATAAACAAATATAAACAAATATATGTAATTCACTACCGCTAAAGCACGTGCTCTTGTGTAATCAGAAAGGCAGGCCTAGATGCAAAGGAACCTCCTCTTTACTTTGTTTAAGAATTAACATGCATTTCAGATAAATTAACTCTGTTGCATAATATATTTAATTGAAACAGTTATGAAAGTAAATATTTGACAATTCTCTTTCAACATATAAAGATATATCACCATGTTAAATAACGAACTAATTTTTACCGCAAAACAGTCTCTACCAAACAGCAGCCAATGAGAGGAGATGAGGTCACGTGACCGTTAAGAGATTACCGGGCAAGCTTACGTGAAACAAGGTATAGGTGATTTATGTTAGAACTGTTTGCTGTAATTATTACCTTTGCATTATAAAGAAGTATTGGCTTGATGAATGATTTGTATGTGGTGTTCATTGTCTCCCAATTACTGCCCCACTTGACTCCAGCTAATCTTTTCAAAATTGAAAATCTTTTTATTGATTTGTTTACTACTGCTTCAATAGTAGTTGTCTCATGTGTTTATGAGAACTCCTAAGTGGTTTACCGGGAAAATACTTGTCCGTTGGAGAATTTAATGTCATATCGGCACGTTGGCCATAGTAGCTCAATGGTAGAGCGGCTGGACGGAAACCAGAAGATGTGTGGTTCAAATCCCGGCTATGGCATTGAATTTTTCATTCTGACTATGTTTCCACAATTAAGCCTACACACGGCCAGTGTGAAAGAACAATTTATTTCCATTAACTGACCTAATAGTGGTTAACTATAAAGCCCGGGCCTTAAAGTACTTACATGTAGTAAGTCGCCATTAAGGTAGTTGTCTCATGTGTTTATGAGAACTCCTAAGTGGTTTACCGGGAAAATACGAGTCAGTTGGAGAATTTAATGTCATATCGGCACGTTGGCCATAGTAGCTCAATGGTAGAGCGGCTGGACGGAAACCAGAAGATCCGTGGTTCAAATCCCGGCTATGGCATTGAATTTTTCATTCTGACTCTACGTTTCCACAATCATTGATTAAATTGAAATGTTGCAAAATATCACAAAAATTAGATAAATACCAACCTAAGAGAAATAATAATAATAATAATAATAATAATAATAATAATAATAATAATAATAATAATAATAATAATAATAATAATAATAATAATAATAATAATAATAATAATAATAATAAACATATTAAATCAAAAATATTTAATTTTCACTAAAGCGTATAAAGGTAACAGAATTGTAATTTTTAGATAAATTAGATTATATTATAAGAGTAAACCCTTTACTTCAAGGTGAAGATTTTATATAAATTAATTAAAGACCCTTTAAAATCTTGTATTACAAATTTTAATAAAATGCTTAATGAAGTGAAAGTTGTATAGGACAAAGAAAAACATTTTGTAAAAGTTAGTAATCCTGTTTTACCTAGAATTTATGCCCTTCCTAAAATTCATAAACCTGGCATTAAAATGAGACCTATTGTTAATTGTATAAACTCACCAACTTACAATTTAGCTAAATGGTTACATAAAACATTTAGTAATTTTGATAAACTTGAAAGTTTAAGTATTAAAAATTCTTTTGACTAATAAAAAAGATTGACAGTGTTGCATTATCTAAAACTGATAAACTTATTTCTTTTATGTAACTGCCTTATTTCCTGGTATTCCTAGAGAAAAACTTTTAATTTATTTAAAAAAAGTGGTTGAATTCAGTAAATTTACATGAGGACTTAATAGTTGATTTTGTTAAACTTACTGATTTTTGTTTGGATCAAAATTTTTTCACTTTTAATGGTGAATTTTTTCAACAAACTTCTGGCTTAGCAATGGGTAATCCTCTTTCACCTTTTCTTGGTGATCTTTTATGAGTTTATTCGAAATTCAAGTCACTAAAGCTTTCCCTTTGATTTTTAAAACATGGTATAGATATTATAATTCCTTTCTTGGAAGTGTTGAAAACAGTGTTGTTATAATAAATTAAATTTACAGGGACTCGATTAATGACACTAAAAATTAAGTGTTGTTGAGTGTCATTAATCGACTCCCTTTAAATTTAATTTTAAATTTAATGGTATAGATATGTTGATATTTTTGCTATTGTTCCTGATAAACAAATTAACGATGCTTTAAAATTATTAAATTTACAAGATAAAGCTATAAAATTCACATTAGAAACTGAAATTAATGGATTTCTTCCTTTTCTAGATTTGAAGATAAGAAATAATAAAAAATTAGATTTTGGTATTTATAGGAAGTCTACTCATATTGATAATTACATAAAAAAAATTTAAACCTTTTTCACATAAATTTGCTGTTTTTAATAGTTTGATTTATAGAGTAATTAATATACCCTTTAATAAAGAAGAATGTAATAAAGAATATAAACATGTTATTAATACTGCTTTAATTAATGGTTTTAATAAAGACTATACAAAAAAAGATTGAAAAACTTAAATATTAAAAAAACTGTTGATTTTTCTACCCTTAAAAAAAAGATGATTGTAATTTAAAAAAAGATTACTTACCATCCTTAGGTTAATAAATATTTTCAAAAAATTGTTAAAGAAGTTGGTATAACTTTAGTTCCTCAAAATATAGCATTAAAAATTTACTACATTTTTCTAAAAAAGATAAAATTCCTAATAATAAAAAATCTGGTATTTATCAATTTAATTGTTTAGATTGTGATCAGGTTTATATTCGAAAGACGAAACGTAATTTGGAAACCAGAACGAAAGAACATTTTCGTAACACTAAGTATAAACAAACTGATAAATTGGCAGTAGCTGATCATTTTTGGTCATTTAACCATGAAATAAATCTTGGAGTTAAATTATTAAAACAATTAAATGGTCCGATAGATTTAATAGTTTGGGAAAAGATATTTATTTTAAAAAATAAACATCTTCAAAAAAGGGTTTGTTCAGGGACTGAAGATACAAACAATCTGTTTGTGAAATCAATCTCCATTAGAAAGAAGTATTAATGTGAAGCCTTTGTATCAAATATTTATATTTGTGTAATATTTATTGCTTCACTGTAGCTAGCTTCATGTTCTACGTAACTTCCTCACTTACTTATCAATAAAGATGGTGAAAAGTAGTGACTTTATATGAAAATAATAGCAGCTTCAGGAGAAGGTATGAACACCTAGAAAAGCTACAACCTCCCATCCTTTTCACAAGTTTATTTTGCATTTATCTTACCAAGAAAGATAAACTCCATTTGACTATTGTTGTATAAGAAGAGAAGAACTAACCAATCAAACTGTATTAATGTAATTGGAAGAAGAAAAAAAGGTATGGTTTGCATTTCTTGTAAATACATTAGCTAAGAATTCACCTCTATGGTTAATTAGCATAAGATTTAGCCAAGCACTTAAGTTCCCACTGGCCACATTTACTCTGATATACCAGTTACTTGAATCAAATTTACTGAACACAAAAAATGACCTAAATATAATTTTGATACATATCAAAATCCCTGCACACTATTTACTGCAACTCACTAAAATTAGCAGCCCATCTCTGTTTTTTTTTTTTTTTTTTTTTTTTTGTTTTATGAAACTCTTGCACATTTATCTCATTATATTTGTCACACAAATGTTGGCAACTGTTCAAGTTAAACTATATATAGCCATAAAGTGACTCCTAATGGATAGATGTGAAACACACATTTTTAGTTAAATGTGGTATATCACAAACTTTTACTACATCATACACAACTTTCTGTTGACTAATGAAAGACAGATTCAAAATAAAAGTTATAAATTACCTCTCATGACAACATCCCAGGCTCGTGATACCACCGACCACTCTAATCGTTTAAAATGTACAAGAACTGCAAACAATGTATCAAAATGCTCCAATATGAAGTCACTGCCAATTTCTGATACGGCCATTCTGCAAGCTTAAAAAGAAAATGATACAATGCTATTAAAGAATAAAAATTCAATATACACTTCATTTATATATGACACTACTTTTTCATATAATTAAAAAAAAGAAAAGAACAAGTTTGAAGTATTATTAACCCTTTCACCGATATGGACGTCATATGACGTCCAAGTTAAAATGCCCCAAACCGATATGGACGTGTATAGACGTCCTGCGCATACATGCATTTAATGCTCATTTAACGCTTATTATTTTAATCTTGCTGTTTTACAATAAATTTAAATTAGTTCTATAAGGAATGTAAACGTATCCTTAAAGGTTTCTTTTTGAATTGTACACCTCCAAACCTGGATAAACACCCAAGGGCATATATACAGATTCACACCAAATAATATTGGATTCCTTGCGAACTTCTTTTTCACAACACACTACACATTTTCGAAATGGTTACAAGTTTTTTGGGTGTGGGTGGTATACTTTTAGGAAAGTGTTTTCTCTCAAGTAAGAGGGATGATGTGGTGAATTTTGCTACCCCCTAGTATAAAGAGGTCTCTGAGTATTATAATACTCAATTAGGTTACGAGCTCTTTATACGCGCAAGTACAGGTAGATGAATGTCTTTTACAGCTCTGAAAATTACTAAACAACTGTGCATAGTTACATCCAGTGGTATAAAAATACTTTTTTTACCATTTAACTGTTTTCCGTAAAGAGGGATAGCTAGTAATAGCTGATCTGCAACACCCATATTTGACCCGCCATTTCCCGAAACAATGGAGTAGCTAACATGCCAGCTGTAGACCAGTACACGTCACTGCTACTTATGTCCTAAAGATCTCCTTCATAATCGTACAACAAATCTTCCAGATTTTCTACAGTAGTATCAGAAGCCTGTACACATCATACCCAAGCTAATTTATTTGCTACATTACGGAATTAAGCCATGGTTAACATTGAAATTTAAGAATTTCAAATGTGCCATACATTTAGCTCTTGATAGCTACAAGAAATCACTCTGAACACAGAGAGAGTATAAATAACTGAAATACAGAGCGAAAACTGCTGCATAAGGCTACTAGAAACCTTGGTTGAGAAACACTGTAATAACAGATGCTGACAGAGAGTTTTCATTCCAGTGTGTGAGTGTGTGACGCAACATATTCTCGTCATATTATCGCTTGGTATAGCATAAATAAACTAAACTTGAACCTGAGAAGTCGCCTGCATAGCTAAACATACATACTATGGCTCGTATACACACAAAACAAAATGATTCACATATTAGGCGCTTTCGGCACAAAGAATGGCTTTTACTACAGTGAAACAAAGTAGTGAAATTTCAACAATTTATTAATGTAGTCTCTACTTTATTGTTACTGTAGATTTATACTGCCTTTAATGAGTTTTAAACCAGTTTTTGTTTCGTTTAAATAACTTAATAAATCGGAAGATACGGAACTGTATGTATGATGCATTTTTACAGCATTTAACAATTTAAATGTCCTGTTCTGTTTATTGGGTATCCGTTTCCGGCCCCTGAAGGGTTTAAATGGCCATCGGCGAAGCTGTTAATTGCAATGTAAGATTTATTGAACACAATGTATACATATGAATTAATACAGTGCTATAGCGATCATCAAGTATGATTGTCTTTTACATAGGCCGTCAGTGTTTGAGTCCTTGATTGGCATGAAAGTATGGATACTGTCCACAAAACTGACCACAAAGGGTGCAGGTACATATTTCTGATGCCAAGTGTATCCTACTTGTCAACAGATCTTGTGATGTGATTCATGTGCCGCGGTTCTCATGTATATATGTTGTAGCTCAAAGTTAGGCTTCTTCCATTCTGCGGTGTTCATGGCTGGTGTTAGAAATTTGAATCTATGTCTGCTGGTCTTTCTTCCCTTATTCTGATGTGTTCTATACGCCAGAGTAACTTGAAGGCCATGGCTCTGTCTTATCTCTTTTATAAAGTAGTCTGTGTCCACCAATAAGTATGTTATCCTCGATTGGGTTGATTTAGGTACTTGGAGGGCTCTCCTGAGGAAGACTGCTTTCAATGCCTCGAGTCTCCTCATGCTCGCAGTTGTTAGGTGTGCCCATATTTCGCAGATCGCATAGCACGAGATTGGAGCTATTTTGATGAGGAAAAGTCGTATTACTGTATCCATAGAGTTTCTAGTTCTTCTCTATGTCAAACATGGCCTTTATCGCTGTCGAGCATCTTTCCCTCTATATGCTTCGTGAAGGTTTTGCCCATTAACTGCAGTGTAAGTCCCATGTATTTATAGGAGTTGACAATTTCCAGCTTGTCAGTTCCACATAATAAGATGTCAGTTTTGGAGATGTTTCCTCTTCTAAACTTCATGGCCTTAGTTTTACTTATGTTTATGTCTAAGCTGTTTCTTTTTAACCAGTCATGTAAACTGTCAAGTCCTAGTTGTAAATCATATCTGTTACTGGACAGCATAACCATATCGTCCGCATATAGGAACATGTATGTCTTCTGCTACATCTCGTATTACATCATGTGTCAGGAAATAAAATAAATCCCTCTCATTGGACTGAGAGGGTCCCTTTGGAGAACTCCATTGGTCTGGATGTCAGTTCTGAAGTGGTCTGCATTGTCGCCAATTGTCAACAGATTGAAATTCAGGATGCAATTTTTAACTGTAGTTTGAGGCTCTCTTCTCCCAGAATGTGGCATAGTTTCCCCATCAGAATGGATCTGTCATCTCCGTCAAAAGCTTTCACACAGTCGATGGAGACTGCACTGATATATCCTCCTGTGAAATTGGTTGTTTCCCAAACGATGTCAAGGACCCTGCTGACCGATGGATTGCTGACTTTCCAGTTATGAATTGAAATTGTCGCTCCAGTACATACAACATGGCTTCGGGTAGAATGTGATTAAGAATCAGCTGGAGAACACTTTGAAAGGTGTACATTCCAAAGTTAGTACCGCAGTACGAGTCAGTGAATCTTTAAATCCTATGCCTTTATACAACATATGTATTTTCGATTCCCTCCACTATTCTGATATATTTCATTGTCTGATGCATTCACTGAATAGTGCTGTCCAGATGTTGGCAATCACTGGTACTGATTCCTTCAAAATTTTATTGGAGACCATCTGGCCCTGGCACTTTATGCTGTTTACATCTGCGAAATGCTTGCCATACTTCCTCCACTGTGAGAGGAGTGATTTCCTCAGGGTTTGTGACTGATGTCTGATCGCTATTCAATTGGGTTCTTTGTAGTAGGGCTGAGAAGTGTTCTTCCCACACTGATATCAGTATTTGTGGATTAACTTTTGTTCTTCAAGGGTCCAGTATTCTATAGGGGTGGTTTTCCACTTCCGCGATTATTTCCAGTTCCTTTTTTTCTGCAAGTTGGATTCGTTTCTTATTCAGTAGAACTTGGTATTTTCTTATTTTCTCCAAGTATTTTGTCAGATTCAATTCAAATTTGTGTTCTCTCCATCTGTGTAGTTCTTCTAGTGTGTCTTTTTGGGCTAAATAACACTCATCATACCATGGTTTGCTTCCTCTTTTAGACGCTTTCTTCTTGGCTGAGTTGAGTACATTAGTCTCTAATAGAAAAAGCGTGCTAACCATGTTCCCTGTTGTTATGTGTTGAATTAAGGCTTCTTCGTCTAGGAGATGATTGAGTACTGTAATGTCAATTTGTCTTGGGGCCCACGGCTATTCTGTCCTGTTGACCACATTAAGTTTTTCTAGTCTGAATCTGGTTTGAATTGGAATATGCTTTCTAATAGGTGTCTATAAATGCTCCTGATGTGTGATGTGCATCACTTTTCCTTTGTAGAAAACTAGGTATATTACACTTGAGCCATTGTGTGCTATATATGTTAGGGTGGACTTCTTGTTGACCAAGGAGAACCCCTCTTCTTCCAGGGTTACAAAAACGGCTATAACTTTGTTATCCATTTTGTCTTTGAAACAACTGAAGTCGCCGCATAGTAAGACTGGTGCGCTTGAGTCAGTTTGTTCTAGCACCTATAAGATGATCTCTATGACAAATTCAGTTGTCCCAGTGGGTCTCATGTACATTCCAATGTTTTAATTGGGAGAATTGGACTATCACCATGTCTCTTACTATGAATGTATTCCCAACTTGACCAATTGATGGCTCAGGTGGAGTATCCCAGGCAAGATACTCCACCTGAGGGCCTACTCTCTGGGCCGGAAATTGCTAAGCTATGCAAAGCATAGTAAGATTGACTGGTTCCAGAAGGAAAGCCTCGGTTAGTATTATCAAGTCTTGGTCCAGCATTGCTATCTCCTGGGTGTTCATCAAGGATTTCATTCCTTCTATGTTCCATAAAAGGCATTTTCGTTCTTTCATATCTAATTCGAAAGGAGCGAAAAGTTACATTCTCTGGCCAAAAATCTGGCCTGAATATATCACAATATCTGATTGGAACTGTGAGTTTGAATGCCATGTTCAATCCTTTGGTAGTCAGCTAAGTCCTAGGCTTGTAACCAGCCAGCAGTGAGTCTCTGAAGATGCCTGATGGAGCTATGGATGAAACGTCAGATGTTTTTACATTGCACCATTGCCTTCAAGCCCGAAAACAACACTGTACTGCCTATTGTTTGTTGGGTTTCCAATTTGAGCAAAGCTCAGGGACATTGACACATACATTTATAGCAAATGTATCATGACCAGTAAGTTATACACTTAACACACTATTTTTGGTGAGAAATTACCTTGCGATTGACGTACCTGCAGCCACATGGTCAGCTCAGTACACTGCTGCCACATTTACTTGCTGTCCGTCCATTCTAGGAGACAGATTCAGGATTACAGAATAACACTTACGTCCGCGAGGTAAATTCTAAATATAACACTTAGATTTACTAAATCCTTATGGAATCACCTTGTTCAACACTACCCAACACCTGGCTTCACTGAAATATTTGCAGCAAAGAATCAGAACTGTACATACATTCGAAAACAATGGTAAATTTTTGCAGAAACTGTAGCTGTTGCAACGCAGATGACATCATACCTCCGATGACAATGCATTCTTATTACTTAACTGGCTGGCGACCTAATGAGCCCCTGCAAGCCCCTAACGCACATCCCAACTGTCAATCACAAGAAAATATCTTGACCTAGTACACTTGCCCCCCCCCCCCCTTAACCTTAACTTATGTATTAGCACATGAAAATTTCTAAACCATCAACAGTTTCACATCAACCTCTGAACAAGCATCACAGTAGATCAAAAATAATGTCTGCAATCTGTCCCATGTATTAAAAATTCACCTTTCAAATGGGATATTAAAAAGTTCATCCATGTTATATGGAGCGTGAGTGTATAAGAATGACTTTAAACATTTATTGAAGATTTTTAACTTAATTAGGATTACCTAATGATTTCAGGTAGCATGGAAGGTTATAAATTTTACTGCAGAACAGAAACATCCATTCTGGAACAGTGTTAACCTTTTTTCCTGGTATATGCAGATCAGCTGCATCATGACCGCTTCGGTAGCGTAGATGGTAGCATGTCTGCCTCACGTTCAAGAGGTCCTGAGGTCAAATCTCGGTTAGGATGAGTTACCTGGATTAAGTTTTTCCAGGGTTTTCCCTTATCCTGATAGACGAATGTTGGGTAACTCTAAGCTCCATGGACCCCAGACTAATTTGAGCATTACTTTACCCATTTCATTCATTGTCCGATATGACAACGTTGGAGGACTATACTACAAACATCAGCTGCATTCTTGTACTACGGACATGCACAGTAAATTTTGTTGTGAAGTTATAAATTATCTGTAAAATTTTAACAGAGAATATGTATTCAACAGCAAGAGTAACAATTCTGTTAGGCTTTAAATAAAGGCCACCAAAAATGCAGGATCAAACATCACAAATAATATGCATGGTCCTTTTTTGTACGTAAAAACCTGCTTGCTTTATGCCAAATTACCCAAGAAGATAATTCTGTATCATTGCAGGGAGTGAATATAGATAAACTTTGTTCTTAAGGCATTTTGTTTAGCAGATTTTTGAAGTCTCTAAATGCAAAGCAAGCAGAGCTGAACTTGAGTAGCATGACTCTTATTTGTTTTCACCAATTGAGCACTTCATCTGTTTGGAGCCCAAGAAATCTTGTATTGGATACTTTATTTATAGTGTGATTGTTGTATCCAATTGCTACTTCCATTACCTGTTTATGCTTTATTTTAAATTATGATTTATGATTTGAAATGAATCTACAGAAAGAGAAGTGGAAGATAAAGCAAAGGAAATCCTAAAAACAGTAAAACAATATTTCTTAAACTTAGACCTAACGATAAATTTAAATAAGACATGCTGAATAAAGTTTGATCTCAAGAAGTGTTCAACGAATATAAAAATTACTGCTGATGGTGAAAGTATTCCAGAAACATGCCAAACAGAATTTTTGGGGGTAGTAATTGATAAACACCTAGGGTGCAAGCAACACATAAAACATATAATAAAAAAACTAATTAAGGTATATACATAATGTAACTTTGTGGGTTCGTAGAATTAAAAGGCTGAGATGCAGAAATTAAAAATCTCCTTTATTTCCGTAGTAATACACTGTCCAATTCTCACGTAACAACATCACATATACACAGTCTTCCAAGGTCGATGACAATAACAACAGTGACAGCAGATTAGCTCTCGTTACAATAACACTTCCAGCTGTCTCTCTGCTTACTCTGTTTCACAACTAACTGACTCATCACTAGCCTTGGCTTCTTTTTATACACCTAATCGATCATTCTAGATTGTTCTGGACTTTACTCTAAAATGTCACCAGATAAAACACGAATGTTCTAGAATGTAACTATATAGGTGCCGGCAAGTCTTTCGCCTCTGTGATAAACTATCCATCTCTTGCTTATCGGCGCTATCGTTAATTGTTTATGCAAGCTCCTTATTACCACACTTGCTTGCCTATCAGTTCCTTTTGTGTGCGCAAGCCGCCTTATCGCGATCGGGTTCGCGACAATAATGAACAAGTTAACGAACTATGGAAAATAAAACCTTAAAACAAGTATATTATGCATTTATCTATTCACATATAAAATATGGGATATCTTTATGGGGTAATATAAATGCAAAAGAGGTGTTAAAAATTTTCAGATTACAAAAGAAAGCTATCCGAATAATTGAAAATGTTGAGAGAAGATCTAGCTGTAGGCAGATATTTAAGCATAGTGTTACCCTGGCGGTAGACTCGCGAAGCCGATGAATAAATGATGGCCAGTAGAGATTCGGGAAACTTCGGGGCCGATCGTTACCGGAAGCGACAGACAGTTGAGCGAAGTGTTTGAAAAAATAAACAGTTTTAGGTTAGCTAGCAAATTGTAATGGTGAACAGTGTATTGCGAGGAGAATAAAGTGCAGTTTTTGTGTTTGTAACCTCGACTTGTTATTTCACGAACCCACAAAGTCACAACTGGCGTCAGAAGTGGGATAACGGCCATGGAATCGGCATTGGAAAAGATTTTGGAGAAGATGGAAATGAAGGCCGAACCGACCTCGGAAATGAAGACGGCAAATGAAAACCTCGCTGCAAAAACTGAAGCGGCAAATAACAGCCTGGCCGCGAAGCTGGAGACTACAAATGACAACCTGGCCGAAAAGCTGGAAGAAATGAAGGTTGCGAACGAGACCCTCGCCGCCAAATTTGAAGAACAGTTGGCCGGCGTGAGGGATAACGTGACGGAGCTGGGCAAGCGGATGGACCAAGTGGACGAGCGCGTCGAGGACCTGGCGAGCCGCGTTGACGACCTGGAGGGAAAGGCCGACAGCAGCGTCAAGTCCCTGAACGCCATAGTAGAGGACGTCGTCGGCAGGAAACTGAAGGATTTGAAGGCCGACGCACCGGGACGCGACACATCTGCGCGCGTCAAACCGCCGAAATATGACGGCGCGTCAACATTTGAGGTCTTCCGCCGCCAGTTCGACACAGTGGCCAAGCACAACAGATGGTCACCGGAGGAGGCCACACAGCTAATCGCCAGCCTCCAGGGACGGGCCACGGAAGTCCTAAACGCGGTGCAGACAACGGCGGCGCCCAAGGACATCTGGGAGGCCCTGGAGAATCGTTTCGGGAACCACCGCTTAGCCGCAGCCAACTAAAGGCAAGATCACAGCAGCCGGGGGAGACGCTGCAGGAGTTAGCCATAGCGATTGAGCAGCTAGCTAGCAAGGCTTTGGTTGACCTGCCACTGGAGTTCGTATCCCAGGAAGCCGCCTACAACTTTGTCGACGGGGTACGGGACACGGAGATTCGTCAGCGCCTAATGCTCGGCGATTATAAAACCATCCACGAGGCGCTGACAGCGGCATTAAGGATGGAGGCGGCCAAGGTAGCATCTATCCCGACGTCGAGAACGAGGAATGTCTGCTACACTGGAGACAGAAGCCCAGCTGTGGGACGCCGGCGAACACCTAGTGGCCTGTGTTGGGGGTGTGGACAGCCCGGAGACCTGCGGAGAGACTGCCCACACCAGGAAGAGCAGCCGGAAAACGAGTAAGGACCGGCGTGGAGAGGGGCACGTCGGCGCCATTACCACCATCCCCTCGAGTGACAATCCGCGCCGTCAGCCGGCGGATGGATGACCTCATCACGTACGGCTGAGTAAGAGGAAAGCCGTGCCGCGTGGTGGTGGACACCGGGGCGGCCGTGACCATCATCAGACCTGACGTGGCGAAGGGTTTGCCGACGAGGAAGCCGAGCCGACCATACGAGCTTGTGACGGCATCGGGCGACACCATGCCTGTGGAGAAGGAGGCCCTGCTGGAGCTGACCTTGGGACGGAGTGCCGTGCGTCTGTGGGTGTTCGTCGCGAAGGTGGCTGAGGAGGTGATTCTGGGACTGGATGCCCTCAGGAGCCACGAGGCGACAGTCGACGTCGGCAGGAAGGTCCTGAGGCTCAACGGAGATGAGGTTATACTCCGTCAACCAGAAGAGCGCCTTGGAATTTGCAGGGTCATCTTGAACGAAGACGTGGTTGTCCCCGCGAGGAGCGAGGTGATGGTGACGGCGCGACCGGAAGGCCAGACAGCACGTTGGGTCCAGAGGCAGCAGGAGTACGACTTCACCTCGGAACATCGCAGAGGAAAGAGTCACGGTAACGCGGACGCTATGTCCCGAAGACCCTGTCCAGAACAGTGCAGCCAATGCACAAGAGTGGAGAAGGAGCGTGCCGCAGCAGTTCGAGTAGTCACGGCAGTGCCTGCGGATGGCTGGGATAGTGCAGGCCTGAGGAGGGAGCAGCTGGCAGACCTAGACTTGGGGCCACTCTTGAGGGATGTGGAGAACCTGGTGGACCATCTCCACGACATGCACGAGATGGCTCGCCAGAACATCCAGAAGGCGAGCGACCGCATGAAAACCCGATACAACAGGCAAGCCAACAGCCAAGGGTTCCAGCAAGGTGACCTGGTCTAGTTGTACCGCCCAACCCGGACCAAGGGACGCTGCCCGAAGCTTCAGCAGCCATGGCAAGGACCGTACCGTGTGGTGAAGAGGATTAACGACGTGGTCTACCGCATCCAGAAGGTGCCCCGAGGAAAGATGTTGGTGGTACACCTGGATCGCCTGGCCCGCTACGAAGGCGCTGTTCGGGACGACCAGTCTTGAGGAGGGAGCAGTGTTACCCTGGTGGTAGACTCGCGAAGCCGATGAATAAATGATGGCCGGTGGAGATTCGGGAAACTTCGGGGCCGATCGTTACCGGAAGCAACAGACAGTTGAGCGAAGTGTTTGAAAATATAAACAGATTTAGGTTAGCTAGCAAATTGTAATGGTGAACAGTGTATTGCGAGGAGAATAAAGTGCAGATTTTGGGTTTGTAACCTCAACTTGTTATTTCACGAACCCACAAAGTCACAATAATATTTTAACTGTTCCATGCATATACATATATGAAAGCATTAAGTATGTATTAGAAAGGGATACATGTAAAAAGAACTGTAATGTACACTCCTATAATGTAAGAAATAAAGCTGACTATTTTAGGACCACACTAAGGGGAACACTAAACAACAGATCATTAGAAAGTATCGGAAAAGACATGTATAATAGATTGCCAGGTAAAATAAAGAATATTAAACTATGTAATATTAAGAATATAAAAAGGTATTTGTCAGAACAAGCTTTTTATAGTGTGGAAGAGTACAAAGCAAAAAATGGAAAATAAACAATGTACGTTTTAGTTTCTAAATAATGTATATAGTGTACTTTTAGGTATATGTTTTATGTTTTCTTATACAATGACGTATCCTCTGTATGAAATATAAGGGATGAATAAAAATTGAATTTGTTTCATATGCCTACAATTATTGAGCAAAGCTCTGTAAAATGGTGACTTGTTTAAAATGTAGTATTTATATAGAGAGAAAACATACTTTACAATATGTACAATTAGAGTTCTTTAAGATGCCTGTAAGCTACAAAAACAGGAATATTGAATAAAGTTTGTATTATAATCTTTTTTTTTTTTTAATTTACATCCTCCAACGTTAAGTCATATTGGACGATGAGCAGAATGGATGAAATGATGCTCAAATGAGCCCAGGGTCCATAGAGCTTTGAGTTAAAAACATTCTTCTTTCAGGATAAGGGAAAACCTCGGAAGAAACCTTATCCAGGTAACTCACTCTGACCGAGATTCAAGCTCAAGACCTCTTGAACATGAGGAAGACACACTACCATCCACGCTACTGAGGCAGGCATATCATAATTTAATAACAGCCTATTTTCTTGAGCTGTTCAAATTCTTTCAGATTCAGATAATTTATTAGCCGTAGGAGTAAACCAGACTCATTGTCAAAAATACAGTTTATGTACAATATTTTCAAAAATATAAATATGCATTACAATATAGTTGAAAATGTTTCAAATTAATATAAAGTCTAATGCAATAGTACATTTTTAATATAACAGTGAAATAAAATCTATATTACCATTTTATAAAATTTTAAAAATCACTTATACTAAAAGGTAAAAAGTTAATATCAGTTGCACTAATTGCCTAAACTTTCTGTAATTTAAAAGTCTTAATTTTTTGAGGCAAGTGATTATATGAAATATTACCTAAATGTGATGTACTATTAAGGCATCTAGTAAATCTATGACAATTTAAAAGGGCATTGCTGGATGCTCTAGATTGTAATCATATAATTGAGAATTCAATTGCAGAAGATTTAGGTTTTGCTGAATGAAAGACACAGATTCCAGGATATAAATGCAGGAAGAGATAAAATTTTCAATCTGAAACCACCTTTTCACTTCTGGTTCTAACTGGCATTTACAATATAATTTTCAATATCCTCTTTTGCAATATTAGTGTTTCCTTGGTTTTTGAAGAATACCCTCACTACTAGTTCTAACTGGCATTTGCAATATAATTTTTAATATCCTCTTTTGCAATATTAGCGTTTCCTTGGTTTTTGAAGAAGACCCCCGGACAATTATGCCATAAGAAAGCAATGAATGTACATATACAAAATATATGGACCTTAATACATACTTTCTTGACTGTCTCTTAATTGGTGTAACTTTCCAAATTTAACAATTTCAGTACCATTTGCATAAAGCACAGTTACTGAGAAACAATCAGAACTGTAAGACTACTTTATCTAAAGAAAAGAGCTGCTCATCTGCTGTCATTACAGCATCTTTATAAATAAGGTTATATGAACGACCTAGTTTCATACAGATTAATAATGACTGTTCAATGCCCTGAGTTTTGCTCATGGTGAGAACCTAAAAAATAAACAAAACATACACAGCATCAGTTTCTTCGGGAGAAATTGAAAATGTTATTATACATATGCTATCTCTATAATTATTATATATTCTATATTTCCCTACGGAAACATCTCCAAAAGACATAACGCATATATATTTAAAGAACAGTAAAGTTATCTTCCGGACTTCAGAAAATACATGTATATTTGCATCACAAATACCTGTCTTCATTAATGCACTCAAGGAAGATGAATGTTATGAGTGCTTATTTCTCGTTGTTTGTAATTCAAATATAATTTACCTGCCAGTCGCTCAGGAATATCCTCAATACTACATACGTAGCTAACTTTGTAGTGTTCTCCATCTCCTTCAAGTAGCTCGTTTTTGTTTGCAGGTATAATAAATTCTATGTCTGTCATTTTGTCTCACGTGCATATAGCTCTCAAATACAGAATACTTCTAGAGCACGAATATAATGCAAACACATCCAAAACAAACGGCTTACCAGAATGCAATGTACTTTTCAAACATTCTCTACAAACAAAACACAAAGTAAAATAATCACTACTTATATATACACCAGTGTTATATGCTTCATAAGTATATAAACAAATATAAGCACATTATATAATTAATTTATGATTGCCTATAATGAAAACATATTCAATATCAAAATCTCGGCATCTAAACAACGACGCCCGCCTTTTTCATGAGTGCGTTCTCTTGTGATTATCAACATCATTGAAGGAGGCAAATGGAAACATGTTTATACTCTCTGCTTTGCCGTCATACTCTACTCGAAATCAGCCCTCTTCGTCGAACATTTTTCGAAAAGCTTTATTTCCTCAAAATCCACTCCAGAAATTTTGACTTAAATAAAATATGTACACAATATTTTCATTAAAATTAAATTATATCTGGACTTTACTGCGACTGTCTGAATATCTCTTCATTCTCCATGACTTTTGCCTTTCTGGTAAACTATCAGCCATAAACAAATTCTTATTACAAAAGAGAAATGTAGATCACATTAAAACACAGATTTATATTTTATGCCTTTATTCTCGAGTCAACAATTTCCAATATCTTTCTTGTTATGTCTGAATGTTATATGCAGTCGAGGCTGGTGGCCGAAATGTTTGGAGGACGCGGAAGTAGGTACTTGCTTGCTAAATATTAACAACAATACATTATTTCACTTGTAGACTTTAAGAATCTTTTTTTTAAATTCCATCCCTATAACCCACATAAACAGTGGTTCTCATATTGTAATACACACCTCAGAAATAAGTACCAGAAGTCCAACGCAATTTTTGCCCAAAGTTGCTGTATTAATATGCATGCGACGTATGAAAGGATGGTATTATGACATCATTCAAACTCAACCAAATCCATAAGTAATGTGTGCCACATAAGCTGCCACATCACCAGTGTAACCTTTTAGTGTACGTATACACGTTAATACTCGTATTTTGAAAGTTCCTTATTTATTAACAGCATTGCTAAGGCATTGAGTCTGTCCTTTGTCATTGTGTTTCTTAAAAGCGATTTTATCCTTTTCAGAGTGGAAAAGCAACGTTCAGGTTCCGCAATCGTCATCGACATTGTTATAACAATTTCCAAAGTTTTGTGACTGCAATGAACACTTGGCGAAAAGTTCTTTTTGTATCTGAACTGAACAATTTTCAATGCTCTTTTAATGTTCAAGTCATTTTGTCTATAAATTAGCTCCAACACTGTGCGCAGCTTCCTTGCGCACAGGATAGACTGCACCACCCGTGTGAAAATTTCTTCCAGGAAACGTTCACAAAAATCCTTAAATAAGTCACTACACAGCAAACATGCACTTCCTAGATGCCCATTATCAGTAAATTTATCTGCAACGTAGTTGTGATCAAGTCAAACACCTCCTTGGCATTTCCAACCCTGGCACATTGCATACTCTGACTTTGTGGGTTTGTAGAATTAAAAGACCGAGTTGCAGAAACTAAAAATCTCCTTCATTTCCGTAGAGATACACTGTTCAATTCTCACCTAACAACATTATATCACATAATAACACGATCTTCCAAGTTCGATGACAATAACAAACCGTGACAGCTGATTGATTACATTAGCTCTCGTTACAACACCCTTGTTATACAACTGTATTTTCAACAACACTCTCAGCTGTTCTCTGCTTACTCTGTTCACAACTCACTTTGCTAGCCGTCACGTACTTAAGTACCTAATTCGTAATTCTAGAGCAATCTCTATCACTCCAGAAATCTCCGGAAGAATAAAGAAACCAAATATTCTATCACATTCTAGAAGCATACCTTAATCTATGCCGGCGAGGCCTTTACCTCACTTATCTCTGCTTGCCGGCGCTTGTTTACAATAGCCGCACTATCATTAACTGCTTAGCAAGGCTCATTATTACCATGAAACTTTATCCGCCGACTGTTTTCTTATTTGTGCCGAAATCTTATGCCTGTTGCCGTGACGCTGCTCCCTCCTCAAGGCTGGTTGTCCCGAACAGCTCAATCGTACCAGGGCCAGACGATCCAAGTGTACCACCAGCATCTTCCCTCGGAGTACCTTCTGGATGCGGTAGACTACGTCGTTAATCCTCTTTACCACCCGGCACGGTCCTTGCCATGGCTGCTGGAGTTTCGGGCATCGTACCTTGATCCGGATAGGGTGATACAACCAGACTAGGTCACCGTGCTGGTAACTTTGGCTGTTGGCTTGCCTGACCTATCGTGTCTTCATGCGGTCGCTCGCCTTCTGGATGTTCTGACGAGCCATCTCATGCATGTCGTGGAGATAGTCCACCAGGTTCTCCGTGTACCTTTTTGCTGGCTGCTTTGCGAACGGGGGGTCTTAAAAGCCAGATCACAGGGGAGGCGTAACTCTCGGCCGAAAATTAAGCTGGCTGGCGTCATCCCAGTGGTGTCGTGTGTTGACGACCGGTAGGCCAGTAAGAACAGTGGCACCTTGATGTCCCAGTCTCGCTGATGGCTGGCCAAGACCTTCCTCAGGTGCTCTTCTAAGGTCCTGATGTATCTCTCCACCATGCCGTCCGACTATGGATATAGGGGTATGGTGCGGGTCTTGTTCACCCCAAGCCTCTCTAGTGTCTCCTTCATCAGGTTAGATTCAAAATTGGTACCCTGGTCGCTGTGGAGCTCTAACGGCACCAGAAATCGGCAGAACACTTGCTCCACAAGGCAGTCCGTGATTGTCTTGGATATATATACCATTCCGAACCGTCCTGGTTCGGAATAGTATACACCTCCGGCCACTTGCTGAAGTAGTCCACGACCACCTTCAGGGGCTTGTTGCCTCAGTTGGACACTGGGAATGGTCCAGCTATGTCGACGGCGATCCTTTCAAATGGCGCTCCAACGTTGTACTGCTGCATGCGACCCCGGCTCCTAGTCTAGGGCCGCGAATCGCCGCGCACACATGACATTGACGGTATAATCTCTCAGAGTCTGCTTGGAGCCTCAGCCAGGAGTAGCGCCGTCGGAGTTTGTCGATCGTTCGGTTTGTCCCAGGTGTCCTGAAGTACCGGCGTGCACTTCCTCCAAGACTTCCGGGACCTTATTTCGAGGAAGTACCAACAGCTCCCTCTGCGTCTTCCCATCAAGTGATTCTCATACCCAGAACAGCACGCCCTGTCTTGTCTTCAGAGAGTCCCATTGGGCCCAGTACGACTTTTAGGTGGCGCTCATCGGTGCGATATCCTCCCGGGTAGGTCTTGTCCCTGCCTCCACTTCTCTCAAGAGTGGCCCCAAGTCGGCGTCCGCCAGCTGCTCCCTCCTCAGGCCTGCGCTATCCCAGCCATCCGCAGGCACTGCCGTGACTATTCGGACAGTTGCGGCACGCTCCTTCTCTTCCACTCTTGTGCATTGACCTCACACCTCTAGGCAGGGTCTTCAAGACGTCGGCGACTGCGTTATCGTGGCTCTTCCCGCTACGATTTTCAGAGGTGAAGTCGTACTCCTGCAGCCTTTGGACCCAACGTGCTGTCAGGTTCTTAAAGCTCAATAGCCAGGTTAGGGCGGAGTGGTCAGTCCTCAGGTGGAATGGCTGACCATACAGCTACTTGTGGAAGTGCTCCAAGGTATTTAATACCGCCAGTAATTCTCGCCGGGTGACGCAGTAGTTCTTCTCTGCCTTGCATAGCGTCTTGCTGTAGAATGCTATCACCCGCTTATGGCCATCCTGAACTTGGGATAGGACGCCTCCAATGCAATGGTCGCTGGCGTCGGTGTCCACAAGGAATGGCTACCTGGTTCTGGGAATCCCAAAATAGCAGCACTGCACAGTGTCTTCTTCAGATGCTGGAAAGCGTGTTCAGCGTCCTCCGTCCACACATAGGGTAGCTGTTCCTCTGTCAGGCGGGTAAGGGGTTTAGCGAAGTTGGTAAACCCCTTTATGAAACGGCGGTAATAACTGCACAGCCCCAGGAAACTGCGCAACTCTCGCTTATCCTTTGGCCGAGGCCAATCTCTCACGCTCTGTGTCTTCCCCGGGTCTGTGGCTACTCCAGTTGGTGAGATTATGTGGCCCAAGTAGTTAAATTCTTTGCGGAAGAGCTGGCACTTCTTTGCATTTAGCTTCAAGTTGATTGCCTGCAGTCTCTGTAGCACCTTACTTAGGTTCTCCAGATGGTCTTCGAAAGTCTTGCCGACGATGATGATGACGTCCAGGTATAGCAGGGAGGCGCCGTAAGTCAACCCTCTCATTACTGACTCCATGAGGCGTTGGAACGTAGCTGGCTCGTTGCAGAGGCCAAAGGGCATAACTGTGAACTGCCAAAGCACTTGGCCTGTCAGGAATGCAGTCTTCTCCTTGTCTCTCGGGTCTAGAGCCACCTGCCAGTAACCCGACTTCAGGTCCATGGTCGAGAACCACTGTGCACCAGCTAGCGTGTCCAGGGTGTCGTCAATCAGGGGTAAGAGGAAACAGTCCTTCCGTGTGACAGCGTTCAACTTCCTATAGTCCACGCAGAAGCGTAGCTCGCCGTTGTTCTTCGTCAACAGGACTACGGGGGAACACCAAGGGCTGTCAGACTCTTCAATCACTCCCCTGGATTTCATGTCCTCTAGCATATCCGGTACCGCCGCTTGTTTTGCCAGCGGAACACGTCTAGGTGGTTGCCGAACAGGTCGGGCGTGTCCGGTGTGGATGCGGTGGAGCACGCGGTCCGTGCGGCCATAGTCACTGTCTCCTTGGCTGAAGACGCACTGGTATCACCTCAGCAGCTGTCGAAGTTTCTCCAGCTGTTCTGTGGCCAGGTGGTCAGCCGCCCTCTCCAGTAAGTCTTCCAGCTGGGGCCCCAGGTGTTGCGTCGGCATTGGCTCCTGTGTTTTGTCCATTGCTGTTACGCTGACCACGGGCTCGCATGACCCCAGCTCCGTTCCAGCTTGGACGTCGTGATCGGTGTCTGCCAGGTTGAGCAGCCTCACTGGCACCTCCTCTCGGCACGGCAATAACGTCCTGGCTACAGAGAGTCCGTACACAGGCGTCATCTGGTCCAGCATCATGTTCTTCGTCCGCTGACTTTCCAGTCGCGCCGTCGCCACCACATCGCTTCCCGCGGGGACAACCACGTCTTCCTTCAAGATGACCCTGCAGATTCCAAGGCGCTCATCGGGTTGCCGGAGTATGACCTCTTCTCCATTGAGCCACAGGATCTTCCTGCCGATGTCCACCATCGCCTCGTGGCTCCTGAGGGCATCCAATCCTAGTATCACCTACTTAGCCACATTTGCGACGAACACCCACAGACGTACGGCACTCCGTCCCAAGGTCAATTCAATAGGGCCTCCTTCTCCACAGGCAAGGTGTCGCCCAATGCCGTCACTAGCTGGTATGGTCGGCTTGGCTTCCTTGTCGGCAAACCCTTCGCCACGTCAGAACTGATGATGGTCACGGCTGCCCCGGTGTCCACAAGCACGCGGCACGGCTTCCCTCTCACCCAACCGTCCACGATGAGGCTGTCATCCATACACCGGCTGACGGCGCGCAGTGTCACTCGAGGGGATGGTGGTGATGGCGCCGACGTGACCGTCTCCATGACGGCCCTTACTCGTTTTCCGGCTTCTCTTCCTGGTCTCTCTCCAGCTGTCCCGGCTGTCCACACCCCAACACAAGCCACTAGGTCTTCACCGGCGTCCCTCGGCTGGTCTTCTGTCTCCGGTGTAGCGGACACTCCTCGTTCTCGACGTCGGGATAGCTGTTACCTTGGCCGCCTCCATCCTTAATGCTACCATTAGCGCCTCGTGGATGGTTTTATAATTGCCGAGCATTAGCCGCTGACGAATCTCCGCGTTTCGTACCCCGTCAACCCGACAGCCTCCCGGGATACGAACTCTGGTGGGAGGTCGACTAGGGCCCTGCAGAACATTTGCTCAACTGCCAGGGCGAACTCCTGCAGCGTCTCCCCTGGCTGCTGTGACCTTGCCTTTAGTTGGCTGCGGTACGCTGTGGTTAAGGTGTGGTTTCCAAAAAGATTCTCCAGGGCCTCCCAGATGTCCTTGGATGCCGCCGTTGTCTGTACCGCGTTAATGGCTTCCGCGGCCCGGCCCTGGAGGCTGGCTATTAACTGTGTGGCTTCTTCCTCTGGTGACCATTTTTTGTGCTTGGTGACTGCGTCGAACTGGCGGCGATAGACTTCGAAAGTTTTCGCACCGTCGTATTTAGGCGATTTGACGCGCGCAGATGCTGTGTCCCGTCCCGGCGCGTCGGCCTTCAAGTCCTTCAATTTCCTGCCGAAGATGTCCTCTACCATGGCGTTCAGGGACCTGGTGTTACTGTCGGCCTTTTCCTCCAGGTCGTTAACGCGGCTCGCCAGGTCTTCGACGCGCTCACCCAGCTCTCTGACGTCCTCCTTTACGTCGGCGTTCAGGGATTTGGTGTTACTGTCGGCCTTTCCCTCCAGGTCGTTAATGTGGCTAGCCAGTTCTTCGACGTGCTCACCCAGCTCCGTGGCGTCTTCCCTTACGTCGGCCAACTGCTCTTCAAACTTTGCGGCGAGGGTTTCATTCGCCGCTTAAATTTTCATGGTCCATTCGGTCATCTTCGCGGTCATTGTCGCGGCCAAACTGCTATTTGCAGCTTCCGTCTTTGTTGTTAATTCGGTCTTCGTTTCTTTCATTTTCTGTAGAATCTTTTGCAATGCCGATTGCATGCCCATTGCTCCACTTCCTTACACCAGTTGTAACTTTGTGGGTTTATAGAATTAAAAGGCCGAGTTACAGAAACTAAAAATCTCCTTTATTTCCGTAGAGATACACTGTTCAATTCTCACGTAACAACATCACATAATAACACAATCTTCCAAGGTCGATAACAAACCGTGACAGCTGATTACATTAGCTCTCGTTACAACACTCTTGTTACACAACTGTCTTTTCAACAGCAACACTCTCAGCTGTTCTCTGCTTACTCTGTTTATAACTCACTTTGCTAGCCGTCACGTCCTTAAATACCTAATTCGTAATTCTAGAACAGTCCGTATCTGTCCAGAAATTTCCGGAAGAATAAAGAAACCAAATATTCTATCACATTCTAGAAGCGCAACTTAATCTATGCCGGCGAGGCCTTTACCTCAGTTCTTTGTGCTTGCCAGCGCTTGCTTACAACAGCCGTGCTATCATTAACTGCTTAGCAAGGTTCATCATTACCATGAAACTTTATCCGCCGACTGTTTTCTTATTTGTGCCGAAACTTTTATGCCTGTTGCTGTGACAGTGCGTTTTTTTTTTTTTCTTTAGCTCTGCGGAAATTCTTCACATACGTTTTTGTATAGTTCATTCAGTCATTCCTATTCCATTTCTTGTTTAAATGTAAGGATGTCACTCCTTAACGTTACAGTATCTTTACTCTTCTTTTGAAGTTGCTGGTACAAATGTCTATATGAGGTAGGATTTTATTGAAAACTATTAACCAAAAAATAAAATTTAGATCTTCAAGAGCTCTTCTGCAACTACTGGCTTAATTTATTGTGGGTTTGTCAGTATAGCTCTCTTCAATGATTTCGAAGCAATCTTTCAGGTTTTCTATGTTTTTGCACACAATATTGACGGTACGAATTTTGCAATTCCATCTTGTTAACGTAACTCTTAGCAATCTTGCCTGCACTACTTTCTCTAAAATATCAGATCGCAAAGAGGAAATGGAAAAGAATGTTGGACTCCCCGACAGATTTGAAAAGAACACATGTACCTGGGAATCAGTGTTTTATTGTCTTTTTAATGATTAAACTCAACTGGTGTGCATAGCAGTGGACAAAGTACGCATATACATATGTTTCCCTTATTTTGGCATGTATTCCACCAGTCCTGCCACTCATAATACTGGCCCCGTCTAAGGATTGAACAATGGGCGTTTCTTTGGTATTTCCAAGAAGCGGGTTGATTTCATTTCTTTTGCACTTTGTCAGAGATTCCACATCTCCTCCTTCAGGATTCACAAGAGCCCAAAATGTCACATATACGGATTCCTCATATACATAACAGAATACCAAAACCACCTGAAAGTCATTTAAAACGTCAGTTGTCTGATCACACTGAATGACAAATTCAGAAGTCCATATCTGTTGCTCTATTTTCTTCCTACAGATCTTCAACATGCAGTCTAATGGTTCATTCTGCACTGTTTTCGAAGTTCCTCTAAATACTGAGGCTTTTTCTAAATGTTCCTTCATTACTCTATCCAGTTCAGCTATATAGTCAATGAGGTGATGTACACCCCTGGATTGGTAGAAGTAACAGACTCGTCATGTCCTCGTAAAGCCAGTTCAAACACAGTGGCAAAGCGTGACAAATGAAGTAAGCCTTATAAAAATGTGTCTATATTCACTCACTTGAATGTTATGTTTCTTAACATTTTCTTTAAACAAGGAATTAAGACATGGTGTAATGTTTTGTTTTCCTAGGAGTGACACATCTATCACACTATTCATACAGTGTACTAAATCTTCATGTGTTTTTTTTAATTTTTCTGTTAAATGTTTTATATCACTTACTCCATTAAATGTCCATAAACAATTGGAATTTTTAAGAGCAAACAAAACACGCGAATAGCAGAAAAAGGATTTGAGAACTTTGCAGTCACAGATTTTAGTCACATTTCTCATACATGACTTTAGAATCAAGATGCTGAGATGCTGACCACATCTCCTCCCCGTATTGGTTGGATGATCGTCCACCTCTGCCGTGCGTAATTGGGCGTAAGGCCAGCAGTCAGGTTGGTAGGCCTTGGCCCTCTAAGGGCTGTCGCGCCATGGATTCATCCATAGTATGTGCAGAAAGTTTATATAAAAGTCTTACGTTTTGCAGTGACAGTCTCTCTATTAATGTACAGACTTATCTCACAAATGCTCATTTCTGTTCTCTACTTCATATAACCAGGGGCGGTTCCTCATAAGGGCGCAAAGGCGTGCGCCCCCCTAAACAATCTTACGGAAATAAATGAACCATGGCCTTGCCACTAGTAAGGCAGTTTAGTTCAGTGAGTTGAACATCAGCTGACGATGGGGACGCGGAGTCCTTGAAACATGTCCTAATTTCAAAAGTGAGTGGAGCTTAAGTGTTTTTACAGTTTGAGAAGTGGTTTAAAAAAGAACACCAGAAGTTTCAAAACTTGTAAATTAAGGCGGTATGGTCCTGTTCTTACAATATCAAACCTATAGTTGCTTAATACAATACAATACAATACAATGTTTATTAGCCACAGGAATTCATACAGAATTATAGGCATTGTCAATATAGTTACAGTATTTAACAACATTTACAGTTCATCAATGAGGTATTTACAATCTTAAGTTTCAAATAATTTACACAACTACACTTAATTTTAATGCTTTGGCCGGCTAAAATTCTTCATTGGTGAGTCTTCCAATCTCGGACACATGAAACAAGAATAGAAATAGAATACATTAGTATAATTATGCACAAAAAACTGATTAATTTATGTTTTACCTGATTTGTATTCTAGGTATTCATTTACTGAGTAAAACTGATTTTTTTTAAAGAAATTGTGAAGCTCTGTCTTAAACTTTTTTATAGAGGTTATGTTTTTTAATTGATTTGGCAAGTTGTTGTATAGCTTTAAACCCATGTATCTGACGGAAGTCTCAAATAGTTTTGTTTTATGAATATAGGTGTGTAATTTGTTTTTATTACGTGTGTTATGGGTGTGTGTGTAGTGTTTAACGCCCACTTTTACTACATACGGCATCGCAGGCGGTGACACTGATGACACATGAGATGAAGATGAAGCACAGGTGGAATGAGATGGCGGGGGAAACCGGAGGTCCCGGAGAAAACCCGCCCCAACGCCGTGTTGTCCACCACAAATCTCACTTTGCGGTCGCCTGGGATCGAACCCGGGCCGCCTTGGTGAGAGCCAAGCGGTCTAACCACTGAGCCACGGCGTGGCCTTATGGGTGTGTATTTTAGCATTTGTGACATAGTTCGCAGTATTAGTCTTCATGTAGATCAGTAACTGTTTCATATATAAACTTGGTAGGGTCAAGATATTCAAATCTCTGAAGTGATTTCTGCAGCTTTCCATTTTTGGAATACCAATCATAATTCGTAATGCTTTCTTTTGTAGCTTAAATATCAACTTACTATTTGTAGTATTTCCCCACAATGGTAGTCCATATGATATTAGTGAATGAAAGTAAGCAAAGTAACAGGTTCTGAGTGTAGTAAATTCTACTCGAGGCTTCAGCTGATGTAAAACAAAACAAACACGGCTCAGCTTCTCTGCTAACTTTTCTATATGTTTGTCCCAACTTAAATTTTTGTCTACCCATAGTCCTAAGAATTTAGTTTGCTGTTCAAAATGTATCAATCTGGAGCCAATTCTGATGCAAGGGTTTTCCATTTTCCTACAAGCCTTATGCTGAAAATTTAGTGCTATTGTTTTTCCTTCATTTACAAGCAACTTATTGACTTTAAACCAATTTAAAACATTTACTATAGCTGGTGTTATATTTTGCTGAAGGCTATCATCATCCTTTCCTGCAATGAAGATACTTGTATCATCTGCAAACAGTGTGATTTTAGCATCTAAGTTGTTCATTAGACATAATGGGAGGTCATTTATATACAGTAAAAATAATAGGGGGCCCAGAATAGATCCTTGCGGAACCCCTGATACTACTGGTCTTTTTTGTGATAACACGTTTTTTATTTCTTTTTGGCCTCTTTCTGTGAAAGTGATCTCAACAACCTGCTCTCTCATATCAAGGTAGGATTTAAACCAATTGAAGGCCACCCCTCTTACGCCATATTTATGTAGCTTATTTAACAGAATATTGTGATCTACCATGTCAAACGCTTTGGATAGATCCAAAAATATACCCATCCCAACTTCACTTCTGTCCAGTACATCATAGATACTGTCAACAAAATTGATCACTGCCAGACTAGTAGATTTCTTACTTTGGAACCCATACTGACTGCTATTAATGATTTTAAATTTGTTGAGGAATGCCATGAGCCTCTTGAACATTACTTTTTCTAGTATTTTTGAAAAGGTTGAAAGTAGAGCTATTGGTCTATAGTTGTTTGGGTCCTTTTCATCTCCTTTTTTGAATATTGGTTTTATTTTTGCTACTTTTAGTTCCAGGGGGAATGTGCCACTTTGAAGAGATTTATTTACTATATGACACAGCGGTTTTAAGATATTCTTGCTACACTTTGTAATTAAGTAGGTTGAGCTTCCATCAAGGGCATCTGATTTTTTTGTTTTTTTAGCTCCCTAATTACATCAGCTAATTCATCATTGCAGACTGGTGCCAGGAATAGTGATTTATCATTGCAATGAATGTGGGCTTTATTTTCTGGACCATCTGTTAAGTTGCTCTTCGTTTGCACACTTTTTGAGACATCTACAAAGAAATCATTAAATATGTTGGCTATTTCTCTTGGATTTGTTACTGTTTTACCTTTGTGTTTCAATGTAATATTTGCTTGCAATGGTTTGTTTGAGTTAGTTTCCCTTTTTATTATGTCCCACATGGCCTTCTGTTTATTTTTGGATGAGTTTATCTTTCTAGAGTTCTCTAATATTTTTGCTGCCTTTATAACCTTTTTATAGATTGATTTATATTTCTTATAATAGTTTACCAATTCTTTGGAAGCATTACCATTTCTAATTAAGCTGCTAAAGAATTTTAGTTTCTCACTAGAAGTTCTAATGCCCTTGGTTACCCATGAGGAATGTTTTTCTTTGACACTGACTTTAACCAGTGGGAATGCTATATCGTAGTAGTATTTAAAGGTATTTAAAAATCTAGTGAATGTAGTATCTACTGAATTTTCCTCATAAATATCTTCCCAAGTTTCTTTCCCCAGCAAATGGTTGAAGTAATCAATATTTTCTGCCTTCTGTAATCTGACCTTTTTGAATGTTGTGACAGATTTTCTAGAGTTCTTTCTGCTTGACCAATTGATGGTTAGAGATTGTGCAAAATGGTCAGAGAGACAAGTATCAAAAACATTTATAGTTTTAACAAAAGTAATTAGATCTTTGCTTATGGCTATTTGATCTATGGCAGTTTTTGAACTTTTAGTCACCCTTGTTGGTACATCAATTGTTGGTAGAATGCCATAAATATTTAATAGAGATATGAACTTCAGTTTATCATTACTTTGTTGTAAAAAATTTATGTTAATATCTCCCACTAGAATTATAGTTTTCTTTTGTTTTAGAAAATAGCTCAGAATAGTATCCAGCCTTGCAATTAGATTGTTTATGTCACTTGATGGATTTCTATAAATACATATTATTATCAGCTTATTGTCTACTTCTATGATGCTGGTTTCAAAATGCTCTTCCATATTTAGTTCCAGAAATGTGGATATAGATTTAGCTTTTACAGAATTTTTTACTAGAATTAATGAGCCTCCATTTCTTTTGAATGTTCTACTGTAACCCTGTATTAGTGTGAACCCTGGTATTGTGAGTTGATTTAATTCAGAATTAGTTAGCCAGTGTTCAGTTAGGCATAATATATCTACTAGTTTTAAACTACCATGGATTAAAGTTTCAATTTAAGGATCTTGTTTCTGATACTTTGGATACTCAGGTGAAAAATCTGCAGAGTTTGACTGTTTAGTGTTCTACCCTCACTTTCTCTTGCGTTTACTAAATTGAGATTTATTGAGTTGCTAAGGGAAGTAGATTTTGAATTGTTATTTATGGTTCCAATGCTTACTTCTGATTTATATATATGCTTTGGCTTTTGGTGATTTTGTTTTACTGTTTTGGATAAGTTAGTATTGTTTAAATATTTAGATTCATCGCTACTACAGCTATTTAGTTTTTTGGATCTAGGTGGGCAATGACTCTGTTTAGGAGATTACCAAACTTGGCTACACCTTTTCTGTTCAAGTGTAGGCCATCCCTACCCAGATCCGCGTCTCCTAACCATGCATTACTATCTACAAATATACAATCATATTTTTTACTTACTCAGTCAAAAGTAGAGTTGATCCCATCGATGTAGCGAAGATCCTCATCTCGACGGCGTATAATGCCACTGATGCAGAATTTCGCCCGTGGGAACAGCTCCTTTCCAGTCGAAACAACCTCGGTGAGCTCCCGCATGATGTCTTCTGGTGAACGCGCCGTGCTGATATTATTCGTTCCCGCGTGGATGACTACAACATCTGGATCGTCGGTGTTCTTCGCTAGTTGCTTTCTTATGTGCCGTAGTTGAGCGCCAGGATAACAGTACACTCTTATATCGTTCTCCATATAATTGCATGTGTGGCGCACAATCGAATCTCCTATTATGATGGCTTTTTTTCTTTCGAATTTGTATACGGATTCGTCATCGTCGCTTTCTGCAGACACCTCATACACATTATCTCGACACATTTCATTTCCTTCTTCGTTATCTTGTAGGTCTTGGAGTAATCGGAAACGATTCTGTAGACAGATATCGCTCTTTTTATTTGTTTGTAGCTTTCTTGGTGCCGCTGAGTTTTTGGTTGCGCATCTCCATTCATCATTTTTCTTCACGTGTTCCTCGTTTACCTTTTCTCTTTCATTAACTTTAGTACTTTGTTCCTTCTTCTTCATGTTGATATCTCCTAGTTTTAATTGCTTATTCTCCTCTCGAAGTTTTTTGATTGTTTCGTCGGATTTCTGAAGGTATTTTCTTAAGATTTCTATTATCTTGTGTAGCGACGCTATCTGTTCGCGTTGAATACGGCAGTACACTTCATCGTCAGATTTCACTTTTCCCTTTGCGTTTCTTTGTCTGTCTTCATTTCCACCTACGTTTTCAGTTCTGATTGATTGATTTGAGCACAAAAAGTCGCGATCTGGGCCGTTTTTTCCATGACAACTAAGAAAAACTGAGGAACCGCCAAAAGATGAAACACCTGCTGCCGCCATCTTGAATCATCTTCAATAATTCTATAATTATACGAGTACTGAATCGGCCAATTCATTCATAGAACATAATTTCATGCACTTACCTAATATTGGTGAAATATTACTAATAAATAAAGTTATTTCATTTTGTACCATGTTACAAAGAATAAGAAGGGAGAGTGTACTTCAACAATATGTTAATCTGACGTTAACGACGACATCTGCTTGGACTAAACCAAGCTAACTCTTAATCGATAATAGTCAATACATTACATTACTACTTAAGACTGAAATAAAGATTTAATCTATGTTTTATTATAACGACACTTGTATCTAGAGTTAACACGAAATGTCAGAATACAAACAGAATCAGATTTCTTTTTTAATTTAGACCTTCAACGTTAAGTCATATCGGACGATGAATGAAATGGGTGAAATGATGCTCAAATGAGTCCGGGGTCCATGGAGCTTAGAGTTACCCGACCTTCATCTTTCAGGATCAGGGAAAAACCCTGGGAAAAACCTTATTCAGGTAACTCACCCTAACAAAGATTCTAACTCGGGACATCTTGAAGCAGACACGCTACCATCTACACCATCTACGAGGCGGGCAACAGAATCAGAATGAATTAATAAATCTCTCGAATGAAACATTCACACACGCAAAAATAGCATTCTTAAACAAAGGGTTAAAAACTGGCATAGATTTCTCCAATTACATAGAAGATTATATAGTTGACATTGAAGATGTTACTGAGGGTAGCTACTGGGCAGAAATCAGCAATTAGAAGCAAATGTGTGAAGATCTTAGAAAAAATAGATAGGGAAAGCAGTAAACCCAAACCATACTTGAAAACACTTAAATCTCTGAATAAAAAAGATGTTAGTACAAAAGTGAATCGAGAAGATATTGACACATTGCTTCACTCACACTGTTTATTCACAGGATATGTTTCAAGAGCTTTTGCTCCTATCATCAGCTGATACTCGACTAGTGCAAGTTGTAGTGGTTTCCTCTTTCTCCGTTTTGTCAATAGATGGCGTGATGTACTTGTCAAAGATGTCCGGTGGTGGAGTTTCAAAATTCATGACTCTATGACAATTTTTGTTGATGAAGATTTTTTCCCATACGGAAAGGTCTATGGGGTGATTAACATATTTTATTAGAGATGTTTCCAAGTTGATGTCATATCTAGTATTCAAAAAATGAAAAGCCACTGCTGATTTTCACAGTTTTAAGTGATTGTAAATAATGACAGTGGACATTAATGTAATTTTTATACTATGACGTGTCTGATATCAATCAAAAGGACAAAATAAATTGAATTGAATTAAATTGAATTAAATCATGAAGTAGAGTAAACTTCACATTTGTGAACAATTACTTTTATATAGCATTTCTCTATGGTCTTTATATAGTTTATATTTATTTGCTTTTTCTACTTTAGACTTTCGTTGGATCCTGTATCTCTTACAGTTTTTAGTCTAATGTAACATTTTATATTTATCTTTGTATCTTGAACTGACGTGTCCTATAACATATGTATTATGTTTGTAACGGGAATTTGTTGGACTATTCGTAGTTAATTCTGATTTCTTTCTTGGATCCTCCTGTACAACGCATCCACGCCAACATCAGCTCCAAAATTATGTTCGTACGTTCACTTTCATGATTATTTTGAAGTATCAATCGAATTCTAAATAAGTCATGAGACATATGTGTTTCAAGGCGTGGTTCGGAATAAAGAAGTCAAGTTCTATAATTGGTTATATTTATAAGGAATCGAACTACAACTTAAAACGTTTTTGCTCTTGCAGCGGTATACATTACATTCGTCGTTACAACAAAAATCTCTTTCTCTTTATAACAAGATTATTATCTTATCGTAATGTAACAAAACTGAAGAACATATCTGTCTCTTAAAGATTATTGACTTCTCGTAACTATCGTTACTTCTACTTAATTTTGTGATTGGCCGATCCAATGGCACGTCACCACATTACGTCATATTACGTCATACCATTATTATTTCGGCCTATCACACAATTACATACATTTTTACATATTTAAATTATTAAATATATTTACATAATCAGTTTTTATAAATTTATAAACTTTTCATACTTCAAACATAACCCGAAAGTACTGTTACATGTTCCAAAGGATGAAATAAATACAAATACATATATGGATTACCCAAAATTCATAAAACAGGAAATAAGATGTGCCCAATCATTAACAACATAAACACACCCTGCTACAAACTATCCAAATGGATAAACAAAAATTGTAAGAAGCTACCAAAATTTGAAAGTCACCGTGTTAAAAATTCATTGGAATTCATCAACAAAACTAAAAATATAGAATTTTCTCCCACAGACCGAAAGATATCTTTTGATGTAATCCCAAGTGTGCCAAGAGAAAAACTCGTGGAGTACATCCAAATATGGCTTCAGTCCCTACAGTTAGACCAAAACATCACAGAGGAATACCTTCACGTAACAAGTATTTGCATTGAACAGTCCTTTTTTGCATTCAATAAAAAAACTTTTCAAACAAAAATCAGGACTATCTATGGGCAACCCATTGTCCCCACTTTTGGCAGATCTCTTCATGAGCTTTTTGGAAACCCAAATCACAAAGACATTCCCACTAATTTTCAAACATTGGTACAGATATGTGGATGACATTTGGGCAATAGTAAATGAGAAACCAGTGGATGATACGTTAAAACTACTGAATTTACAAAATCCTGCAATAAAATTTTCCATAGAAAAAGAGACAACTATGAAATACCTTTCTTAGATTTGAAACTAATCAGAAAACATACAAAACTAGTTGTTGGCATACATAAGAAAGAAACACACAGAAAATTTCATAAAATCAGATGGATATAACCCAAGACAACACAAGCATGCTGTTATCAACAGTTTAACTTACAGGCTGGTTAATAGAAAAAAAGAGTTCCGTGCTCTCATTAAACATTTTCATTTGAAAGGCTGGACTGTCGCACAAGTCAAAACTGAAATGGATGAAGTTTACACGAACTCTGCACCAACACTGAAGACCATTTACTTTTGGATCAATGAATCTAAACGTGATCGCAGAAGCACTGAAGATGAATCATGCTCTGGTTGCCCAATTGAAGACACCCCACAGGACACCATTGAAAAAATCCACGATCTGGTTATGCAAGACTGCCAAATCAAAATTTGTGAGATTGCTGAGGCTGTCGGCATCTCAAATGAGCTAGTGCACAATATCCTGCATGAAAAAGTTGTGTGCAAGATGGGTGCCGTGACCAAAAGCGCATCCAGAAGAACACTTCTACCGAGTCTCTGGCAATGTTTAATCCCAATCAGCATGACTTTATGCGCCAATTTGTCACCATGGATGAAATTTGCATCCATCATTACACACCAGAGTCAAAATATCAGTCAAAACAATGTAAAACTCCGGTGAAACTGCATCAAAGAAGTCAAGGACCATTTTGTCCGCTGGTGAGGTGATGGCCACTATTTTTGGGGGTTCTCAAGGAATAATTCTTAAAGACAACTTGGGAGAACGGCAGAACCATAACTGGAGCCTATTATGCCTCATTGTTGGAACATTTGCAACAAAAGTTGACTAAAAAAAGGGCGAAATTGAAACTCAAAAAAGTTCTCTTTCACCAGGATAATGCACCATCACACACATCAGCAATCACAGTGGCAAAAGTGCATGAACTGGACTTTGAATTGGTTCTTCATCCACCTTATTCACCAGACTTAGCCCCAAGTGAATTCTTCCTGTTTCCAAACTTGAAAATTTTGCTTGGTGGTAAGAAATGTCCATCAAATGAAGAAGTGATAGTCACCATCAACGAATATCTTGCAGGCTTTGACAAACCCATTTTTTCAATGGGATGAAAAGCTAGAACATCGCTGGACGAAGTGTATAGCCATCAATGGAGACTATGGCGAGAAATAAGGTGAGATGTTCGCGAAAAAAAATTTTTTACCAGACTTAAAGAACAACCCTTGTGTATGTGTGCGGTGTGTGTCTGTGTATAGTCCATTTTTTTCAAACCTAATATCTGTTTGTATCAAATTGTAAAGAAACTTAATAATCATTTCGTTTTACAATGTCACTGATGATCAACCTACTAAAGCTGTCAATAACTCTGAAAAATACTGCAACATATTTTAGTGCTTTTAAGATAGTTGAATATTCGTTCAAAAACTAAAATTATTAATCAGCCAATATTAGAGTGCAGTTTGTAAGTTTCATCGATCTTTAAAGTAATTTTTTATTAATTATTCTTTCAGTGCTTCATGTTTTAATGTAAACTTGTGCCACTTGGATTGAAAATTTCATTAAAAGATCTGAAGACAAATAGAAGTTATTGTAAACTGATAAGCATATACCATTACAAATCATTTTATATTATTAAAAAGCCAGAAGTTTATACTTATCAGGTTTTCTAAGTAGCTCATAAATCATGTAACATTATATATATATATATATATATATATATATATATATATATATATATATATATATTAGTTACTAAAGAAACAGAGAATTTCTAAATTTCACAGTTTGCTACCAAAAATATCAACATTTTACTTTTTCCACCACTATCATCTTCTAATTTCAGAACCAGTATTTATTTAATCTGCTGCACAATTCAATATTTACTGTGTCAAATTCTATTTAACTAAAAGTGCTCAAATTTAATGTTTCATTGTGACAGCTTACAGTTCTTTCAACTTCAATATTTTCAAAGCAAAAACATACCTAACTCTCAATATTGGAATGTATCAAATTAATGAGCAGGAAAATGGAAAACAAATATTCTGTAGCAAAATATAAGCATTGGGATAGTATAAGACTGTTGCACTCACTGTACTTACTCTACTCTTTTATAAAAATGCTTTTCTCTTATTTGCTTCATATTAATCAAGAAAGATATTGCAGAAATGGTTTTGTTACTTATTTACTTGTAGGTTAAATGGAAATTGGGAAATACAGTAAACTTAAGCCATAAAACTTATTTTACATAAATTTATGACTAAATAAGATCTAAAACTTTTTTATGTTCTAAGATTTTATCCATAGCTCACAGTTTAACAGTTATTCAAAACTTCATAAATATTAAAAGCAGAAGCATTATTAACAGTGAAGTATTCTTCATATTTGAGTTTGATGTATGAGTCACTATGTTTACACTCAAACTTCACTTACTTGTTGTTGTATAATTGAAACGTTTTCAAGATAATTCGATCTCATCCTCAGCTGTTTGGTGACTAAATGAACCTTTCTCTTCTTACACTACTACGGAGCTCCGATCACTCTGCCATCTGGTGTTTGGGGCACAAAGTTTTAATACTTCATTTAATGCCGGGATTTCAAAATTTATAACTTTATCACTGTTTTTGTTTATGAATAGTTTTTCCCAAATATCCAATTCTATGGGTGTACTTAAAGATTTTAACGGTTTACTGTTTTGGCCAATGTTGTGGTTTTCTGTCCAAAAATGGTGTGAAACTGCAGATTTTTCTGTGTGTTTCAACTTAATGTTCCTCTGGTGTTCTTTTTGCCTGGTTCTGTCCACGTTCACGTTCTTCTTTTCTGTTCACGTTCTTCCTGTCATAGTATCAACTTGTAAGTAAATTT